>CM067360.1:102407490-102729990 GCA_034401795.1 Chaetoderma sp. LZ-2023a | reverse complement strand
AAATGTAAACCATTCAAAACTCAAAATTCGCACCAACTTATTAAATACAGGAGCATCAAAAGCTTTAATGAAGCTAAGTTTCTTAGTGACCTATCTGTATGTGATTGGCGTTCTATAGGTTATTTGGGTAGTCCTGATCAAGCGCTTGATCAATGGTATGCACAATTCATCAACATTATAAATAAACACGCTCCTGTCATTGAACGCAGAGTTGAACGTGTGTGTCAACCGGGATGGATGAACAGAGAAATTTTAAAAGCAATGAAAGAAAGGGATTATCATAAAAACGTAGGAAACATGTTGAATTTTAAGATGTTAAAGCAAAGAGTTGCGTATTTGATTGAAGCATCTAAACGAGATTATTTTGCAAATAAATTAGAATCAGGAAAAAATAATCCGGCTAATATATGGAAAATTCTAAAAGACATAAGTCCCAAGGCAAACAAATTACCTTCAATAATCTGTGATGATAATGGAAGTGAAATTCAAAACCCACAAATGCAATCTGAACATTTTAATATATATTTCAGTACAATCGCGTCAAAACTGACACACGCCATGATAAAACAAAGGCCAATGGCATTTGATAAGCTATCAGATCATGTTTTTAATAAAGTTCCAGAAGATTTAGAGTTTCGAATTCCATATATAACCGCTGAATATGTGTTCAGAGAACTTAGCAACTTAAAAACAAATAAGTCATCTGGTTATGATGAATTGAACGCACACTTCCTCAAAGCAGCAGCATCAATAATTGCACCCTCCATTACACTTATCATAAACAAAAGCATAGCTACGGGAGAATTCCCCAAAATGTGGAAATGTGCAAAAGTAAAGCCTCTACATAAATCTGATTCAAAAACCAATGTTAGCAATTATAGGCCTATCTCTATATTACCCATTATCTCTAAGGTTATTGAACGACACATACATGATCATATTTATAAATTTATAACCAAGTAAAATTTATTAGTGGAGTCGCAATCAGGCTTCAGACCTAACCATTCATGTGAAACTGCTTTGCTAAATCTAGTAGAAAGATGGCGCTTTTCGATAGATAATGGCGACCTTATTGGTTCTATTATGATTGACTTTAAAAAGGCCTTTGATCTTGTCAATCATGACATCCTATTACAAAAATTAAGTATTTACAAATTCAGCTATAATACATTAAAGTGGTTTTCTTCATATTTAAAGGGTAGACAACAATACGTTTCAATTTCTGGAAAGAATTCTAAACCACTGCCCATCGATATAGGAGTACCACAAGGCTCAGTTTTAGGGCCACTTCTGTTCATTTTATATGTTAATGATTTACCCATGTGTGTCAACAATCTTATGGATATGTATGCTGATGATACAACTATGCATGCTGCTAGCTCAAATGTCACTGAAATTCAAGAAAATCTAATTAACGGTATGAAGTCGGTAGAAGAATGGTGTGTAAATAATAGAATGTTGTTAAATACGGACAAAACTAAGTTTATGATGTTAGGAACTAAGCATAAATTGAAACAAGTAAATAATAATGTTATAATCCCTACAAATCGTGGAAACCTAAATGTTGTGGAATCTGACAAACTTTTAGGAGTATACATAGACAATACGCTTGCATGGAAAGAACATATAGGCAAACTTTGAAAAAAGATTTCGTCCTTGATTTATATTCTACGAAAGAATAAACATTATCTTAGCATTGAGCAACGAAATCTGTTCTATAAGTCGTATATTCTTTCACAC
Organism: Chaetoderma sp. LZ-2023a; assembly: GCA_034401795.1. Taxonomy (NCBI): domain Eukaryota; kingdom Metazoa; phylum Mollusca; class Caudofoveata; order Chaetodermatida; family Chaetodermatidae; genus Chaetoderma; species Chaetoderma sp. LZ-2023a. The sequence continues at coordinate 102,728,250 of CM067360.1, read as the reverse complement.
ATTGATTATTGTAGTCTTGTATTTTGCCCGTCTTCGCCGACATTATTGGATAGTTTAGAAAAACTACAAAAACGGGCTGCTAGGGTGATATTAGACATGCCTTACAGGACACCATCTGCACAACTATATGAAACATTAAACTGGACAAATTTAACTAAAAGAATGCAAATTAAAATGGGTATTATGACATATAAATCTAGAAATGGTCTGGCCCCTGGTTACATGAAAGACATGTTCACTTCCGTTGGGGTGGCGCACACTAGAAATTTACGTTCCAAAACACGCAATCATCTACAACTTCCGAGGATTAAAACGGAATATGGCAGAAAAAGCTTCAAATACACTGCAGCGCAACTGTGGAATTCTCTGCCTGAAACGATTACTCAGTCTTCTACTCTGCTGACATTCAAATCAAATATACATGAATATATTACTAAATTATAGTGATATATGGGCAATGTGATTTCACCTTTTTACTTGTGTTCTAATATTGCATATTTTGTTTATTTATAAATAGCTGTGTATGTGTGAATGAATGTGTACGACCTTGCGCGTATGTATGCGTGAACGGTGATTCGAACATCGACATTCGACGAGGTAATTATTCTGCAATACTGTTTTAGTAATATCTATCGAAAATGAACAAATATGTTAATTATCTAATTTAACAGTCAATTTACTTGTGTTATAATATTGTACATTTTGTATATTTGTAAATAGTTATATATATGTGCGTGCGTGCGTGCGTGCGTGCGTGCGTGCGTGCGTGCGTGCGTGCGTGCGTGCGTGCGTGCGTGCGTGCGTGCGTGCGTGCGTGCGTGCGTGCGTGCGTGCGTGCGTGCGTGCGTGCGTGCGTGCGTGCGTGCGTGCGTGTTTGCTTGCTTGCTTGCTTGCTTGCTTGCTTGCTTGCTTGCTTGCGTGCGTGCGTGCGTGCGTGCGTGCGTGCGTGTGTGCGTGCTTGTGTGTGTGCGCCCGTGCGTGCGAGCGTGTGTGTGTGTGTGTGTGAGGGCCTCGGGAAGATCAGTTTACTGACGATGTATACCCTCCTTAAATAAAGATTATTATTATTATTATTATTATTTATTATTATTATATTTTGTAGATGATGTTGCTGTAGTTGGTCTCTAAATCGGTTTCAATTTAACACCTGCTTGTAGCCTACTTTAACGACTAAAACTTTATTTTCAACTACACTGCGTAACCTTAAATTTGAGTGATACTTACCTAAAAGCCGCAACTTCACAACAAATCGCCAATAAAACAGCGAAAATAAGCATTTTCGGAACTCCGTTTGTAGGAATACGTGTCATTGTTAACTCGGGAATTAACTATGTGTCAGAGTTACTATACAATTGACGTCACGTATCTATGGTGGATGTTTATGACGTCATGTACCGTAATACCAATTAGCCGACGTCACGTAACTATGGCGAACTTATGAGGTCATAATTGCTGTGATAATCATTGGATTATGACGTAATATTACCTCAATCTGGCAACGATTTTGGCTTTTTTTTCAGTTTTCTTCAGAGAATAGAGAGAATAAGGTGTACAAAATGTCGCGAATTAAGTCAGAACCATGTAAAGAAGTAACAGAATTTAAGGAAAAGTACAAGAACGAAGCGGAAATTTTGGTGTTTGATGTGTTTCCAAAAAAGATAATAGACTTGCAGGCATTGTTTCAGTCGGCAGAGCTGAACCTAAATCGGCTGAAGCACTTTGACGCTGAGGTGAACATCCCTGTGCCAGAGACAGTGGAGGGCGAGCCACATGCAAAACGACGGAAGCCTGGACATAACAGTGATATCATCATGAATGATGTTGTCGGGGCACCAGCACTGGCATTTCCTTGTGGCAATATCAAATCAAATAACATTATTATTAAACTAATTGGTATGATAAAACCGCAAATGCGAGAACTTGTTGATAACGCAAACATGGTGAAAATGTGGATCGCGTTTCTGATACCAAAAATTGAAGATGGTAATAATTTTGGTGTTTCCATACAGGAGGACACGTTATCCGTGACCCAGCAAATAGAATCCGAGGTCGTCGCTGATCTGGAGGAAATTTCGCAGTATTTTGTCGTTCGCGGAAAGTTGGTGTCCAAAATAGCAAAGTACCCGCAGATAGATGACTATCGGCAGTCAGTGAAGGAACTAGACGAGAAAGAATTTGTGAGACTGCGATTACTGTGTTGTGAACTGCGCAATCATTACGCAACGCTTTATGACATCATCCTGAAAAACTTTGATAAAATCAAGAAACCAAGAAATCTTAATTCTGAGCACTTGTATTAATCATTTAAATCAACAATTAGTGAACTGGATAAAAAGTTAAATATTACAAACGTTACATTCTGACAAAAAAAACATAAAATAGCAAATTAAGTTCAAACGTGTTGGTGATTCTAGCGTCACCCCGCATACAGTACAACTCAGAAATAACTTTGAATGTTTCCAAAACAAAACAAAACCCAGAAACATGTTAGTAAAGACGTATAAAATGTTCTGTTAAATATTTTGAACATAGTTATATTGGAAGACGTCATAATCAACTGCATGACGTGTAGGATGGCCTCATTATCACTTACATAACGAAGGGTTAATTAATGATAGACTAAGCGTCGTTGTACGAATTGTGTCTACTATTTAATAAACATGCTGTTGAATATTCTGAAACCAATTTGACTGGGCGCCGTCACAGATCTCTTTCAATTTGGTTTCAAAATATTCAACAAAGTAGCCGAATAGTTAGCTTGAAATTGACGTTCTGGGAATTGAGTGTTTTTAAAATCGATTCAAATACCTGTAAAAGGTGGTTGGAGCTTATCTGGAAATAGGCGTGGCATAACTAGAAATGGATTCCTTTATGAGCCCTATCCACAAAATTTGAGCCACAAATTCGAAAACTCAATCTATCTCTCCTCCGTCTATCTCGCTTTAATGTCAAGCACTAGTTTATTAACTGTGTCTTTGACGACGCACTGGCATTAGGGCGGTGTTCTCACTAGAGACTTAATCAGGAATACCGCCATACTTCAGTAGCCTATGACGTTATTCCTGATTAAGTCTTTATAGTGAGAACACGGCCTGTAGGATATAGTCAGTCATTCATCTGGAATGTAATCTTTACCTTTTCAGCTTTAGACTAGAGTGGGGCTTGGACCCAGGCAGTTCTGCGAGACCTTCCCTCTAGCATTTAGGAGGCGAGTACTCCCACCCGAGATCACCACCCAGAGGACAAAAATCCTCTTTCACCGGACTAGCTCTCACACCCACACTGACGAGTTGACTGGAACTGATGGTCTAGGAGGGGGCTACATTCCTGATGTATTACTGCCCACAGATTCTCATCAACTACTTCACAAGAAATCCTTCCATCCACCTCATACCTTTAAAGGAATTGTAAAATCACAAATCATCCGTTTTCATAGAAATTCGAGTGATAGAAAAAACTTTGAATCTGCATGCTCTCTCTTATTCAAGGCCCTCAAGCCGAGAGGCTATTCATCTAGATTTTTGCGCAAAATTAAGTCTGATACTTTACAGGATTTGGAAACTATCCCTGATAATGCTGCAGATCACAGGCCTACCAAGATTCGTCACAATCGTCCAATCACAGGCGCAGGAGAATCTCGGAAATGTGGAAAGAAAAGGTGTAAATTAGACCTACTTCTTCCAAATCAAAAAACGTTTATGAGCTTTCAGAACAAAAACAAATTTCAAATTCAGTCTAATTTAGATTGCGATTCCGAAAACGTCATTTATGTAATATCTTGTAAATTGTGCCAAAAGCAATATGTCGGTGAAACCAAATGCCCATTAAGATGGCGAGCTACTAGACACCTTTGCGATATTAGACATGAAAAAGACAGGCATGTCGCTGAACACTTTAACCTTCCTGGCCATTCAGTCGCTCGGGACTTCGAAATTATACCCATTGAACAACCACCTCTCTCAAATACCACTGACGAAACTGATAAACAAAGGAAACTTAGAGAATCATTTTGGATTAAGCAATTAGAAACAGAATGGCCGAGGGGCATAAATGTGGACCCCGGTCTTGCTGATCAGCGTGAAATAATTCCATTCACTCTGACATATAATCGAAAAAATGTAGAAATTGCCGAAATTTTGAAAGATGAATATCATAAATTACAGAATAATCTAAGACAGCCTCTCAATTTGCGCCCAGTAATAGCATTTAGGAAAAATCCAAATCTACGTGACATATTGGTAAAATCGAAATTAACTGGATAAACATCATCATCTTAAAGTTATCCAATATTTATAAGGCCATCTCGCCTCTAGAAAACAAAAATAACAAATCTCAGGCAATAAAATAAATAAAAAATATTTTCAATTTTTTGAAAATTCTGAGCCAGCGCCTTAACCATATTACTACCTACCTACCTACCTACATACATACATACATAAATACAGCTGATGCTATGCGGAGTTGCAGTATGGCGGTTCGATCCCCCGACCGGGAGATGGTGATCAACAAATTAAACTAATGGGTGCATCACTGTCTGCTAAGTTAGCACATGGAAACTGAAGCCGCCCGTTGCCAGTGCGTCAATAAAATAAAAATACATATACTGCCAGAGCCGTGCTGGAGTCAGAGTACAATATGCGTAAAAGCCTAGGATTGAATTGTGGCGGGTGCATCCACAGATAGTCCCATATGAATCGTCAGTGTGTCAGTATATCAGACATGTGAAAACTGGTCGGCCAATCCTTGACTTAATAGTCTTGGTGCGGTGGTCCAGTGGAAAGATGTCTGGTTGCTGATGCTATGCGGAGTTGCAGTATGGCGGTTCGATCCCCCGACCGGGAGATGGTGATCAACAAATTAAACTAATGGGTGCATCACTGTCGGCTAAGTTAGCACATGGAAATTGAAGCCGCACGTTGCCAGTGCGTCAATAAAATAAAAATACATACATACATACATACATACCTACCTACCAACCTCACACATGTCAATTGAATTATTAATGACAGAATGTGATAACAATCGAATGTATCAATGGCAGTATCTTGATACCTCCAAATTCATTTTTGATTACGCTCGACATCGATGCAATGTACACAAACATTGACATCGAAAAAGGTCTGAATTCTGTCCGTAAAGCATTTGGAAAATACCCTCAAATAATCATCAAAATAAACCCAAGAAAACTACACACTTAGAAGCTAATTCTTTCTGGAAATTTCGGTATGAGGTAGACCACAAAAATGAATGGCGACTCCCTGTCTTGACGAAAAAAGTCTTGATCCTTGGCTCCTCCAATCTAAGCCGTATAAATGTGAAACCCCATTCAGACACCCAGATAGCTTGCTATCCAGGGGCAAAATTGTGCCATGCTAGGACTATTGTAAAAAAATACATGGCCTCCTATCAGCCAGAGATAATCATCATAAACATTGGCATAAATGATAAGGATGAACCTATGCCTGTAACTGCCCAACGAGTCCAACAACCATTCAGCACCATTCGTTCAAAATTTCCAGATGCAAAGGTTTATTTCACTAAACTGAACTACTCTCAACATCTAACTGCAAAGCAGAAAAGGACCTTAGCATTTATCAATTTATCTGTAGAATCCCTGCGTATAAAGGTCTCTGTCATCCCTAGTCTACCAATTTCTGAGTTTGAAGTAGTCCAGGATAATATCCATTGGAGTGAAAAAACTGCTAATGCATTGTATTATAGCTGGTTAACTTTTCTTAATTTAAACTAACTGAGGGTCAGGGTACTAACCACCCCGGTATTGGGCTGGGTAGTGATATTGTTAATCTCACTGGCGCCACATTAACTGAAGCAGAAAAATCAATACTCAATCGTGGCCTAACATTTGTACCAACTCCTAGGCCCAAATTAGGCATAGATGCACTTTTAGATAATGGCTCAATGGAAGTTCTTGAATTTTCCCACCGTGTCAAATTAGCCGACTTTTTTCGAAACTCGAAAAGTAATATTCTGCCATTCGTTGAAAGAACTGGCTGGGCATCAGACTCAAAATTAGTGGACCCAGCGATCTCCGACAGTATAAAAATTGTAAAAGAACGTATTGAAAATGTTGAATTTCCGAAAAATCATAAAAATTTGTCATTTGAGGAACGTCAAGCCTTAACAGGATTGCGTAAAAACAATGACATTGTCATTAAACCTGCTGATAAGGGATCTGCTGCTGTAATAATGCTTAAAGACAACTACATTCGTGAAGCGCATCGTCAACTCAGTAATCCAAAACATTACCAAAGATTAGACGAACCACTCTGGCAAAATAACTGCGACAATTTTAATGAAATTCTCCAAAATATGGTTGATAACAAGAGTTTAACGCAGAAACAATTTAAATACCTCGTTGCGAAACGAGACTCAAAACCACGTACATTTTATCTGTTACCCAAAATTCATAAGCCTATTGATTCTTGGTCAGATCCTATGATACCACCAGGACGACCTATAATATCGGAGTGTGGTTCTGAATCCTATAGGATCAGTGAAATCATTGATTATCACATACAACCAATTGCGAATAGACATTTTAGCTTCTTGAAAAATACTGACGACTTTCTGTCGCAGGTCTCTGAGATCTCGATACCTCCAAATTCATTTTTGATTACGCTCAACATCGATGCAATGTACACAAACATTGACATCGAAAAGGGTTTGAATTCTGTCCGTAAAGCGTTTGAAAAATACCCTGATAACAATAAGCCCACTAGCGAAATATTAGCTCTCTTAGAGCTAAGCTTAAAGGGCAATGATTTTGAATTCGCGGGTGAAACATACCAACAGATTTGCGGCTGCGCAATGGGTAAGCGTTTCAGTCCGAGTTTTGCCGACATCTATGTAGCAGAGTGGGAGGAGGATGCGGTTAGCAAATGTCCAAAACAGCCGCTCTTTTACCGCAGGTATCTCGATGATATTTTCATTATTTGGCATCATATAAAGGAAGAATTTAATGAATTTTTCGCCATTTTGAACAACCATGACCCGAATATCAAACTAAAAGCCAACATTGACCAAATGTCCATAGACTTTTTAGATGTAACTCTATACAAAGGTGTAAAGTATGACACAACGGGACACCTTGATTATAAAGTATATTTTAAGCCGACAGATTCTCACCAACTACTTCACAAGAAATCTTTCCATCCACCTCATACCTTTAAAGGAATTGTAAAATCACAAATCATCCGTTTTCATAGAAATTCGAGTGATAGAAAAAACTTTGAATCTGCATGCTCCCTCTTATTCAAGGCCCTCAAGCCGAGAGGCTATTCGTCTAGATTTTTGCGCAAAATTAAGTCTGAAACTTTACAGGATTTGGAAACTCCCCCTGATAATGCTGCGGATCACAGGCCTACCAAGATTCGTCACAATCGTCCAATCACAGGCGCAGGAGAATCTCGGAAATGTGGAAAGAAAAGGTGTAAATTAGACCTACTTCTTCCAAATCAAAAAACTTTTATGAGCTTTCAAAACAAAAACAAATTTCAAATTCAGTCTAATTTAGATTGCAATTCCGAAAACGTGATTTATGTAATATCTTGTAAATTGTGCCAAAAGCAATATGTCGGTGAAACCAAATGCCCTTTAAGATGGCGAGCTACTAGACACATTTGCGATATTAGACATGAAAAAGACACGCGTGTCGCTGAACACTTTAACCTTCCTGGCCATTCAGTCGCTCGGGACTTCGAAATTATACCCATTGAACAACCACCTCTCTCTAATACCCCTGCCGGAACTGATAAACAAAGGAAACTTAGAGAATCATTTTGGATTAAGCAATTAGAAACAGAATGGCCGAGGGGCATAAATGTGGACCCCGGTCTTGCTGATCAGCGTGAAATAATTCCATTCACTCTGACATATAATCGAAAAACTGTAGAAATTTCCGAAATTTTGAAAGATGAATATCATAAATTACAGAATAATTTAAGACAGCCTCTCAATTTGCGCCCAGTAATAGCATTTAGGAAAAATCCGAATCTACGTGACATATTGGTAAAATCCAAATTAACTGGACAAACATCAGCATTTTAAAGTTGTCCAATATTTGTAAGGCCATCTCGCCGCTATAAAACAAAAATAACAAATCTCAGGCAATAAAATAAATAAAAAATATTTTCAATTTTTTGAAAATTCTGAGCCAGCGCCTTAACCATATTACTACCTACGTATACCTACCTACCTACTTACATACATACATACCTACATACCTACATACCTACATACCTACATACCTACCTACATATAGCTACCTACCAACCTCACACATGTCAATTGAATTATTAATGACAGAATGTGATAACAATCGAATGTATCAATGGCAGTAATCGATCGTTTCCGTTTCCTGCTCTTCATTAAGTTTGCATAAGGCAAGTTCGGCTTTTGAACTGTTCTAAATTCACAGCAGAACAAGGGATATATGCCTATGGATTTTTAAACTCAAGATTTTAGAAATTACTTGACAAAAATTCGTTGATGATACCTTCGGAAACCACCTGTCGTTCGTGGTTACGTGTTGGTCGCGTGCGGTGGTTCCTATGGCGGTCGATCTTGACAGATCATCTATTCATTCCGAACAATCGGAATGAAATTATGTCATTCACCTTTTGTAGGGCCTGCGCAAACGAAGCTCTATCACCTTTATCCTCCTTTCGCATCCACCCACCCCTTTTCACCCATTCCGTTATCGACACGTTTACAGTCGTTACCAAGGATGCGAGCAGACGTAGGCTATTTTATCATTGGCCCGTAGCCTATTCCGTGGAAGCATTTGGGACCAGAATAATATTCTATTGAATGTGAGGCAATTATCATTTACCAGTCACGCCGCCAGCCAGCCATCCGCAGATTGTACTGTGTACAGCATCGAACCGTCGTTAAGATACCATTCAATAGGTCGTTGAACTGGTTCAGTTTGTAGAGTGATTTAAATAGCAAGTCTGTTGAATATCTTGACAAGAATTTGACTGCCTTAGGCATCAACAACCTTCAAACCAACCCGCTATCAAAATATTCAATAAAACGCCGTTTTGGAATGTAATATGGAAAAATAGTACATATCGAATCCATATGGAATTGAATATGATGTAGGCCTATCAACGACCTGTTAATAAGAAATTATCGTTATTGCTACATAGCTTTACCACGTATTATCATTGTGTCGTCAGTAAGCATAGGCCATACAGCGGGAAATGTTGGATTTATGATAGTGTCTATACGATTCTCACTTGAAAATGACAGTGCTGCGGAAATGCCTTGTTGCCTTAATAGACAAAAGATCTCAATAGCAACAGTGTTTAACATTTTCATGGCGGATCCAGGCAAATCGGCCTCTGTAGAGGTCTTAATTATTTAACCCGTAAACTTTTTCACGAAAATTTTAATTTCCTTATGGAAAATGTCGATTTGCAGACCAAGCGAAGATTATTTTTGAAAATGTATCACTGAAATGGCTGGCTGTTATCGAGCCAGTCATTCCAGTGATAAATTTTCAAAAATAGTCTTCTCTTGGTCTGTAAATGGACATTTCTCAAGACCACTACAGAGGCCGTTTTATGGCTGATATGAGTGTTAAAGGGTTAAAGAATGCCCATTTGCAGCGCAAAAGAATATTATTTTAGAAAATTTATGACTGGAATCATTTGCTCGATAACCGAGTCATTCATTCGAGTGGTAGATTCTCAAAAAATAGTCTTCATTGGCCTGCAAATTGACATTCAAAATGTAAATATTTTAGTTTTGTTGACCAAATTTAGTCGTTTAAAGGGTTCTAGGAATAACTACCTCTTTTATAGCGACGAGATAGGAAGGGCTTACTGTAACTGCCACAGCCTAGTGGAGGAATCCGATCGGTCACTGAATTAGCTGACGTCAGAATCAAAATACGCCACTTGTTAGCTGATATCACAATTAAAATGACGTAAGTCCGTAAGGAAGTCCGACATTACGTCGCGAAAGTATATTATTTTTTTATATCTTTACTCACGGAACCTGATGACAGTGACAACAAACTAATTTTGTGTCCAAACGTCGCTCGAATGTTGAATTGCTTCTAAATTAATTGATGTTTGCTTGATCAAAATGTGTGCAAACTGCAAACAACAGGCAAATTGTAGGAAAACATGCATGCGTGGAGTCTTACTGTCGTCATATTCGGGAACGGCTGGCTGTTTGACAAGTCTCCGAAGCATGTATAATTTAACTATTATAGACTTAGTAAAATTATAAGTTAGTGGTGTGTGACTGCAACGGATGGATACAGTTTTAGCTATGCCCCGCCCATCTCTAACTAAGCTCCGCCCACGCTTTGCCCGTATTGCGATCAATCGAACCCTGAATTCCCAGAATCCCAATATCAAGGTAGCTATATACAGGTAAGCTTTTGCAAATTTTGAATCTAATTTGACTTGGTGCTGTTCCAGCGCCCAGTCTAATTAGTGTCAACATATTCCACAGAATGGTTATGGACTAGTAAAGACATACAATTAGTAGGCCTACGCATAACGGATTTTTAAAAGTTTATGACGGACTTAGCTACGTCATTCATTGCGCATTTTGATTGTGACGTCAGCCTACATGTGACGTAATTAATAATGACGTCATATACTTATGTGACAGATTGGATTCACGCATTGCAGTGTACTGTATCCGTTTCAAGGATTTTAGAAGGAAGCCTTTATCCAGCCTTTGTCCCAATATATTGATCCAATCATATACGACAACTTGCCAAAATAAAAACGTCACATATCAAAGAAGGTCACGACGATGCTCTTGACCTTTGACCCCAATGAAATCGCGCAGCTTCCTCTCAATATTTCATTAGAAACATTATTCACGTTGATGTAAAGAATATATGTTTTGAGTATAGCTCATATCAGAAGTAGGAAAACCGACGATTGCGCAAAAATGCATGTAGGCTAGACGATCAATCAAGCTGGTTCTAACCATAGATAAATACTTATACTGAATGTTTCAAAGATAGAATCTTAATATTTTTTTAAGTTCTTACTAGCTTTCATACATAAATATGCTTGCCTAAATAAGATCAATTTGGGCCGCGCCTCTGGCCAATGACGCTGAATGTGATTTTATGATTTTATAAACTTTATAGATGCTTGAGAATTTGCAATGTGCTTCATTTCTTCACTAAACTGATTTGAGTAAATATTATAAACGTTGCAAACGAAAAAAGAATGCTCGTACATATTTAGAGGAATTATAATTAGTGACCTAATTTCACTGAAATGATATTTGGCCCATGCGAAAATGACTGAAGCAGACGACCTGCGATGGGTTGTGCCGTGTCATCGTCTGCAGAGCCTGACAGACGATCTTCTTTCGGTAGCAGTGTAATTTACACACCGAGTTTTGGCGGAAAGGAGAATAATAATGGACGAGACCTATCAGCTATGAAAACCACACATAAGGTAAGAATAGTGATATAAAGAAAAAAAATTATGATAATATGCAAAATAAAAAACACCCACCATACTGCAAGGTCTAGCCAGTTTCTGATCAAGACTAGGACGATTCGGGTTTTCTGGATTTTTTTCGGATTTAATTTTTGCCCAACCAGTGCATCAGATTTTGAAGAAAGCTAGCGTTGATTTGACGTGAAATATATTTCATCAAGGAGAAAACGACACTTTCACGCGGACTCATTTCCAAATACGGTATGTAGCCTACCTTCGGAGGAAACTAACGTCGTCAAAATTAGATTCAAAATATTCAACAGCTTACCTGCATCGTTTACCTTGAAAGCGATACTTAAGCCGTGTTCGGGTAAAAGATTAATCATTTCTAAGTTTCTTCAAGCATACAACTTTGTCCGATACGCTCAAGCACCGCCACCTCCAAGTGTTCATTATAAAACGATTACAAAGGATGGATGCGACCTGTCACTCAAGTATATGACGTCACAATCAATTACGTCACATCTGAAGTCACGATGATAATTGACGGAGAATAGTCGGCCGTGAAGCTGGATATGTCCGTCAGTTGTACGACTTGTATGTCTTTGATGGATTTATTATTTAATAAATATTACGTTGATAATTCGAAACTAATTTGATCGGGCGCTGATGCTGTAATACAACTGCACCCAGTCAGATTAATTTCGAAATATTCAACAGCTTGCCTATATAGTTTCCTTGAAATTGGGAGTCTGAGAATTCAGGATTCAAAGCATATAAATTGATTCCAACACGCGCAAAAATATGGGCTGGGCTTTTGCTTTCACATAGGCCTAATCAATTACGTCATAAATGACGCGATTTAGTCCGTCAAAGACGCTTAGAGTCAAGTTGTACGAATCTTTAGTATTTAATAAACATTCCATTGAATATTTTGAAACTAATTTGACGGGGCAAATTAGTTTCAAAATATTCAACAGTTTACCTGTATAGTTTTCTGGAAATTGAGATTCAGGGAGTGCCGGGATCGACTGATCCCAATACGAGCAAAGCGTGGTTGGAGCTTAGCTAGAAATGGGCGGGTCATAGGCAAAACTGGATTCATTCATTTGATTGGATAGAGCATAGAATGGCCTATAGATTCCATTTCATTCACGGCCCGTCACATTCCTTTAGCCGTTTCACAATAGACGGATCCATTTCTAGCTACGCCCCGCCTATTTCAGGGTAAACACCGCCCACTTTATATTTGTTGTTTAGATAGATTTATATGCTTTGACCCCTGGATTCTCAGTATCCTATTTTAAGGTAACTATGCAGGCAAGCTGTTGAATATGGCAGCAATAGCACCCAGTGAAATTAGTTTCAAAATATTCTACAAAATTTTTATTACATTATTAGTAAATCTATCAAAGACATACAATTCGTATATTTGATTGACCTTTCAATGTTCATGACGGAGATAGATACGTCATTCATTACACATCATTTTGATCGTGACGCCAGCCTACACGTGACGTAATTGATTATGGCGTCATATACTTGCGTAACGGATCGGATTCACCAATTATTCGCTTTTTAACACCGTGTAAATGGATTCTGAAAATTATAGGGTTATCACCCTTCTCAGCTGTTTTGCAAGCTTTTTACCACTGTCATTAACAACAAACTGACGAAGTATGCGGATGTTAGTGATCTAATTGGGGAAGAGCAGGCTGGATTTAGGGCGGTGTACTCTACCACAGATCATATTTTTGCATTAAAAGCATTAATAGATATAGAGATCTAGCAAAGCGCACACGTCTTTACTGCGCGTTTGTAGATTATAAAAAGGCATTCGACTCTGTACCTAGAACACATTTATGGATGAAACTGCTGCCAAGCAATATTAATGGTAAAATATTTTTATAATTTCTGTAAATTCATATTCCCCATATGCCATTATGTGGCCTGGGTGTAAATAAAAAATCTGAATCTGAATCTGGAAATTGCCTATTAACGTCTCCAGGACTAAATGTATGATATTCTCTAGAGGCAAGCTCAGAAACTTACCAAAATCTACTCTCGACAATGAAGATGTAGAAATCGTGCAAGAATACCCATAGTTAGGTTTACTATTTGCATACAACGCCAATTTACTAGGGCAATAAAGCGCATGCGTGAAAAAGCCAGTAGAGCTATGTTCGCCTTAATTTCAAAAGCAACCTCTCCATTTACCGATAGATATACTGCTAGAACTTTTCGATTCTATGGTATGCCCTATCATGCTCTATGGAGACGAAATCTGGGGTTTTGAGAATGTCACGCTGGCTGAGAAATTACCGGAACGATTCTATAAAATGATTTTAGGAGTTAAAAACTCTACACACCCTGCAATGGTTTATGGCGAACTTGGCCAGTTCCCGTTGAGCATAAGAATTAATAATAGGATAACCACATAGGCCTACTGGGCAAAATTAATATGTGGGAATATGTCCAAAATCTCATAAACTATACCGATTGTTAGTATGCTTGCACTAAAATAACGAATTCCAATGGCCATGGATATCATATGTGAAAACACTCCTTGATAATACTGGGTTATCAGACGTATGGCATAGCCAGAATCCAGGCCAGCCTGAATGGTTAAAGCTCACTACAAAACAAATACCTGTCTGATCAAGTATAACCAGAAATGGAGAGGTGAAGTTTTTAACAGCATTATTTGCACATCGCATAGAAACTTCGTCTAGAAACGTATTTAACCTCGCTTCCTCAGACACTGTCAAAATGCTATTATGCAATCAAAGCACACTGGAAGATGCGATTCATTGTCTTTTCGAATGTCCATCTCTAGCTGTAGAAAGAAAAACGTATATAGATAGATACTTTAGAGTAAATCCAAATACTGTTAAAATGTATCAACTCATGAATGAACAAAAACGGACGAAATTGATAACACTATGTAAATTTATCAACATTATTTTCAACCGGTTCAAATGAAAAAGAATATACAGTTTTAATATATGAGGAATATTTACCGTGGTTTGATAGGCGATCACTGCTGTCTTATGCAACAGTGGCTACCGATGAAACCAAGTTAAATATTGATCTGTAATCTAAACTAAAAGACTACTGAATAGTGATCGAAGTGCGTACCTGCGTGTATGCACACGTGCGCGTGTTTGCGCGCGTGAGTATGTGTGCGTCCCGAGATATAAGAATGCCTTGTATATATTTACATATATAGATATTCCTTGACAAAATTGCTATTTAGCACATTTGAATATCAAGACTTAATTTCAAAGCAATCATCTGGCCCTGATCTGAGCTGAGGTCGTCGCTTCAAAAGAGAGCGGCGCCCATCGATCAGACCTTGGCCTACCTCGAAGTATTTCGGTGAAGTATTTTGTGCAAATGGTAAAATACTTGTGGCATCGGCTGACCGTGTTCGTGAGGCTATCGTCTTGAACTGGTGTCTGACTCCAATTGTAAGCAATTGAAATCGGGTACCGGCTTATGGCGGGTGCTTCGCGGACGCGATCGGTCGAATGCCATAACTGATTGTGAAGTAGATTGTACGCATAGATAATATTATAGTATTGTTTATGTACTGTATACCGCCATTACTAAAGTATTATTCATGTACCTGTATTCGTATACTTCAAGAGAAGTGAACCGAATAAACTGAAACTGAAACTGAACTGTAAATGTTGAACTGTGATCACCACCATTTTGCCTATACCAAGGCAAACCGCCTAGCTTTTTCTGATTGGAGAAATGTATCAACATTTAGCTACGAAAGTCTGAAGATTTTTTCAGTTCCATGGATATATTCTGTTGCATATTCTAGCATGTAATGGATGAATCCAGCTTTTGTCATTCCCCGCCCATCTCTAGCTAAGCTCCACCCACGGCGTTGTCCGTGTAGAGATCGATCAATGGCTGCACTCCCTAAAACCCAATCTCAAGAAAACTATACAGGTAAGACATACAATTGATGAATTCATGAATCCAGTTTTTCAATCAATCATATGACGGACTATTTAGCGTTTGTGACGGATTTAATCACGCCATTGATGACGTAATTCTTTATGACGTCAGCATACATGTCACGTAGTTGATTATGATGTCATATGTTTAACAGGTTTGGAAACATTGTTTTAAAAAATGAATTGAAATACAGCCTGTTTTGTCAGAATTAACCTTTTGCTATCGATGATAAAAGAGCTATGACTTTGGGTTATCGCCCTTGGGTTTGGTTTTAATTAATAATTACATCAAAGGGATTAATTAGCCTATATAGTGTGTCTATTTACAATAACAATTATTATCAACATCAAAACGTGTTTAACGCAAACAATCACTCACGAGATCGATCAAGTACGGCGGGGCATAGCTACAGTTATTCTTATCTTTAAATAATTCTTGTTAATCAATGCAGTTCCGGATAAACAGAGGCAATGTCGTGGTGGGTGGGGGTAAATAGAGGCAATTTCGTGGTGGGTATGGGTAAATAGAGGCAATTTCGTGGTGGGTGGGGTAAATAGAGGCAATGTCGTGGTGGGTGGGGGTAAATAGAGAATCTCGAGCGATGCCCATGCACATTTCGATCCATCATATGACGTCATAATCAACTACGTGACGTGTAGGATGACGTCATAATCAATGGATGACGTAGATAAGTACGTCACGAACGCATAACTGATGACGGACTATCCGTTGTTATAAGAATTGCATGTCTTTACTATTTAATGAACATGCTGTTGAATATTTTGAAACTAATTTGACTGGGCAACAGCGCCCAGTCAAATTAGTTTCAAAATACTCAACAGCTTACCTGTAGTTTTCTGGAAATTGATAGTCGGGGAGTGCAGGGATCGATCGATCCAAAACACGCACGATAGGTGGGTGGAGCTTAGCTAGAGAGGGGCGGGGCATAGATAAAACGAGAAAGGGCCAACAGCAAAGAAAATCCACTTTGTACGAGCTTTAGCCGAAAAATATAGTACTCCTAATTTGTTGACCTATGAGAAGGTGCCTGCATAGTGTTGTTTTTGCCTATGGCAGCAACAGCGCCCAGTCAAACTAGTTTCAAAATATTCAACAGAATGTTTATTAAATAGTAAAGACCTACAATTCGTACAACTTGACATACTATTAGGCCTACGTGTTTATGGCGGACCACGTTACGCCATTCATAACGTATTTGATTACGACGTCAGCTTTCATGTGCCGGATTTGATTATGGCGTTTTATAGTTGACTGGCAGGGTGGATTCCTCTATCATAGGTCATGCCTATTTGTCTGTCATTGATGACGTCATTGAATACTCCATGGATGTTTAATGGAGCCACGCGATCGTATATAGTATGCCTCATCGTAATGGTCCTTTCCAAGTTTAACCACTTCATATAACGTCCTAATCAACTACGTGACGTGTATGATGCCGTCAAAAATCAGGACGTCATGAATGACTCATATAATCCGTCTTTAACGCTTAATACTCCGATACGCTGTACGAATCGTATGTCTTTACCATGCAATAAACATTATGTTGAATATTTTGAGACTAATTTGACTGGGCGCTGTTGCTGCCATAGGCAGCAACAGCGCCCAGTCAAATTAGTTTTAAAATATTTAACAGCTTACCTACAGGTATAGTTTTCTGGAAATCGATAGTCAGGGAGTTCAGAGATCGATCGATCCTAATACGGATGAGGTGTGGGTGAAGCTTAGCTAGCTTATTGGCAGGGCTAACTAAAACTGGAAAGGTTAATTAGCGTTTATCTCTCGCGTCCCTTTCCCTCGCACCATTGATGACGCCATTGATGAGTGATATGTTAGTCCGCGACAATTGCTTTCATTATCATTATTGGTAGGTGGAATAATTCAATATTGCGTGAAAGATGGACAATATAGACTGATATCGTGCTAGTATCCAGCGCGAATATGACGAGCTTCGTTTGAAACGTTTCTTGAAAGAAAACTGTTAGATGCAAGAACTATTAAGTAATAACCTAAAAAAATTAAAACGACTATATATAGTAATTTTAATTTTATTTGTTCATTTCTTAATGGTTTTTACTTCAAAGACATTAGTCATAGCAGAAGTCTTCTGGTCATAGGCATGGTGATTGTCATAAACTCGAGAATTAAAGGTTATTTGCTTAGTTGTAGTCAGAGAGGAGACGCAGCTAGGAATCGATGACACATTCACGCCTCCCCCCCCCCACCCCCCCCCCCACCCCCCCCACCCCCCCCCCACCCCCGTAAGTATCAACACCTTTAGAAAAGTTGGGGAACTAACGTCATCAAGGTTTGCTACCTGACACCCACACAGTTTGTAGCATTGAAGCGGTAAACAGATTCAATATGAGCAGTATAACAAATTTAAGGTGGTTACTTATATTTTCAGTTTAAACACAGTACGATATATACATATTTATAGATTGTTTGTAATTAAAGCATTGCCTATGAGGCTTACAAGCACGTAAATTAGTATTCGCGTATCTTCACACCTCGCTATATAATTCAAAATAATATAATAAAACAAGCAGAATCAAATAGACACATTAAGAAATGGTAATAAAATTCCTGATGCGCATGTTTTAAAAGTCGCCATTTACACATATCAATACATACATTGGTTCCTAACTGAAATTATTTAGTATCTGCCTAATATCTTGATGATCAGTAGTGCTTACGAACAAAGAGGACATATAACTAACATCCGGGTATTGAATTGAAATTAACATTGCATATATTGGCAAGAGACAAAAATAGCAACTCACGCGCCCCCCCCCCCCTCCACCCCGCATTAGACTGGTAATAAAATTGTTCACATGCGGCAGAAACAGACCAAACATCCACGTGGCATGAGGTATGCGATAGGACGTACAGTACATCTAATAAATAAGGTAATATGTTTCTGACCAAAAAACCCACCGAAATAATAGTTAGCAAACAATGTGCTGTTGAATATTTTGGATATAATTGGATTGGTCGTTCACAATATTCAACAGTACCTTTTACTTTGTTCTGAAAGCATGATCAGTTATTTCTGAGCTGTACTGTAGGCTGTGGGATCACTCTTGCAGATCGTAATCATGTTGTAATCCTTGAGCTGGGCACGCCACTAGAACTTGGCATCTACAAGTGTTGCATTGTTACTTAGTATGTTGCAACTGCTGAAAAAGCCAAGGGAGACCATTCTCTGTTTGAGTCATTCTATGCCGAGCTGACCTCATCCATCACTAGTCCAGCCAAATGACAACTATGTGTGGTGCGTGCGTGTGCGCGTATAATTATGATGTCTTATGCTATGTGCAAACACAGCCGTGACGGTGATGTACTGGTAGCCTTCATCAGTGCCCATGGCCTCTTTCCCACAGACACAACCGTCAACGCGCATGCCATCATCAAGCAACACGGCAGAGCACACCACAACGCGCGCGCGCGCGCACGTACACACGCACGCACGTACGCACGCACGCACGCACGCACGCACGCACGCACATTTTTAACCAAATTAACTACACGATGTGCCAACTCGATGCAAAGATACTAATCATTAATCTCACTCATATGATAGCCGATACCACAACTTTGACAACAAGCCAGTGGTCCGAACTTCAAATGAAGCACCATGTACGGACAACAAAAAACAGTACAGCTGTGATTCGTCTATCAATGTGGCCAAAGCAAAGATCACAAAAAACTACGCCGACAACGTAAGGGCATACTTCGCTGCATCAGTCAGCGACTGAAAGATCTTGCTCGTTTGATCTTGCTAGTTTACCCCTGCACACCTACACGCAGAATCTTTAGCAGGTGGTGTCACTTCTACAGATGATTATCGCAAAATCTTTAGGCCGGTCCAGGCCCTAAGAGTTGCTGGCATATCATCAACGGGTTCTGTGCATGACACTGAGGCCAACATCATCTGGGCAGGCCAGGGAACGGCGGGTGTGATCAGAGACTGGTTTAAGAACCGATTCACTGATCCAAACGATGATTCTATTTGTCGTTGATCTTAGGCAACTGCACACATCCATTGAAACAGGTGAGATTGAGAGTGCAATCGAGGCCCTGTGCTAATGTATTGTATATAGTGCATAGGCTAATACATCATTAAATAGTATGCTGTTCGGCCAGCGATATTGGGTGATGATACGAACGTGTTTCCGGAAATAGTCATCTTATCTAGAATTGTCTTTGGAGCTGCCAAGCTACTGCAGTAAGCGGCATCAGTGATACGAAAGTTGTGCGATACATGTGTAGTTTTTATCCAGTGTTTTTTTTAAATCTATGAATCCATACTTTCCAAAGGAACTGGACTATCTGATGATGTATTTTACTTTCTATACTATGTTGTACCACTTGCAGTAAAGCTGGTCAAATAATATGTTCTATGTTTTGGCATATTTTATGAATGATACCTTTGTACATGACGTGCTGAAATTCGCTGTACTAGGTGCCAGTACCTACAAATGTTGTTGAGGCCGCCACTACATATACTCGCTAAATATGCTTTCTACCGACCTAAAGGAAGCATATGAGTCGATACTCTGAAGACCAAGAAGAACCTTATGGGGCTAACGACTCTGACTGAAGAAAAGTCACATCATAGGCTAAACCAGGAATGATTGCGGTTGCAAAGGCGCTTGGATTCTCCCCAGAAACATTCTGTAATTTAGATGGCCACCACGTGCCTCTTGCATTTCCGGAGGTAGTATCTGAGGATACGTCAGACTGAGATATAGGCTACCCTATCCTCATTACATAAACTTGCCTCATTGTATTCTCCATTTTCTCCATATGAGCACGTCGATGTGTCGATTGCGGATACAACTAATTGAAAATAAGTGGTATAGATTGATTGTTTCCTCTTCCAACGCCCCCCCCCCCCACCACCCCGTCCCCGCCTCGCACATACAGATACCGTAGACAATGACGTGGCTCTATGATCATGTGGACCCATCAATTATACCCATGACATAAGTGATGACGTCATCCACGATGTGCAAAATGAGGCATGGCCATAGAGCATTCATTTTGTGTCTCTCGAGATCTCCTTATTTTATTAATCAGCGTGTACAAAGCACACACAGACTATTGTTCAAACAACGGTTCTTTCTTTCTTTATCTTCCTGGTCACGTTTTGTAAATGCTACTTCGACTACAATTTTGGTACTATCATCTTCAAACATAAGACACGTCTAGAACACCATGGGACTGTATACCACTTGTATTGTTATTCGAAGGAATTTTCGTTTGGTCTATGGTTTCTGAGAAATCTGATTTTCCGTGGCCAAAAAGTCGCATAGGAAATGCATGGGAGCAAAATGTGGACAGTTACTGCTTCCTTTGCATTTTAGCCGAGCATCGTAAAAACTTAACATACTTCTCTCATTTGTTGAGCCGCATGGTATATCTTCTCGGCCCAGTGACTGGGTTTAGAGAAAATGCTGCATAAGCACAATTATTTTAATCAAAATAATTCATATTTCTCTAGCTTGCAGATGGTTGAAATTTTACATATATGTAAATACACCCTCATACTATTGGATACTAAAATAAAAATATTAGCGAACATATTAAATTTTATGTTATATCCGTGATTTGCCGATATATGACGGAATGGACCTTTCCAGAGTAATGACGTCATATAACGTCATAATCAGCTAAGTAGCGTGTAGGATGACGTCATAATCATTATCATAGATGATTTTATATGGCCCGTCTTTAACTCTTAATAGTCCGGCACGTTGTACGAATTGTATGTCTCTTTTATTTAATAAACTTGCTGTTGAATATTTTGAAAGTAATATGACTGGGCGCTGTTGCTGCACCCACTCAAATTGTTTTCAAAATATTCAACAGCTTACCTGTATAGTTTACTGGAAATTGATGGTCAGGGAGTTCAGAGATCGTTCTATCCCAACACGAGCGAGGTGTGGGCGGAGCTTAGGTAGAGATGGGCGGGCCATAGCTAAGAATGGAAAGGTCCATTCTGGTCACATCTGTAGCTCGCGGGGTAGTGTCGGGCCGTTCCGGTGTATCATGTCAACTCGCCGCGCCACAAGTGCACGACAAATGATGACGCCGGTTAGCATCCAGTCTCGGGGTAACGGATCCTGTACGAGACTGCCCTTTGGGTAACAAAAACCGGCTCCTAAGGCCGGTGGAACTCAATTGTTCCGGTGGGGCCGTGCGACCATTGTCGCGAACATTGAATACAACTGTCTCATCCCAAGAATTTGGGTCACCAGTATGCCTGTCCATAGCAATTTCATGATCTATGGACTTACAAGATTTGATTTGGTGACCTAAAAATATAAGTCTATACAATTATTTTACCTAAACAGACTATCGAGTATGCTAGATAAAACTAAATAAGAGCATACGAAAGTACAAGACATAGAGACAGCCAGATGAACTTTTAAACATGGGGCTCTCGGAGGTACCACACAGAATCGTGGATCCGCAGCGGTATCCCCGCAAGGGAGGCTCCCGTACACGAGACTCAACTAATTAACTTAATATAAGTTATTATAACTCTAAGCTGAAAGGAAGAAGATTATCTCGGACGAAAAGTCATGTGCCTCACGCAGGCACTACGCCTAGTGCTAGTTTGGGTGAGGAGTATTATCCTCGCATGGACCGTCGTCGCTGAATCCCTGCGAGAGGCAAGTGCCTCACGCGGGCCTCCGTCTCGGGAAGGTGTCGCCACTGCTTAAAGCGGGAGAAGAGTAGTAGGCAACAATGGGCCCACTCTAATATTTCAACCAAAATGCTTGAAAAAGAAAAGACCATACCTAGTGAGATTATGACTATATGGTTGCGTGCTGTTTTACGTGAAGACGGGGCGAACGATTCCCGAGGGATTCCCACGTCACCGCCTTATGTAATTCTTAGTATGCTGAATTAGTAGCCGCCGCTTTATCTATGCGGGAACAAGAACTAGTTTAGGCCGCAAATGGCTGGTATCTACCTAGCTATTAAATACGGCTGTTATTGAGAACTGATGCCCTAAGACATCAATACTGAAGACAGTGCTCATACATGTTACTTGGTAAGATCTCCGAACTGGATAAGAATCCGAACATCTCGCTCCGTGACCACATAAAACGTTACAGGACACAGGTTACTACAGCATTATTAGGCAACTGTTCTATCGTTATGGGGTGGGGGGGGGGGGGTAAGAGAGACGAATACCCACCATAAATGTCCTTCCCGTGAGTGTGTGGCAGATCTAAATATCATGCCCAGACATTTTTATGGAATTCGGTGGAGATACGCATCTCGCCCGTCACCGGGTCCTATGGAACTAACTTTTTAACATGTCGTTAGATTTATATACAAGTTGCCCAGTTTTGCACTGCGGTGCGGGAGGATTGTTCAGCAAATAAAATAATAATTAAGATATGTTTTCGCAGTCCTTACCTACATTGGCAAAAGTGCTAACTACTAAGTATCCGAAGATACAAGGGGAATGTATGTGACACCACACCCTGGCCATCACCGCTCGGAAACCCCAACAGTTTCCCAGAGTCGGATCAGCCCATGGTGCGGAAAGGGACATCCAAACAATTAAGAAGCCGCAAGGCTGAGTGGAACATGACGAGAGGCAAAATCTTGGAGTTATGAGTCTTACCGGAGTGTGGGGCTAGATTATCGCATTACCGGAAGAGAAGAGTATACTACATATTTCTTAACGAAGAAAGTGTCTCTAATCATATTAAGCCTATTCTATCGAGCTGAGTAGAAAAGGTTTAGTCGGTAGCATGCCGGGCTAAACAGAGTTATAGCATGGACAGCGACCTCAGTGAAAAATTGTTGGTGGCGGGAGAAAGTGCTGCATATATAAGTGTCGCTGTATAGTGTTTCTTACGTGCACTGCAGTCCTATATTTTCTTTTCTATAAGTAAACAAAACATATGAACTGATAGCTACTGGCCATATATATATATATATATATATATATATATATATATATATATATATATATATATATATATATATATATATATATATATATATATATATACATATATATATATATATATATATATATATATATATATATATATATATATAGGCCTATATATATATATATAAACTAACCAGAACAATTAATACAGTATCAAATGATCAGAATTATATATCTTAGTACAGGTTAACGAACCTATTACGGTGCGGTTAGTGAAAACACCTCACAGAAAATGAGAATAACTATAAACATATACAGAAATTATAACTAGCGGTCCTAAGACCGGTACGGTACCTTTTCGTCCTCGGGACCGTTCTTACGGATACAATATAATTAGAAAAGTACGTTTAGCGGAATAATTAAAATGTTAAGTATAGTTACTTGAATACACGTTAGCCATTCTTAAGTTAGGCTATCGCGTTACTGAAATTGATACGTCATCCTTTAGTTGACGTGAGTTGATGCATTCTCTTGAAGCTGGAAAGTTCCCGCAGGTTGGTTCCCTCAAACAGGATTCCCGCAAGAAAGCTTCATGGCGGGAGCAGATCACTCAGGACTGTAAGCACAATGGAATGTCTAACGAGTAGTCAGTAAGAGATACAATAGCATTACTGCTGTGAAGAAAGTTGCCGTACACCGATGGCACAGATGGAAGTTGTCAACAACCCGATCACAAGCGTGGCCGGCAGATCTGGGGAGTTATCCACCAAAGAACATCACTGTCTCTACATCTGTAGAAACACATATTCAGGCCGTAAAGGCCTCACCGCAAGTTTTTGTTCCGAAGTAGATACTCGTGAACAATAAGTAGAAAGTTCCAAATTACTCCCGCAAGTAGGGAGTTACAAAATTGGTTTAATGTGGTGGGTTGGATACTGCTAGCTACGGGAGAAAAACCGAAAGAAAGCGAGGTAATCTGCGTATCGTCTTTCGATAGTAGCTGGTACAGGTCCAACCTGTTCGGCCCCCTGGCCGAGGATGCTCTCGATCTCTGGATCCTGTCTCCTTTCATACTCCTCGTGACGTCACAGGCGCAGGCTCCAACCAATCATCGTTCGAGCAACAGCCAATCAGCTTGTAGCTGATAATAACGCTGTCGAATGTTCTAGAACATTCTAGAAGTTCTGCGTCCACGTGGTTATGACGTCACGACAATATTTTGAAGATAATCAAGAAGGGTTTTCCGTGGATAACTCAACCATTTCTTAACCGATTTTGAAATGGTTTGCACCGATTTTAAAAGCCCGTCGAATTCTGGTCTTGATTAATGCCAGATTTGGCGGGAACAGGTAATCAAAAAGGATTACAGGGTACCATCTCGGTACACTAAAAGCGTCATCCTATCTTGGTCGTAAACTACGTGCTCCATCAAAAATAGCATCTAAGCGTGCGCATGCGCACTATGCGCTTTAACGAACTAGTCGTTTTTACAACACGATCTCTCATAGGCCTATATACGCTTATGGCTCTACCCGGGGGGGGGGGGCGTGTTCAGGGAACGAATCCAGGATGTGCGGCGCGTACCCAGCTTAGCTGGTACGGCCGGTACCCGACCGGTCGATCCGAACTACACATCATATCACCATATAGTTCGCCAGATTCTGGGCGACATTCCCTTTCAGACATCGTTTACAGAACTCGCGAACGCTTCACGAGATACTCTGATTTTGTTATGCAAATAAATCTTCCATTGGATATATACTGGAAATTGATTTGCTGATGAATAAAAATTTTCAAACGATCATCTTCAAACTTGGGACACTTCTAGATTTATGCTGCTCTTGTTAAAACAAATTCGATACGCAGACATACAGTTCGTCTAATTCAATTATTATATTTCCCACTGAATGGTCTCTGAGATATCACCATTTATAGGTCTATATCTGCAAATTCGGATCTATATTTCATTTTATTAAAACGTAGTTCCATCACTATGACGACGTACCTAGATGGCGGATCGTTAAGTTAGAGGCGTATTCTGGGCCAGAGCATTCTATTGTTTAGATTGGGTCATAAATAACTCGGTCATAATTTGTTGACCTATGAGAAGGTGCCTGCATAGTGTTGTTTTTGCCTATGGCAGCAACAGCGCCCAGTCAAACTAGTTTCAAAATATTCAACAGAATGTTTATTAAATAGTAAAGGCCTACAATTCGTACAACTTGACATACTATTAGGCCTACGTGTTTATGGCGGACCACGTTACGCCATTCATAACGTATTTGATTACGACGTCAGCTTTCATGTGCCGGATTTGATTATGGCGTTTTATAGTTGACTGGCAGGGTGGATTCCTCTATCATAGGTCATGCCTATTTGTCTGTCATTGATGACGTCATTGAATACTCCATGGATGTTTAATGGAGCCACGCGATCGTATATAGTATGCCTCATCGTAATGGTCCTTTCCAAGTTTAACCACTTCATATAACGTCCTAATCAACTACGTGACGTGTATGATGCCGTCAAAAATCAGGACGTCATGAATGACTCATATAATCCGTCTTTAACGCTTAATACTCCGATACGCTGTACGAATCGTATGTCTTTACCATGCAATAAACATTATGTTGAATATTTTGAGACTAATTTGACTGGGCGCTGTTGCTGCCATAGGCAGCAACAGCGCCCAGTCAAATTAGTTTTAAAATATTTAACAGCTTACCTACAGGTATAGTTTTCTGGAAATCGATAGTCAGGGAGTTCAGAGATCGATCGATCCTAATACGGATGAGGTGTGGGTGAAGCTTAGCTAGCTTATTGGCAGGGCTAACTAAAACTGGAAAGGTTAATTAGCGTTTATCTCTCGCGTCCCTTTCCCTCGCACCATTGATGATGCCATTGATGACTGATATGTTAGTCCGCGACAATTGCTTTCATTATCATTATTGGTAGGTGGAACAATTCAATATTGCGTGAAAGATGGACAATATAGACTGATATCGTGCTAGTATCCAGCGCGAATATGACGAGCTTCGTTTGAAACGTTTCTTGAAAGAAAACTGTTAGATGCAAGAACTATTAAGTAATAAACTAAAAAAATTAAAACTACTCTATATAGTAATTTTAATTTTATTTGTTCATTTCTTAAAAGTTTTTACTACAAAGACAATAGTCATAGCAGAAGTCTTCTGGTCATAGGCATGGTGATTGTCATAAACTCGAGAATTAAAGGTTATTTGCTTAGTTGTAGTCAGAGAGGAGACGCGGATAGGAATCGATGACACATTCACGCCTCCCCCCCCCCCCCCCCCCCGTAAGTATCAACACCTTTAGAAAAGTTGGGGAACTAACGTCATCAAGGTTTGCTACCTGACACCCGTACAGTTTGTAGCATTGAAGCGGTAAACAGATTCAATATGAGCAGTATAACAAGTTTAAGGTGGTTACTTATATTTTCAGTTTAAACACAGTACGATATATACATATTTATAGATTGTTTGTAATTAAAGCATTGCCTATGAGGCTTACAAGCACGTAAATTAGTATTCGCGTATCTTCACACCTCGCTATATAATTCAAAATAATATCATAAAACAAGCAGAATCAAATAGACACATTAAGAAATGGTAATAAAATTCCTGATGAGCATGTTTTAAAAAGTCGCCATTTACACATATCAATACATACATTGGTTCCTAACTGAAATTATTTAGTATCTGCCTAATATCTTGATGATCAGTAGTGCTTACGAACAAAGAGTACATATAACTAACATCCGGGTATTGAATTGAAATTAACATTGCATATATTGGCAAGAGACAAAAATAGCAACTCACGCCCCCTCCCCCCCCCCCCCCCCCTCCACCCCCGCATTAGACTGGTAATAAAATTGTTCTCATGCGGCAGAAACAGACCAAACATCCACGTGGCATGAGGTATGCGATAGGACGTACAGTACATCTAATAAATAAGGTAATATGTTTCTGACCAAAAAAAACACCGAAATAATAGTTAGCAAACAATGTTCTGTTGAATATTTTGAATATAATTGGATTGGTCGTTCACAATATTCAACAGTACCTTTTACTTTGTTCTGAAAGCATGATCAGTTATTTCTGAGCTGTACTGTAGGCTGTGGGATCACTCTTGCAGATCGTAATCATGTTGTAATCCTTGAGCTGGGCACGCCACTAGAACTTGGCATCTACAAGTGTTGCATTGTTACTTAGTATGTTGCAACTGCTGAAAAAGCCAAGGGAGACCATTCTCTGTTTGAGTCATTCTATGCCGAGCTGACCTCATCCATCACTAGTCCAGCCAAATGACAACTATGTGTGGTGCGTGCGTGTGTGCGTATAATTATGATGTCTTATGCTATGTGCAAACACAGCAGTGACGGTGATGTACTGGTAGCCTTCATCAGTGCCCATGGCCTCTTTCCCACAGACACAACCGTCAACGCGCATGCCATCATCAAGCAACATGGGCAGAGCACACCACAGACCACAACGCGCGCGCGCACGCACGTACGTACGTACGTACGTACGCACGCACGCACGCACGCACTCACTCACTCACGCACGCACGCACGCACGCACGCACGCACGCACGCACGCACGCACGCACGCACGCACGCACGCACGCACGCACGCACATCTTTAACCAAATTAACTACACGATGTTCCAACTCGATGCAAAGATACTAATCATTAATCTCACTCATATGATAGCCCATACCACAACTTTGACAACAAGCCAGTGGTCCGAACTTCAGATGAAGCACCATGTACGGACAACAAAAAAACATTACAGCTGTGATTCGTCTATCAATGTGGCCAAAGCAAAGATCACAAAAAACTACGCCGACAACGTAAGGGCATACTTCGCTGCATCAGCCAGCGACTAAAAGATCTTGCTCGTTTGATCTTGCTAGTTTACCCCTGCACGCCTACACGCAGACTCTTTAGCAGGTGGTGTCACATCTACAGATGATTATCGCAAAATCTTTAGGCCGGTCCAGGCCCTAAGAGTTGCTGGCATATCATCAACGGGTTCTGTGCATGACACTGAGGCCAACATCATCAGGGCAGGCCAGGGAACGGCGGGTGTGATCAGAGACTGGTTTAAGAACCGATTCACTGATCCAAACGATGATTCTATTTGTCGTTGATCTTAGGCAACTGCACACATCCATTGAAACAGGTGAGATTGAGAGTGCAATCGAGGCCCTGTGCTAATGTATTGTATATAGTGCATATGCTAATACATCATTAAATAGTATGCTGTTCGGGCAGCGATATTGGGTGATGATACGAACGTGTTTCCGGAAATAGTCATCTTATCTAGAATTGTCTTTGGAGCTGCCAAGCTACTGCAGTAAGCGGCATCAGTGATACGAAAGTTGTGCGATACATGTGTAGTTTTTATCCAGTGGTTTTTTTAAATCTATGAATCCATACTTTCCAAAGGAACTGAACTATCTGATGATGCATTTTACTTTCTATACTATGTGGTACCACTTGCAGTAAAGCTGGTCAAATAAAATGTTTTATGTTTTGGCATATTTTATGAATGATACCTTTGTACATGACGTGCTGAAATTCGCTGTACTAGGTGCCAGCACCTACAAATGTTGTTGAGGCCGCCACTACATATACTCGCTAAATATGCTTTCTACCGACCTATTGGAAACATATGAGTCGATACTCTGAAGACCAAGAAGAACCTTATGGGGCTAACGACTCTGACTGAAGAAAAGTCACATCATAGGCTAAACCAGGAATGATTGCGGTTGCAAAGGCGCTTGGATTCTCCCCAGAAATATTCTGTAATTTAGATGGCCACCACGTGCCTCTTGCATTTCCGGAGGTAGTATCTGAGGATACGTCAGACTGAGATATAGGGTACCCTATCCTCATTACATAAACTTGCCTCATTGTATTCTCCATTTTCTCCATATGAGCACGTCGATGTGTCGATTGCGGATACAACTAATTGAAAATAAGTGATATAGATTGATTGTTTCCTCTTCCACCCCCCCCCCCAAACCACCCCGACCCCGCCTCGCACATAGAGATACCGTAGACAATGACTTGGCTCTATGATCATGTGGACCCATCAATTATACCCATGACATAAGTGATGACGTCATCCATGATGTGCAAAATGAGGCATGGCCATAGAGCATTCATTTTGTGTCTCTCGAGATCTCCTTATTTTATTAATCAGCGTGTACAAAGTACACACCGACTATTGTTCAAACAACGGTTCTTTCTTTCTTTATCTTCCTGGTCACGTTTTGTAAATGCTACTTCTACTACAGTTTTGGTACTATCATCTTCAAACATAAGACACGTCTAGAACACCATGGGACTGTATACCACTTGTATTGTTATTCGAAGGAATTTTCGTTTGGTCTATGGTTTCTGAGAAATCTGATTTTCCGTGGCTAAAAAGTCCCATAGGAAATGCATGGGAGCAAAATTTGGCCAGTTACTGCTTCCTAGGCATTTTGGCCGAGCATCGTAAAAACTTAACATACTTCTCTCATTTGTTGAGCCGCATGGTATATCTTCTCGGCCCAGTGACTGGGTTTAGAGAAAATGCTGCATAAGCACAATTATTTTAATCAAAATAATTCATATTTCTCTAGCTTGCAGATGGTTGAAATTTTACATATATGTAAATACACCCTCATACTATTGGATACTAAAATATAAATATTAGCGAACATATTAAATTTTATGTTATATCCGTGATTTGCCGATATATGACGGAATGGACCTTTCCAGAGTAATGACGTCATATAACGTCATAATCAGCTAAGTAGCGTGTAGGATGACGTCATAATCATTATCATCGTCATAGATGATTTTATATGGCCCGTCTTTAACTCTTAATAGTCCGACACGTTGTACGAATTGTATGTCTCTTTTATTTAATAAACTTGCTGTTGAATATTTTGAAAGTAATATGACTGGGCGCTGTTGCTGCACCCACTCAAATTGTTTTCAAAATATTCAACAGCTTACATGTATAGTTTACCGGAAATTGATAGTCAGGGAGTTCAGAGATCGTTCTATCCCAACACGAGCGAGGTGTGGGCGGAGCTTAGCTAGAGATGGGCGGGCCATAGCTAAGAATGGAAAGGTCTATACTGGTCACATCTGTAGCTCGCGGGGTAGTGTCTGGCCGTTCCGGTGTATCATGTCGACTCGCCGCGCCACAAGTGCACGACAAATGATGACGCCGGTTAGCATCCAGTCTCGGGGTAACGGATCCTGTACGAGACTGCCCTATGGGTAACAAAAACTGGCTCCTAAGGCCGGTGGAACTCAATTGTTCCGGTGGGGCCGTGCGACCATTGTCGCGAACATTGAATACAACTGTCTCATCCCAAGAATTTGTGTCACCAGTATGCCTGTCCATAGCAATTTCATGATCTATGGACTTACAAGATTTGATTTGGTGACCTAAAAATATAAGTCTATACAATGATTTTACCTAAACAGACTATCGAGTATGCTAGATAAAACTAAATAAGAGCATACGAAAATACAAGACATAGAGACAGCCAGATGAACTTTTAAACATGGGGCTCCCGGAGGTACCACACAGAATCGTGGATCCACAGCGGTATCCCCGCAAGGGAGGCTCCCGTACACGAGACTTAACTAATTAACTTAATATAAGTTATTATAACTCTAAGCTGAAAGGAAGAAGATTATCTCGGACGAAAAGTCATGTGCCTCACGCAGGCACTACCCCTAGTGCTAGTTTGGGTGAGGAGTATTATCCTCGCGTGGACCGTCGTCGCTGAATCCTTGCGAGAGGCAAGTGCTTCACGCGGGCCTCCGTCTCGGGAAGGTGTCGCCGCTGCTTAAAGCGGGAGAAGAGTAGTAGGCAACAATGGGCCCACTCTAATATTTCAACCAAAATGCTTGAAAAAGAAAAGACCATACCTAGTGAGATTATGACTATAGGGTTGCGTGCTGTTTTACGTGAAGACGGGACGAACGATTCCCGAGGGATTCCCACGTCACCGCCTTATGTAATTCTTAGTATGCTGAATTAGTAGCCGCCGCTTTATTTATGCGGGCCTTCTGCTTTGCTTAACTAGCTTTTAGGTTTTTTAGGAACAAGAACTAGTTTAGGCCGCAAATGGCTGGTATCTACCTAGCTATTAAATACGGCTGTTATTGAGAACTGATGCCCTAAGACATCAATACTGAAGACAGTGCTCATACATATTACTTAATAAGATCTCCGAACTGGATAAGAATCCGAACATCTCGCTCCGTAACCACATAAAACGTTACAGGACACAGGTTACTACAGCATTATTAGGCAACTGTTCTATCGTTATGGTGGGGGGGGGGGTAAGAGAGACGAATACCCACCATAAATGTCCTTCCCTTGAGGGCGTGGCAGATCTAAATATCATGCCCAGACATTTTTATGGAATTCGGTGGAGATACGCATCTCACCCGTCACCTGGTCCTATGGAACTCACTTTTTAACCTGTCGTTAGATTTATATACAAGTTGCCCAGTTTTGCACTGCGGTGCGGGAGGATTGTTCAGCAAATAAAATAATAATTAAGATATGTTTTCGCAGTGCTTTCCTACATTTGCAAAAGTGCTAACTACTAAGTATCCGAAGATACAAGGGGAATGTATGTGACACCACACCCTGGCCATCACCGCTCGGAAACCCCAACAGTTTCCCAGAGTCGGATCAGCCCATGGTGCGGAAAGTGACGTCCAAACAATTAAGTAGCCACAAGGCTGAGTGGAACATGACGAGAGACTAGATTATCGCATTACCGGAAGGGAAGAGTATACCACAGATTTCTTAACGAAGAAAGTGTCTCTAATCATATTAAGCCTATTCTATCGAGCTGAATAGAAAAGGTTTAGTCGGTAGCATGCCGGGCTAAACAGAGTTATAGCACGGACATCGACCTCAGTGAAAAATTGTTGGTGGCGGGAGAAAGTGCTGCATATATAAGTGTTGTTGTATAGCGTTTACTACGTGCACTGCAGTCCTATATTTTCTATGAATAAACAAAACATATGACCTGATGGCTACTGGCCATATATATACACCTGTGCAAAAGTTAAGCACCAGCAAAAACAATAGAACGTAGAAACATGATGGTACATATATATATATATATACACCTGTGCAAAAGTTAAGCACCACCCTATTTTTACGCACATGCGAGGGTATATTCATGTGCTATGAAGAAAGCAATAGCATAAACATTTATGTATATATATATATATATATAAACTAACCAGAACAATTAATACAGTATCAAATGATTAGAATTATATATCTTAGTACAGGTTAACGAACCTACTACAGTGCGGTTAGTGAAAACACCTTACAGAAAATGAGAATAACTATAAACATATACAGAAATTATAACTAGCGGTCCTAAGACCGGTACGGTACCTTTTAGTCATCGGGACCGTTCTTACGGATACAATAAAATTAGAAAAGTACATTTAGCGGAATAATTAAAATGTTAAGTATAGTTACTTGAATACTCGGTAGCCATTCTTAAGTTAGGCTATCGTGTTACTGAAATTGATATGTCACCCTTTAGTTGACGTGAGTTGATGCATTCTCCTGAAGCTGGAAAGTTCCCACAGGTTGGTTCCCGCAAACAGGATTCTCGCAAGAAAGCTTGATGGCGGGAGCGGATCACTCAGGACTGTAAGCACAATGGAATGTCTAACGAGTAGTCAGTAAGAGATACAATAGCATTACTGCTGTGAAGAAAGTTCCCCTACACCGATGGCACGGATGGAAGTTGTCAACAACCCGATCACAAGTGGGGGTTGTTTGTTGCAGATGAAGATACAAAACAAAGCGCAACCGTGCTGGGTACGTCAGCCAGCCCTGAAGACACACTGGGCAAAGTTTACTTGCTGCGGTCGAAAGTTAGAAGAACCTGCACGACATTAGTGCAGTGGCAGTTGAAATACCACTTTTTGACGTGGCCGGCAGATCCGGCGAGTCATCCACCAAAGAACATCGCTGCCTCTACACCTGTAGAATCACATACTCAGGCCGTAAAGGCCTCACCGCAAGTTCGTGTTCCGAAGTAGATCTTGATACTCGTGAACAATAAGTAGAAAGTTCCAAATTACTCCCGCAAGTAGGGAGTTACAAAATTGTTTTAGTGTGGTGGGTTGGATACTGCTAGATACGGGAGAAAAACCGAAAGAAAGCGAGGTAATCTGCGTATCGTCTTTCGATAGTAGCTGGTACAGGTCCAACCTGTTCGGCCCCCTGGCCGAGGATGCTCTCGATCTCTGGATCGTGTCTCCTTTCATACTCCTCGTGACGTCACAGCGCAGGCTCCAACCAATCATCGTTTGAGCAACAGCCAATCAGCTCGTAGCTGATAATAACGCTGTCGAATGTTCTAGAACATTCTAGAAGTTCTGCGTCCACGTGGTTATGACGTCACGGCAATATTTTGAAGATAATCAAGAAGGGTTTTCCATGGATAACTCAGCCATTTCTTAACCGATTTTGAAATGGTTTGCACAGATTTAAAAAGCCCGTCGAATTCTGGTCTTGATTAATGCCAGATTCGGCGGGAACAGGTAATCAAAAAGGATTACAGGGTACCATCTCGGTACACTAAAAGCGTCATCCTATCTTGGTCGTAAACTACGTGCTCCATCAAAAATAGCGTCTAAGCGTGCGCATGCGCACTATGCGCTTTAACGAACTTAGGCTTATATACGCCTATGGCTCTACCCGGGGGGGGGGGGGGGCGTGTTCAGGGAACGAATCCAGGATGGGCGGCGCGTACCCAGCTTAGCTGGTATGGCCGGTACCCGACCGGTCGATCCGAACTACACATCATATTACCATATAGTTCGCCAGATTCTGGGCGACATTCCCTTTCAGACATCGTTCACAGAACTCGCGAACGCTTCACGAGATAATCTGATTTTGTTATGCAAATAAATCTTCCATTGGATATATACTGGAAATTGATTTGCTGATGAATAACAATTTTCAAACGATCATCTTCAAACTTGGGACACTTCTAGATTTATGCTGCTCTTGTTAAAACAAATTCGATACGCAGACATACAGTTCGTCTAATTTAATTATTATATTTCCCACTGAATGGTCTCTGAGATATCACCATTTATAGGTCTATATCTGCAAATTCGGATCTATATTTCATTTTATTAAAACGTAGTTCCATCACTATGACGACGTACCTAGATGGCGGATCGTTAAGTTAGAGGCGTATTCTGGGCCAGAGCATTCTATTGTTTGGATTGGGTCATAAATAACTCGGTCATAAGGTTGCAACCTGTCAACTCAATAAATGACGCAACTTGCCAAATCAAGTTTGAATTCAGAATTACATGTTCACGTATTACGTCGACATTATTAGAATGACGCAATAAATCATATAGTACAGTTCAGAAATAAGTTAATATGTTACCAAACCAAAACAGTTATTAATACGATGTAAGAAAAGCTCTGTAGAATATGTCGAACATAACTGGCTTGGATGACATTGCTGGATCAGGCAGCAATGATTTCCAATCTAATTAGGTTAGAAATATTCAACAGCAGGCCTACTTATTGTTAGCTCACCTGGCCGAAGCCCGGCCATCTATCATCCATGATTCGTCCGTCGTCCGTCAACCTTTCCTTTAAACAACTTCTCAAGAATTTCAATTATGTTTGACAGGAAGCATCATTAGGGCATGGGTATCCAAGTTTGTTCAAACTAAACCGATTGTTCAAGTGAACTTGGCCAAATGGTTCGGCAGTCATATTGGATAACCTAGTTTTCACGAAAAAGACTTCTCCAAAAACGTTGAACGAATATGGCAAAAATTTGAGAGATATTATGAGAGACTGAGGGCCATTAAAGTTTGTTCAACGGGCGTTGATTCGTAAAAAAAAACCCATGGCCGCTGTGCGCCAGTCAAAATGTTGCATTCTTGGTGGCCATGTTGGATTTTTTTATTTGATGGACTTTGAAGCCTAAATTATTTTATATAGGGCTTTGGGTATTCGGATTTCAAATTTACCATTTTCGAAACGAGGTGCACCCCGTAGGCTTAAATATACCACTGTTTGACTCTGTCACATTTCTTTATCTCCTCAGACATTGTCCACGTCTCGAAAGAATGACGGCCTGTTTATTGACGCTGAATTTCCGCCAGAGAGTTGTTCCATCTCCAGAACTAACCGGAAGTTTACGCAGCGCGTGGTGTGGAAACGTCCATGGGTAATTAACGCAATGCATTACAGGGGCACCTCTGAAATGCTCACCAGCTTAAGGATGAGGATGTGGGTATGGTAGGGTGGGTTGGTGATGGGATGGGGTAGGGATAGGGCATGTACGATGACGATTCTTTATAAAAACGCGTCCCTGCCTTATAAATAAAAGCGATCTTGTCGCAACAATGGACCTTTCCAGTTTTGGCTAAGCCCCGCCTATCACTAGCTAAGCTCCACCCACACATTGTTCGTGTTGGGATCGATCGATCCCTGAGCTTATTGACCATCAATTTAAAGAAAACTATACGGGAATACCTGTTGAATATTTTGAAACTAATTTGACGGGGTGCTGTTGCTGCCATAGTTGAATATTTTGAAACTAATTTGACTGGGTGCTGTTGCTGCCTACAGCGCCGAGTCAAATTAGTTTCAAAATATTCAACAGCATGTTTCTTAACCAGCAAAAACATGCAATTCGTACAACGTGTCGGACTATTACGCGTTAAAGACGGGCTTAATAGAATCATTCATGACGTCGTGATTATGCCGTCAGAATACACGTCGCGTAGTTCATTATGACGTCATATGATTGAGTGAGAAAATGGATTCATGAATTAAAACTTGAGTGGATCCCAAAATACAGTTCCTACACTACTGATATGTTGCTATATTAAGAGACCACATGACCAGAGAAATCTAACTTTTCATACTGGTTGGCTCACACATCTCCATCTTTATGTGAAGAGTTATTTTTTTACGCTGTGCCACTCAAGTATCTGACGTAATAATGAAATATGTCGCTTGATAGTTGTCATCACAATCAAAATGACAAGTCCGTCAAAAAGTATAAAAGGTTTGTTGCGAAAGTATCTGAACTGTATGTCTTAATTTTCAATTTAGTAATCATTCTCTTGAATGTTTTGAAAAGAATTTGACGAGGTGCTGCTGTTGCCATATGCCATAGGCATCAACAATCCCCAGGGGCCCAGTCAAATCGGTTTCAAATAGTCTCAATCTTATCTGTAGAGTTAGCTTGCCGTGAGATTTAGATTTGGGGAATTCTGGTTTTAAATCGATTCTATACACGCTTACAACGTGGGTGGAGCTTAGCTAGGAATGGGCGTGGGCTAAGTAAAAATGGTTCCTCTATTGCCTTGACAAGCATTGTAACATACTGGCCATGTCCGCATGTATTATCTTAAATAAAGCCTACGGGTAATCTAACGCATATACTAAGCAGTAAGCATTAATTGATTATTATCAGTATGATATGTGCATGGCACGGTTAGAGCATCCGCATCAATAGGCCGACGATCGATCGTCATGCCGATTAAATAGTAGCATAAGTATCGATCTTTCACCAATAAAAGTTACCCCCACTCTATCAACATCTATACTTTGACATGGTGTACGTAGCTCAGTGGGCCATGTCCAATGCAATAATTCTAATGCACATTGTACAACCCAGAGAATACAATCTTAACTTGTGTGTGTGTGTGTGTGTGTGTGTGTGTGTGTGTGTGTGTGTGTGTGTGTGTGTGTGTGTGTGTGTGTGTGTGTGTGTGTGTGTGTGTGTGTGTGTGTGTGTGTGTGTGTGTGTGTGTGTGTGTGTGTGTGTGTGTGTGTGTGTGTGTGTGTGTGTGTGTGTGTGTGTGTGTGTGTGTGTGTGTGTGTGTGTGTGTGTGTGTGTGTGTGTGTGTGTGTGTGTGTGTGTGTGTGTGTGTGTGTGTGTGTGTGTGTGTGTGTGTGTGTGTGTGTGTGTGTGTGTGTGTGTGTGTGTGTGTGTGTGTGTGTGTGTGTGTGTGTGTGTGTGTGTGTGTGTGTGTGTGTGTGTGTGTGTGTGTGTGTGTGTGTGTGTGTGTGTGTGTGTGTGTGTGTGTGTGTGTGTGTGTGTGTGTGTGTGTGTGTGTGTGTGTGTGTGTGTGTGTGTGTGTGTGTGTGTGTGTGTGTGTGTGTGTGTGTGTGTGTGTGTGTGTGTGTGTGTGTGTGTGTGTGTGTGTTGTAATGTTTAAGGCGTTTTTATGCTAGTTCCCAATGCTAGGGTCTAGACTCATGCCTGGCCTTTATGGTTTCTGTTGAATTCTTGTGAATTCTTGTGACGTCGGTTTGTGCATTAGCTTGTGTCTCTCTGTGTGTGTGTGTTGATCGTTGTCTCTCGATTTTGTCTCATGTTGCTGTTCTTGTCCATAGCTTTTCTGTTGCTCCTCATGCTTGGGCGTGGGTGATGGGGATGGCCTAACCTGGACCTAACCGGGGTGGCGAAGGGATGGGGTAGGTGCTGGGTCGGGGGGGGGGGGGGGAGTAGGTGCGTACTGTCTTATGACCTGATGTACCCAAGGGGGGGGGAGCTTTAGGTCAGAGACCTCCCGCCCCCTTTGGGGGGAGTGGGGAGGTTGGGGTGTGGGGTCTTTCGGGTGTTGGGACCCATTTGCTCTTCTGGCCATCATTCGAGCAGGCACCAGCGTGCACTTGTTTGATTTTGATTGATTAGGTAGCCCGTATGGGGACTGTGTCCGTCCGAGGACGAACTCGATCAGTCATCCGGGTTGCATCCCTCCATAGTCCCATCGAAAAGTCCGAAAGATTCTAATTCTAGCAATTCTGTTTTGATTTTGTAATCCGTATGTTGCGTGGTTCCATCCGAGGACGAATCCATTTAGCATCCGGTTTACTTTGATTATGCCGAAATTTCTTGCCTACCTAACCCTAGCTCACGTTCACACAGTGATGGGCACTGTATGACGGGACCTCAATTTAAAGTCCCATCCGAGAAGACTGTATCTTAACTAACAGTATGCATCCTTCTTTTAGAGCAATGGTTATTATACTACATACTATAGAGATACACGCGTTATTTCATTGGCCCTCGCAAGTCACATGGCTTCTCGCGGCATGGCTTAATTGGCGTTTATGGCGTGCCCGCTCCGGCGGCCACGCTTCTATTTATTGCTGTCTAGAATTGCCTATAGGCGCGGCCATTTCGCGCAGGGGATTGTGGGGCTGTGTCTCGCGAGATCTTCATCGATACGAGATCTAATAATTCTCGGCGCGAAGACACGGCTCTATTTTTAGATTGCTGGATATCTCATAATTATTATCTTCATGCCCGTGATTCATGGCGAGTTCTCTTATTTGTTCTGGTCCGAATGTAATAGAGTTTGCGCGGCGATGACCGCTTAATTATTTTAATAAACAGCCAATGGAACTCCAAATAACTACTCTAAATAAGTACTCTTCTTTTGCTGGAGGACTGCGTACAAAACATGTTTATCATTCCTTCTGCAGATGAAAGTACTCAAGCACACGCCCACTCGCGGCGTCTCTTATATGTCCACTTTAGCACTCTATCAAACTGACCACAAATCGCTTCTTGCGGTAATCGTGAGAAATGTCCATTTGCATTAGCTACGCGCTGGAGAACTTGTTTTGAAAGTTTACCACTGGAATGACTGGTTGAATAACCGATCCTATAATTCCAGTAGTAAATTGCAAAAGAAAAACCACAATGGTCTCTTGGACGGCAATTAGACATAGGACATTTTCTATGATAATGGATTCTTCTGTATATGACGTCATAATTATTTAGGTCAGATGTAGCTGGACGTCACAATCAAAATGTGTAATGAATGACATATCTAGCTCCACCAGGAACATTGGATAGCCAGTCAAGTATGCGAATTGCACGTCTTTACTATTTAATCAACATGCTGTTGAATATTTTGAAACTAATTTGACTAGACACTGTTCGAATTGTATGTCTTTGCTATTTATTCAACAGTCATTTTCTATGATAATGGATGGGTTCGATCTGTAACTGAAGGATATGACGTCACAATCAATTACTTCATATACAGGCTGACGTCACAATCCAAAATGTGTAAATGAATGGCGTATCGAGCTCAGTCATGAACATTGAATAGTCCGGCAAGTGTACGAATCGTGTTGGATATTTTGAAACTAATTTGACCTGGCGTTGCTTCAGCCAGAGGCAGTAAACCTTTAAAAGAACCCAGTCAAATTAGTTTCAAAATAGTCATCAGCTTACCTGTATAGTTACCTTGAAATTGGAAGTCTGGGAATTCAATATTCAGCATATATATATACACACATCGATTCCAACACGTAAAAAAGGGGTGTAGCTTAGCTAGAAATAGGTGTGGCATACCTAGAAATGGATCTCTCTATTGAAATTGTCATGAGCAAATTAAGCATTACATGGCTAATACCACTTGGTAATGCGTGGCCCACACAATATGGACCACTTGTATTAAGAGACCACCCATATTTATAGGTCACATATTTTAACACGGCCAATCATAAATTGTTGCCCTGAATACAATGTACTCGTCCTCTGACGGAGGGAAGATAATTAATACCACTTGCCAAAGGGCATTTTCATGTTGTCTATCCATCATATTACGTCATATGATGTCATAATCAACGACGTGACGTATATGATGACGTCATAATCATGACGTCATGACTGACTCGATTTAGTCCGTTTTAAATGCTTAATAGTCCGACACGTTGTACGAATTGTATGTCTTTGCTATTTACAAAACATGCTGGTGAATATTTTGAAACTAATTTGACTGGGCGATGTTATTGCCACAAGCAGCAACAGCACCCAGTCAAATTGGTTTCAAAATAGTCAACACATTACCTGTATAGTTTTCTGGAAATTGATAGTCAAGAAGCTCAGAGATCCATCGATATCAACACGAGCCCGGTATTAATGTATTAATATACCATCCGGATTCAGTGACCGATTGACTAACGTTAGGCCTATGGAAGTCATTTCAAGCAACCGCCACCAAGATGTGACTTACTTGGGCACAATTGTGTGTTTTTCGAACAAAACCCTTTAGAATGTTTAAGACCGACATTTCAATATCTCAGATAAAGACAACTATACGAATATCTTTTTAATACTTTGACTGGTAGCCCACCCCACCCTACCCACCTATGTGTTGCTGTCATAGACCTGCATTAAGCATTGTAACGACAACGACTGCCCATGTAAGCCTATCATCTTCTCTTATTGTATTTTAACCCTTTCATGGGGAGGTCGCCAAAACCGGCCTCTACAGTGATCTTGAGGATGTTAATTTGCAGGTCGAGAGATCGTTTTTGAAAATTCACCACTGAAATGACTGGCTCGATAATTGAGGCAGTCATTCCAATAGTAACTCTTCAAAACAGTCGTCTATTGGCCTGCAAATAGGCACTCAATAACCAAATATTATCCTTGACTCAATTTAGGTAATACAGGGTTAATAAATTATGAGGACGACGATGATGTACCATGTCTGTTTAACCTTCCCCGTATTGTATTATAGTATGAGTCACATTTGTTGCATTCGATATAGGGTGAAAATTGCAGACTGGTTACAGACAGTCTTGAGGCGTACTATGTGTGTGGTAAATTTCAAAAGAAAAAATGCATAATAATATTGTAGAGGGCGAAAAAGTAGACAGAGTTCGCTAACAATAATGGATCCATCTAAAAATAAAGGCTTGGCTTCTTCGAAACACCTCTAATGTAATGGCCGGTCATCTTCTTACGTTATCACAAGGACTAGACTGTTACACAGTCTCAACTTCTGATACCAGACAGACCGGGACCCAGTCTATCTCCGTAGCAGACTGTAAAAGCAACACTGTGGATCGTGAAATCGCTACGTCAATAGCTACACAATAAGCCCCCACATACGGGATAGATTTCTCGATCTCGTATCGGAAGAGAACTCGCGGGATACGAATGAATAATGGATGTGTGATTATCAGATTACCTATTCATGTGTTAAGTTAAGAACGTCTACAGGAAATTCGGCCACAGAATTTCAACCATATAGTTAGATAGGTATTTCAATACGCTAGTGAAGTAATGGATTGATGTTAAAAATTTTTTTACCATGAAGTAATTTCGTAGTGCACAATTTCATACCGAAAATTTGTTAAATCTCCGGTGATTCACAGTTTTCAGTGCCCTATTGTCTGTAGTATGTTTAGCCCCATAATTTCACCTACATAGACTTGAACCTTAATATACTAGGTATATTCCGAATCTAACAAATTCTAGATGAAATAACTTTATTAGGCAAAAATTGGCTTAAATGTTGGGGTTTTCGTGCTTTTCGGTTCCCTACTGTCTGCATGTAATGTGGTCGGAACCAGCACTTCGCTCACATAGACGTAGAGGATTTGAATACGATAGTTATATTGGGAATTTACAAAAATTCGACCGTGAAGTAATTTCGTAGTATACGATTTCATCGCGTAAATTCGTTTCAATTTTGGCTGATCTGGGGATTTTCAATGCCCTACTATTACCTGTCTGCAATAGGTTTGGCCACCTAATTTCACCGATATGGTTAGATAGCGATATGAACACGTTAATGAATCTTGAGTTTTCTACCACGTAGTAATTTCGTAATATTCAATTTAGTGGCCACGGACAGTTGTCAAATTCCAATAATTTACTATATTCGGTATCAGAATGTCTGTTCTCGATTTGTAATAATTTTATTTATATATGGATGTATATAATTCAATATGAGCTAGTGCTTTTGCACAATTCTATATATCATCAAGTAATCTCATCGTAGGTAGTTACATATTCGCCGTATGGCCCCATTATAATATGGTTAGTTCACATTCACCACATTCAAATAAGTGTTGGTATGTCCTGGCATATCGCTCATAATGGGTTCGGCCCCAGAATGTCGCCCATATGTTTAGATAGGTATAGGCATACGCTTACGGAGGAGTGAGATTTAAAACTATCTACCATGAAATAATTTCTGCTCAAATTTAGGCCGATTCATGGTTTTCGTTGCACCCAGTCAAATTAGTTTCAAAATAGTCATCAGCTTACCTGTATAGTTACCTTGAAATTGGAAGTCTGGCAATTCCTTATTAAGCGTATATATATATACATCGATTCCAACACGCAAAAAGGGGTGAAGCTTAGCTAGAAATAGGCATGGCATACCTAGAAATGGATCCTCTTATTGAAATTGGCATGAGCAAATTGAGCATTACAGGGCTAATACCACTTGTTAATGCGTGGTCCACACAATATGGACCACTTGTATTAAGAGAGCACCCGTATTTATAGGTCACATATTTTAACAAGGCCAATCATAGATTGTAGACCCTTGCCATCCCTAACGGACGTAGACCCGAATACAATACACTCATCCTCTGACGGAGCGAGGGTAATTAATACCACTTGCCAATGGGCCTTTTCAGGTTGTCTATCCATCATATTACGTCATATGACGTCGTAATTAATTAAGTGACGCGTAGGGTAACGTCATAATAATGACGTCATGACTGACTCGATTTAGTCCGTCTTAAATGCTTAATAATCTTACACGTACGAATTGTATGTTTTTGTTATTTAATACAAATGTTGTTGAATATTTTGAAAGTAATTTGACTGGCCGCTGTAGGGTCGCCCTGTAGGTGGGGCTTAGAATACACCTTCCGTATCCTTTGCGTGTCGTAAGAGGCGACTAAAGGAGGTAAGGGTGAGGTAACCCTGACAGAAACCTCGAGTGCTGAAGACGGAGGTTCCAGGCCACACGGCGCACTCTAATAAACCATGGATCCACGCACTTAACGCTTATGATCATGTCGATAGTCACTTACAGGACTGGCGGTATGATCAGCGAACGAAAAGAAGAAGAAGAAGGCCGCTGTAGGCAGCAACAGGACCCAGTCAAATTAGCGTCAAAATATTGCACGGCTTACCTGTATAGTTTTCTTGAAATTTATCCTCTAGTAGTTCAGAAATCCATCGATCCCAACTCGAGAGTGGTATGGGTGGAGTTTAGCTAGAGATGGGCAGGACATAGCTAAACTGTTTTCGGTGCCCTATTGTCTCTAGTATGTTCAGCCCCATAATTTACCCCACATAGACTTGAGCTTTAATAAGCTAGTTATATTCCGAATCTAACAAATTCTAGATGAAGTAATTTTAATACGCAAAATTTAGCTGAAATGATGGTGTATTCGTGGTTTTCGGTGCCCTACTTTCCGTAATATGGTCGGTTCCAGAACTTCGCTCACATAGACGTATAGGAGTTTGAATATGCTAGTTACATTGGGAATTTAAAAGAATTCGAACGTGAAGTATTTTCATAGTATGCTATTTCATCGCATAAATTTGTTCCAATGTTGGCAGATCTGTGGTTTTCAATACCCTACCGTCTAAAATATGTGTGGCTACATAATTTCACCCATATGTTTAGAGAGGGATATGAATACGCTAATGAATCTTGAAATTTCAACCACGTTGTAATTTCGTAATATTCAATTTAGTAGCCACGGACAGTTGTCAAATGCCAACAATTTACTGTATTCAGTATTAGAATCTCTGTTCTCGGTTTGTAATCATTTTTTTTACATATAGCTGTATATAACTGAATATGGACTACTGATTTTGCACGATTCTACCATCAAGTAATTTGGTAATATGTAGTTACATATTCGTCATCTGGCCCCATTGTAATATGGTTGGTTCACATTCACCACATTCAGATAGGTGCCGATATGTCCTGACATATCGCTCATAATGGGTTCGGCCCAGAATATCACCCATATGTTTAGATGGGTATAGGCATAAGCTTACGACGTAGTGAGATTTAAAAATTTCATAACGTAAATAAGCTCAAAATTAGGATAATTCATGGTTTTCATTGCAATACGTTCACCCCCAGAATTTCACCCACAAATACTTATAGGAAATATGCTAGTTGTATTCCGAATTAAAAAAATTCTACAGGAACGTAATTTCATAGTACACAATTCCATACCGAAAATTGGCGCAAATTCTGTCAGATCAACGATTTTCTGTACCACACTGTTTGCAATAGGTTCGACCCCAGAAGTTCACCCATATGGTTAGATACGTATATGAATACGCTAATAAAGTATCAAAGGTTTAAAAAATGTTTACTATACTGTCATTTCGTCATATGCAATTTAGTAGTGGCACACCATTGCAATAATGCACTATATTCGGTACCAGA
Source organism: Chaetoderma sp. LZ-2023a (assembly GCA_034401795.1). NCBI lineage: Eukaryota > Metazoa > Mollusca > Caudofoveata > Chaetodermatida > Chaetodermatidae > Chaetoderma > Chaetoderma sp. LZ-2023a. The sequence continues at coordinate 102,683,575 of CM067360.1, read as the reverse complement.
ATATCTCTACATGCCTTGTAGCCAGTTTTCGAACATAAGGCCATGTGGAACTCACTATGTTCTCGTGCTGTACGAAAAATTGTAATAATTCTACCACCAAATATTTATTATAGTAATGTGAAAATATTTCTATATATCCCATATTATTAGCCGCGTGTACTGGTAGAACCTGACTTATCAGGCTAATACCCTAACATTTGCACATATGGTCAACAAGATCGTCATCATTACAACGGTTGAGGCCGATTTTGGCCTTTTTGTCGAGCAAAAATATTTGATTTAATAGTTTGTCACTGTTTCCAGTAAAGATATCGTTTAATAGGTGACATAGATATGATAGCTAACTGAAACAGATCACGATGTCGTGGCTGTTTCCCACTGGGTCTTCAGTCAGAATGTTTTCTACTATATCATTTTCGTTGGAGAAAACTAGGTTCACGGTATTGATTCTATCCTGGCCACTTAACTTTGTTGAAAAGATTATCTGTCGGTACAGATTTGGGTCCTGTATTGCATCAAAAATATACTTGCTTTGTGCATTTCACTAGCATTGCAGTGTATATTTCACCAATATATTTCCGGGTAATAAGCTCTTCACGTCTGTTTAAGAAGGTATCAAGATTTAGGTTTAAAATATTCTTTATAGTTTTTCTTTAATGTGTTTGAATGGGTCTCAGGGCTTCTTGCGCCGATTTTCTACTGACTGGGTTGCCAGTTCTGTTGATTTCTTTATCTTTACAAGTTGTTGATACCTAATGACCCAAATTTGATCTGTTACGCTCTGTTGATGCAGTAGTGCAATTTTCTCATCACTGGCTGCTCTTAATTTTGTCTGTTCCTCTCTCTGTTAAGGAGTTTGGCCTGGAGAAAAAGGATGGATGGAAAAATTGTTGGACTGACCAAAAATATAAGCTGCTTTTCCTAGCCCATAGCTAATACTACCCATGGCTTCACTGGTACTGAGGAAATCAGACCCTAACAGGGCATCGTTTTGAATAGAGGCAACTACAACTCACTGGATGAATTGCATTTCCTCTATTTGTATTACAAGGTTTACCGTACCAGCCACCGGAACATCGGCTCTGGTAGCTGTTTGTGAAAATATCTTTGTGGGCCTAAGGGGTGACTTTCAATGAGGTGAGATGCTCTCATACAAACGCCTGTTGAAGACAGTGATGGAAGCTCCAGTGTCTACTGTGACACTGGTAGAAACTCCACTGAACAGACAAGCACACATATATATTACTTTACGGTGTGCTTGCGGAAGAGTTTCCAATGATACGGTTTGTGGAATCTCTTTTGTTGCGCTTGCATCCTGTATGTAGTCAGTTTGTTTCTGTATAGCTTCCATGAGTGCAATAGGTGGCTGAGTGAGGAAGGGACCAACTCGTCATCGCTGCTGCTGTATTTGCTTAGGCGATGCCAGAGCTGGGGTAGCAATGATGGTGTAATTGATGCTGGTGGGCTGTACTGAGAGTTTGTATAAACAACAGTTTGGACAGGACTAGTGCGGTGGGGACAGAGGGTAACCTGCGCCAGCCACTTGGGACAATGCATCATAGGATTTTTAGTAGATGCGCAAAAGAAACAGTGGCGACGCTGCTGTTTGACGCGCTGCTTGTTATGCTTCCTTTTGTGGATCCATGATGCGAATTTCTGACTGTCAACCACATCACTACTACTGCTGCTTGGTGCGGTGGGTGATGCTGATAGGGCTTGTGAATTGCATACCACCAAGGGGCATCGAGTGTTAAGTGCTTTGGTCATGGGTATGGTGCTTGTATAAACGTTGTTTCAGTGGAGGTGCTACAACCAACTACTGCTGTTTTGCATAGGAAAGAGAGTTTGTGAGATGCGGTTATGGTGGGGGTCACAACTTTTCGCAGCAGAGGGTGTGTGTGTGCGTGCGTGCGTGCGTGGGTGCGTGCGTGCGTGCGTGCGTGCGTGCGTGTGTGTGTGTGTGTTGGTGGTCCTGTGGATGCAGTGTGCATCGTGGGCACAGACTTATGTGAAGGCGGGTGTGTAGTGTCGTGTACTGTTGTTGAGGTAGCGTTCGTAGTTGTTGTAGATGTATCCACCTGACGTTGCTGTCTAGGGACCATAGTTGAGCCGGATTGCAAGAGTGAGCACTGGAGTGACTCTTTAATCAATGCCTGTTCTAATTTAATGGGGGCTCTGGCTGCGGCGTATGTTGATCAGCTGTTGGAGCTGTGGAAGGGGGACGGTGCAGACACCGTTCCTTCCAGTGGCTCAGCTGACCACATCTGAAACATGTGTTAGGCTGTTTATGCGGTACTGTACTACTAGGTGCTGGGCGTGTGGTCTGCTGTATGGCGATGGTGGTCCTGAGTGTAGTAACTAACTTAGTGAGTGCCGAGATTTGCTTCGTTATCTCTTCTAACCTATCGTGCATATTTCGTCTATTGCTGTTATTCTGCTGGTTCCCACGTCCTGGGGCATTGTTGTGGCCTCCCCAATGGGACTGGTCACGCCCCTTCCTCTGGGTGCGTGATTCTGACTGGTGGGGTGTTCATCATGTAATGAGGTGTTTGTGTCTCTTGCTGATGCTGATGTGGATGCAGATGTGGTGTCGGTCACGATGAGATGTGCTTCATTTACCTCATTGATTGGATGTGATTGGCGGCGATTAGCTTTCTCCCATTACAAGAAATCTTCTATTCTAACTGTCGTTGCAGTTAACGACTGTAGATTATGATGTTCGGGGAGAAACCGCTTTTCTTTAAGAGCTGGCTCTCCGCTCAACATGTCGATAAATTTGTCGAGATGTAGATGAGCTACTCCCTCGTGATTTGTGCTGTGGTAGACGCGTGTAACAAGTTGTTGGATACGACTTGCTAAATCCGACAGGGTTTCCTTGGCTTGTCTCTGTACGTTCTTTAACTGTAGACGACTTGTCTCACCAAGGGCCGTGGCCCCAAATCATTCTGATAACGTGCTTTCCAGTTCCGTATTGGTGTTGCTGATGATTTCAAATTTGCACTTATAATTGGCCTAGTCACTCTCCCCATTGAATTCTGGGGCGTGGGGTGGGGTGGGAGGGTGCGAGGGGGGGGGGGAGCGGGTGAGAATGACTCGGCCAGAGCCATGATATGGTGTTACCGGCGCGAGACCTGGTGGTGGTGCAGGGGAAGTGGCATGAATGTGGATGCCGGTCTGCGTGTTCATGGTGCTGTTGGTGGTTGTTCCCATTCTAGTCGCGAGTCTCTCTGGCACCGCGTCCGTGATGGCGACTCCCGTTGATGATGTTCAGTGTGATAGATGTGTGTAGGCTCAGCTGAATGCCTTATTGGTGTCGATCGATAAACCGGTGCTGGTGTATTATGTATATGTCATGGAAGCTCTACTGGGCACTGAGTCAGGTGTTTTTCATACGGAGGCGGTCCAGGAGACTGACGAGGGTTGTGTGTGTTGTGTGAATGTATGTACGTTCTGGTGTAGGATGGCAATTGTGTTCCCGTATTCCAATGTTCATACCGTGGTACCACAGTGTAGCACGGAGATGAATTCCTCATTGGAGATGATACGGGACATGGCGCATACGGGGCAGGCCATTGGTCACCTTCTGATGATGCTGGTGAATGCATTGCGCGTGAAAGAATTATATGCCCCAGTAGGGGTCTTTCTCGTGGTCCGGCAAAGGTGTTAGTAGCCTATCGTGGATGTCTGACAAGGTATTGTAATGAGTACCTGCCAGTGGGGCATCGCGGAATGCCCCCTCACTGAGCAGCGGATACTCGTGTTGATACGTTGCTTGTGATTCCGCACCAGGGAAATTTTGATGATCATCAGTAAGGACATGTGTGGCTCTCCTATCATAAGATGCTACTTCCACGTCTAGGGATTCTGATGATCCGACGAAGGAGATTAAATCAAGTGGGTGTTGAGTGTGGGCGTGGGTTCGCTTCTTATTCGAACCCCACATCGGGCGTCTATTCCATCCTGCCTCACTGCAAATACATGATGTGCGGGTTGGCTGGTTAGCTTTCGTTCTCGGGGTTACGGATCTTGTTTCATGACTCTCAGGAAAATACAAAGACTGACTTCTAGAGCCGGTGGAATCTTCACATTCCAGAGGAGCCATGCAACCATTTCCATGGAGGTTGAACCACACCGTCTCATCCTGACTGTTCATGTCACCAGTATGGCGGTCCATTACTCAATTTAGGAGTCTAGACATAATTAATAGTAATTAAATACATACAAACAATGCTACCCGTTTGCCAGTATGAGAGAGAATATAGTGCATAGAACTAAGTTGGTGTCTTGCCTATCGTGACGCTCGTCAGAGGTACCTGACCGATCTTTAAACCCGTGAGGTATCCCTGCAAGGGAGAGTCCTAATGCGGTCACTTATTATGTTTAATATACACCATTATACCCCTAACAAAATAGTATTATTTGTGAGAGGAAAGTGTGTCGTGCAGGCCTCAGTCACAGGAAAATGCCTTCAACGCCGAAGAGAGATGGCAAAAAGGGCCACTCTCTTGTTTAAATATATACTAAGTGTGTAGTGTGAGTCAACCTAGTGAAATCATAAGTTATTGTGATGCACGCTGTATTACGTGAAGATGGGGTGGATGATTTCCATAGAATTCAACACCGTCACCTTATGTAGGTTAATGATACTGTATTGGTAGTTGCCACTTTATTTATGCATTCCTTCTGCTAGATGCTAAACTAACATTTAGTTGTTAGGTCCATGTTCCATGCTTAGGCCGCAAATGGCAGGGATTTCTACCTATCTTTTAATACATGAACCTGACTGGCGAAGATGCTCGGTTTCCATATGGTCACCTTATGGAGCACCCCCTCCTCAGATAGACAACATGCGAACATGTCATGGTGTGACAGCTCCAGAATCATATAGCGATCCTGTTACTTAACACACTGAAACCACATACGTGTAGGACAAGTCATAGTTACATAAGCAATTGAAAAGTGCATACATGTTTTATGGTGCGAAGGAGGAGACAGATATCCAACCATAGTGAGCTTCCCGTGAGGGCATGGTGAGTTCCAAGACCGTACCCAGTCACTGTGATGAGTTAGAGGGAGATCTATGTCCTGTCCATCACCTGATGTGTCAGGGGCGGATCGTGTGAGATCCGAACCCGGGGACTAACATTTACCTGTCATTAGGGTTATGTTAAAATTCCCAGCTGTGCACTGCTGGCCAATTAAAATAATATAATGTTTTCGCAATGCTTCCTACTTTGATATGGATATCCAAACTAACTAGTATCCGAAGATGCAGAGGGGGTGTTTGCAGAATCGCCACTTTGGTCTTCACCGCTCGGACGCCCCAATAGTTCCCAGAGTTGGATTGCACCAACGTGTCGAAGGGAGGTCCAGACAATTATAAATTGTGGCTGTGGTTGGAGGAGCTAAGAAAGAGACAATCAATCATATGTTGATAAGGAGGCCCTAAGGTACATGGCCAATCTATACTAACTAACCGGTGTGTGGTGTTACATATCCGCTACAACCGGAAAATAGGCTTACACAAATGACTCCTAAAGAGCGATCATCCCTAATTACTTTTTAACCTATCCTCTCGAGCTAAAATAGCCATGCTTAGTCGGTCACATGTCAGGTTTGCTATGAGAACATGACCAGTGACCTCAGTGAAAAGCTGATGCTGGGGGGAAAAATGTAGTGTGGATTTATTGTTACTGTATAATGTAGCTTAGCGTACTGCGGTCCTAGTATTTTATATAATATAAACAAAACAAGTAACTAGGATGGCTGCTGCCATATATATAAAACCAACTATCACAGTAGTGACAATAAATAAGGTCACACAACATAATATGGAAAAAGTTCATAGATCACTGTAGATGATGCGTCACAGATGAGGAACGCAAGATGGCATGATTCTGAAGTTGCTGGGAACTATCCGAGCAAGCGAATTGTTGATGCTGCTCACTCTCAAAGATGGTGAAGAAGAACGATTGCAGATGCGGATGTATACTAGATAGTCATACTAACTTACACATCTTAATTCAACAGAGTGTTGAAAGTTCCGCATTGTAGTGGAAGGTGAACGCCCTGTAGTAATGCTACAGTTGAAAGTTAAATAATGCATGTGTACACAATACATGCTGCATCGCATAGCTCGTGCGGTGCACCAGGCAATGTCCCACTAGACTGTGGTCAAAAAGTTAAATATCACACACGACACATTGCGCGGAATTTGGTCACCACTTTTCAGCGTGGTCCGGCAGGTCTGACGAGTCGTCCACCAAGAGTCACCACTCGTTCTACATACGATGAAGTTATTACATCGGGGCCGCAAGAAAGCTTCTCTGAAGTTGTGAAAGTGAGGGTCTCTTCTTTATTTAGTTATTTGCCCTCGAGTAATATCCTCTCAAGAGCATTTCAAAAGTTTCGACGCGGATGCGGCGGTTTCGGGCCAGAGATTTAAGATCCCACATCCGAGAGGCCCTGCTCCAGTTATAGCGAAACCAGCAGTTAGTAAGCAGTTGCCCACGTCTTGCACTACTCTGGCCACACAACCTACCACCTTTCTCTCTCGTCGAAGTGTCGGTTCTGTGCTCCTTTTATGCTACTCGTGACGTCATAGCTAGAACGCCCAGCCAATCAGCGCGCGATCTGTAGCCACTCAGCGTGTGAGCTCCAAGGGCAAGGACATCATCAAGTGATAGACATCCTTCCCCGTTCACTCAGTACATGCACGCGTTTATGACATTTTCAATATTTTAAACATAATTTAAGGAGATAAATAGGGGTAACTCGGTCATTTCTGATCCGATTTTAAAATGGTAAACTGTTTTGGATTCCTCGTTTTATTTTGGTCCTGATAGGCTCCAAGAACGACGAGGAAGGTATAATTTAAAGAAATTATATGCACCGACTCGGTACATCTTAATATGCATTTTCTCCCAACACTGACGTGCGTTGTCAGGGAAACTCTGACGCGCGCGCATGCGCGCTACGCGAACTCGCGGACTTTTTTTAGAAATCGCTCTTATATGGCTCTATACACGCCTACTATCCTACCAATGTGGACGTGCACGGAACGTACCCTGCCCGCTCATCCCATAACCGGCTGGACTGATATCCATGTCTTGTACCCGACCGGTCGATCAGCACTACACCACGGCGAAGAATCCGCTTGAGAAACGATGCAACTTTGATGTAACCATGTAGAATTGTAATCTCCACACACACATCAAAAGTGCATAATTTGTTGTCACATGCCAACAAAAAGATCATATGTCAACTCCCAACTGCAAAAAATTACTGGGAGGTTAAAAGGACAAGCCGATGGCGTCGTATGTTTAGACTGATCGTGGATACCCGACACCCCTGTTCTTGATGAACAGGAAACTGGAAATGTTGTTAATTATGATAACAACTTTTAATCTTGCTCGTCTGATGAGGAGATTTTGCCTCCCGATGAAGATTGCAAACAGTAGCTCTCAATTCTCAATCTTAGTTACAATGTATGTTACATTTACTCGAGGACAACTGACCGAAAACAATTTCCAATATGTTTTTATGGCATCCTAAACCCTAGAAATTCGTTGAACGATGTATTCACTGTTTGGTTCTTTGTGCTTGTGCTTTATGCCTACTTATCTATCCCGCCATCCAGGAGTTATCGATGTACAATGTACACTTGTTTCGGTGTTGCTTTCCAATCAGATCAAGATTGTTAATTTCCCTGTTCTTAAGTGACCTCTCCACCACAAATCATATTCTTAACATGTTGTTTATTGATTGTGGTGGGGCGGGAGATGGGGGTGGGGGCATTCTCTAGATTTCCGTTTTGTAGTTTGCGTGTCAAATAAAACTAGCTCAATGGTCATCCATGGTAAATTGGCATTTCGACTTGTTCTTAAATCACCTTCCCAGCACAAATTTTATTCTTAAGGTGGTGCTTGGTGATTATGGGACCGTAGTTTACATTTTCCATGTGCTTTCTGTTTTGCTAGCGGTGTAATTATAGACATGGATATCAAATAGATGCAGTTTAAAACCCTTCTATTGATTGAAATTAAAGGAAATAGTAAGAGTGGAAAATGTCTGCCCCTCGTGTATCTCACTTCATGCTCCATTGTCATAGGTTTCATTACCATGTGTGTAACATGTGACATGGTCTAATCAGGCAATAATTAAGTGTAGGAAACCCATATTTCGTTACTCTTGATCTCTTTTTAATTGAGCTTACCACCAGATATTCTACTTATTCTACGATACATTTTATTGATGAGGATATGCCTATCATTCTCTACATTTTGTCTGCGATCTTAGTTTTGTAGCCTACATGTCAAATAAAGGCCTGATTAGTACTTTCCACTTCCCGCAAGAAATCTGCTTAGGTTGCACATTTGTAATCAGCGTGGATCACCCTACCACTGGGCCTTTCCACCGTATCCATCCACCGTATGACGTCATAATCAACTACATGACGTATAGAATGGAATCACAATCAATGACGTCATTATGACAGACATCATGAATGACGTATATAAGTACGTCACGAACGCATAGTTGAAGACGGACTATGCGTTGTTGTACGAATTGCATGTGTACTATTTAATAAATACCATGTTGAATATTTCGTAACTAATTTGACTGGGTGCTGTTGCTGCCTATGGCAGCAACAGCACCCAGTCAAATTAGTTACAAAATATTCAACAGCTTAATTAACTGTATAGTTTTCCGGAAATTGATAATCAGGGCGTTCGGGGTTCGATCAATCCCAACACGGCGAGGTGTGGGTGGAGCTAGCTAGTGATGGGCTAAATCAATTATGATCACAAGGTGAGTTTGTCCACTTTTGGAGCTCAATTATACTCTCTAAACAACCCATCTATGATTGCTCGCATTTCTAGGAATTATCTCAGAGCCCTGTGTTGATCTCTGATGGCACCAGTCGACATGACATGAAGCAAGGCGATCTGAATGACTGCTGGTTCCTCTCAACATTGTCTGCTATAGCCGAGAAACCGCAACTAATGACCAAGGTTTGTTCAATACGACACTCATGATGAGGGGTGGGGAGGGCGTGCGTGCGTGCGTGCGTGCGTGCGTGCGTGCGTGCGTGCGTGCGTGCGTGCGTGCGTGCGTGCGTGCGTGCGTGCGTGCGTGCGTGCGTGCGTGCGTGCGTGCGTGCGTGCGTGCGTGCGTGCGTGCGTGCGTGCGTGCGTGCGTGCGTGCGTGTGCTCGTCTTAAACCTCTCCGAAACATATATTTTCTCGGAGTATCAAAAGTCGCCTGCATTGGACCGTGTTTCAGAATGCACGCTAATATAGGGATCCATTTCTATCTACGCCCCGCCCATTTCTAACTAAGCTCCGCCCATTTATTTACGCGTGTTGAAATCGATTTGAAACTTCGAAATCTGATTTCCCAGAATCAAAATTTGATGGTAGCTATATACATGTAAGCGTTAGAATATTTTGAAACTAATTTAATTGGCCCAGTTAAATTGGTCTCAAAATATTCAACAATTAAGGACGTTTCTACTTTTGTGACAGCCCCGCGTCGTTTTGATTGAGACGTCATCTAACAATTGGCGCGTTTGATTATGACATTAGATACTTGAGTGACAGATCGGATCCTTCCATTACAACATGTTATTCTTCTGTGACTATAAGATGACGGTTCTCTAAAGCAGGTGTACTTTTGACCAGCTGACTTAGGGAACCACCCTAGATTCGCCTCAAAACGCGCGTGGTCCATCGAGCAGTTTTGAATGTATGAAATCACACGTGAATGTTCCGGGTGAGATACGGTACATATCGTACAGTAGGTATGGTTACTGTAGTCAGCGGCTGTAGTAGTAGAAACATCCTACAGCTGCAATCGGTCCTTCTTCGCCTTGTCCTCAACCGAAATCCTTAGCTTTCTCAGGTCCATTCTTGATTTGAGTGTACTGAGTCCTGCTTTCTTGAGGTCGCCTCGTATCATACAGTACAACTCAGAAATAACATTGCATCTTTCCAAAAAAAACCCAGAAACACGATAGTTAGTACAATTTTGAACATAATGTAAGATGTTCATTTGAATGTTTCGGACTTAGTTTGATTGGAAACCATTGCTGAATGGCGTACATTCAAATTAAGTGCAGAATATTCAACAGTACGCTTTACTTAGTTTTGGAAACTCTCAAGTTATTTCTACGCTGTACTGTAGGCCTACAAAACGCCTCCCGTATCTATCATTTGTAAAAGAATGAATAAATTGCCATGTTGAGAAATATGTGTGGCGGTACATGAGTACTACCAGATCCTCTTAACCACCTTCTCTAATTATATAAAAATCAATATAAAGATAAAAAGCGGCAAAAATATCAAGGGTCTAGACGATCTTTAAGGACGTCAATTAACGGCCTTTCGACACATTTTATATTTACCTGCTAGACTAGACTAGACTCATCTTGGGTTAATACGAGCGTCAGTTCTCCTCCTCCTCCTTCCCCCCCCCCCCTCCTCCCCCCCCCTCATCCCCCCCCCCACCCCCCCCACCCCCACCTCCTCCACCCCTCTCATCCGCCAGCCATTTTAAATAACTCTGGTTCTACTGGAGGGATCTCACACAAATTTAAGTGGAAGCTTGTCTCTCGGATCCCAAAGATGCGTCACAATTTTGGGGTCAACAGCTTTCAGCAACGGTGTTTTCAAAACAGACATTGTTGACCTCACGACGGCCCGATTGAAAAATATATCAACGATGCTTGGATTGAACAAATTTATCCTCGTTTAAATGTGATTTGTAGACGCGTGGATTGTATCTTAGCAAGAATTGATAGACGCTGAAGCGATCGATGTCGGATATATTATTAATGCGACTGTCTGGCTGTCTGTCTATCGGTCTGTAGATAGCACATTTAGCAATACGACAGCTGATTGCTTGGTAGAGCCGTATCGTTACCATTTCTTATCGAATGTCCTACAATCTCAACGTGAATGCAATAATAGCCTACATTTAAGAAGTCGAATATTAAACAAAATCATTTGACTCCTTTGTATGCAGCAACAGTTTCCACCGAAACTATTTTCATTCTGTTGAACTGAATATTCCATAAGAACCCTGGTAAGGGGGTACGGTGTTTCCGTATCCTGTCTCTCGACTTAAAATGTTATTAAATCAGGCAACATTCACCGTTTGACAATTACGGATGAACCGTGACAAATTATTCATGATGTAGAGAATATTATGTTGTATATTTTGAATCTAATTTGACCTGGGAGCTGTTGCTGCCTAAGGCAACGACAGCTTCCAGTACAATTAGTTTCAAAATAGTCAGCAACTTTCTTGTATAGGCCTAATTCTCTTAAAATTGAGGCATTCACAATTCAACGACCAAAAGGTTAAACAGCATGCTTTATTAACAAACTTCTACCTGTCACGATAGTGTTTGATCATGCCGACGTAACCTAGCGACACCGGAAAAAGTTAACGACTTTCTGTTAATTAAATGTGTCGAGTTCGTTGACATTTAGCCAACATGCCATTGCTGATGACAGAGAACGCGCATAATTTCTGTTACACGATTTCTGATGAAATACAAGAGATTATAAAACAAATGTCAAGCGTATACTACAGGCCTATAGGCTCATTAATTTGTATATAGATACAAAGCCACACCTAAACGTGCACGTATGCACTCACTTACGCACACGCGCTTGCACATCGTTGATGGTTGGCGCAGGAATTATGTGCGTGCATGCATGTTACTCTTAGAGCTTGTGCGAGTTTGGATCACCTAGAATCAGGCAGTATCCTAATAAATATGCTTAATGTACATAATGAAAATAGCAGAGGACATGTGGATTCAAGATTAAAGATTTGTATGTTCAAGATTCAGGGGACTTGTATCTGCAAGGTTCAAGATTCAGTGGACTTGCAGATTCAAAATTCAGAGGACTTGTAGATGCAAGATTCAAGATTCATGGGACTTGCAGATTCGAGATTCAAGGGACTGGTATCTGCAAGATTCAAGATTCAGGGGAGACTTGCAGATTCAAGATTCAGGGGACTTGTAGATGCAAGATTCAAGATTCATGGAACTTGTAGATGGCAAGATTCAAGACTCAGGGGCGTGTAGATGCAAGTTTCATGAGTCAGGGGACTTGTAGATGGACGATTCAAGATTCAGGGGACTTGTAGATGCAAGATTCAAGATTTAGGGGACTTGTAGATGCAAGATTAAAGATTCAGAGGACTTGTAGATGCAAGTTTCAAGATTCAGAGGACTTGTAGATGGAAGATTCAGGATTCAGGGGACTTGTAGATTGAAGATTCAGGATTCAGGGGACTTGTAGATCCAAGTTTCAAGATTCAGAGGACTTGTAGATGGAAGATTCAGGATTCAGGGGACTTGGAGATCTATGCAGGATTCAAGATATTATTTACTCTCCATTATACGCATGCTATAATGCGTATATTCAGTCCACGGATTGTTGTTATTTACATCCTTCAGAATCATTTTCAAACATTGCCTTTATGGTAAAATGGACCTTTCCCGTTTTAGCGGCCGCCTCTATCTAAGCTCCACCCACACCTCGTCCGTATTGGAATCGATCGATCTCTGAACTCCATGACTATCAATTTCCAGAAAACTATACAGGTAAGCTGTTAAATATTTTGAAACTAATTTGACTGGGCGCTGTTGCTGTCTATGGCAAATTAGTTTCAAAATATTTAACATCATCTTTATTAAATGGTAAAGACACACCATTCGTACAACGGGTCGGAATATTAAGCGCTAAAGACGGACTATATCGAGTCATTCATGAGGTCCCGATTATGACGTCAGCCTACGCGTCACGTATTTGATTATGGTGTCATATGATTGAGCGAGGAAATGGATTCATGAATTAGGTGCGTTGGTATCTGTTATCCTTCTATGTATCTAGCCACCTCACGCGCATCCATCCATGAATTTGTCGATCCACATTTGTGGTAGCCTATACCGGAAAATTCCGTCCATCCACGCATGCAGACACTAAAATATTCTCGCGTTCTATTGTTCTACCCGATATCTGTTTCCATGCCCATAACTGAAAGCTGAATAAGTAAATATCGCTTTAATTAACTCTTTAACCTTACAGGTCAGAATCGAGAAATTGTCTGCGTACCAACAAGTTTCAGTCAAATTAGCTTTAAAATATATTCAACACCCTTTCATGCAGTACGGTTTTTGTGAAATTAATACAATGAAATTACAATGGTTAAAATGTTAATAACCATATCAAGAGAGCACATATATACATACATAGGCTTACGCACGCACGCACACACCCACGCACCCACCCGCACAGACCCACCCACCCAGCTGTCCATACACGCCCGCACGCGCCCAGACCCGCCCATCCATCTACCTACCACCTGCCCACGCTCACAAGCACGTACGCACGTATGTGTCGATGTTCTTCAGAAACCATTGTAAATTTGAACCCGTTTCTTGCAGATTATACCCAAAGAGGTGAACTTTCGCTCAAGGTCTTACAAAGGTCGCTTTCATTGTCGTTTCTGGCAGTTTGGAGAGTGGGTGGACGTGTCTGTGGATGACACGATTCCTACAGTGGATGGACAGATTCTTTTCGCACACTCGTCGGATCCTAACGAATTCTGGGTGTCACTGATAGAGAAGGCATATGCAAAGTGAGTGCCCTCATAAACACCTATTCAAAGTGAACATGCCCGTATGCAAAACTAGTACAGTACAGCTTATGCATAAATTAACACGTTTCCAAAACAAAAAACTAAACATGTAAGTTATTACAATTTTGAACGCGATGTAAGAAATGTTCTGTTGAATATTTTGAACATAGTTATAATGTATTGGAAGACATTGCTGCCTAAAGAACGCCAAATCTGGCACATACACTCATACTGTGGCTGGCTAGAGAGTCTTTAGGTTCATGCCGAAATGTTAAATATCTAGGTCATGGGGTCATTAAGAGCACATCGGAATGCATATTCTTGGCCATAGCTCGAGAATACGAGATAGGTGAATCACCAACTTTGCTACAAACAATCATAAATGGTCAAATATGTAGGTCACGGGTCACAAAATGCATACCGGAATACACAGTTTTGCTATAACTTGGGAACGAAGAAGGTAGAATGACCAAGACTGGCACATTCATTCAGATTCTAGTTGGCTAGAGGTAGCCGACATTGAGTTTCAGGTCATCGGGGTTACTAAGTGCAATGGAAGAATCCAGTTTTTGCTATGCCCCACCCATCCCTAGTTAAGTTCCACTAACGTTTCGCCCATGCTTGGATCGATCGATTCCTCTACTCCCTGAATCTCAATTTCCAGAAAACTATACAGGTAAGCTGTTGACTATTTTGAAACTAATTTGACAGGGTGCTGTTGCTGCCTATGGCAGCAAAAGCGCCCAGTCAAATTAGTTTTAAAATGTTCAACAGTATGTTTATTAAATTATACTAAAAGCATGCATACAATTCGTACAGCAACGCTTAGCCCGTCATCAAGTAAGTGTTCGTGACGGACTTAACTACGTCATTGATTATGACGTCATCCTAAACGTCGCGTTGTTGATTATGACGTCATATGATAGATGGATAAACTGGAAAGCCAATTATTGCAAAATAGAGCGCAAAGGCACATTCTAGTTGATACTAAAGTTGAACTATCAATATATATATATACACACACACATGATCGTAAACTACTCCATCTTAAAGTATGACATAATTCGTATCTCGCGAGATCTCCTTCGATTCGAGATCGAGAAAAGTTTTAGATTGGTATGACATATGTTGCATGTCAAAAGAACGCTTATCAAAATGCATACGTAGCAATATATTTAATACGTTGATTCCGTGTCTGCTTCGTGGTGCTATTTCATGCCAACCGTTTAATGACAATGTATACGGAATTTGGCTTTAACATGCCCAGATTTAAGTTTAAGAAACTCAACGGTATGTTCTCGCATACATATTCCCCTTTTTCCAGGATGAGATTTTAGTTTCCTCTGCAGAAAATTACGAAATCTGTTTGGTGAAAAGTCTATTTCATATGGGCCTAGTAAGCTTGTATTAGCTCATGTGCAAAGTATGATTAAGTTGCGCAAAGGGGAATATGCATGGTCACCAGCTTAAGCAGTTGTAAACACAAACAAACCCAGCTCCACTGGTCAAGATGCCAAAATTATCTATTTTCACTTGATTTGCGATTTATACATACTGATCATGCTATATTTATAATTGCAAATGTTCAGTTAATGCATGTATTTCACTAATGTAACTTCATTTAATCTATATTCTAATTCTTCTATGGTGTTTCTAATCTAGATAGACGCGTCCATTGGAGCTGGCTTTGTTTGTGTTTACAACTGCTTAAGTTGCTTTGTTCGTAGCTTTGTTATTGTCAACCTAATAGACATAGGTCTACTTACTAAATTACATTGGTTATGGATGGTGTCCACGACACTCCCAAGCGGGATATGTAGCCTACATTACACACGACCACATACCAATGCACATAACCTATCTCCATCTACACTCACGATCGT
The DNA here is from genome assembly GCA_034401795.1 of Chaetoderma sp. LZ-2023a. NCBI lineage: Eukaryota > Metazoa > Mollusca > Caudofoveata > Chaetodermatida > Chaetodermatidae > Chaetoderma > Chaetoderma sp. LZ-2023a. The sequence continues at coordinate 102,668,033 of CM067360.1, read as the reverse complement.
TTTACGTTGTGGAGATAACGTGTTGCAAAATGCTTACAAGGAGAACTCATTCATCAAACTACATTACCAAACCCATCTCATGTATCCGTGTACCAAGTCTACCGCCGCACCCGATCAACATCCAAGGTACACTAATGTGACACTGAAATCTAGAATCAATGTCACTCAATGGACGAATCAAATTTCAGCTATGCCCCGTCCATCTACAACTAAGCTCCACCCACTCTTTGCCCGTATTTGATTAATCGATCCCTGCACTCTCTGAATCCCAATTTCAGTGTTTGATTAATCGATCCCTGCACTCTCTGAATCCCAATTTCAGTGTTTGATTAATCGATCCCTGCACTCTCTGAATCCCAATTTCAGTGTTTGATTAATCGATCCCTGCACTCTCTGAATCCCAATTTCCAGAAAATTATAATGTTAAGCTGTTGGATATATTGAAACTAATTTGACAGGGTGCTGTTGCTGCCTATGGCAGCAACAGCCCCCAGTCAAATTAGTTTCAAAACATTCAACATAATCTTTATTAAAGAGTAAAGACGGACTCTTCGTCTCTTCATACAACTTGACGGACTAAGCGCTTCGGGTTAAACTCCCAATTCCATAGCACGCGTTGGACCAAATCGCGTCATTCATAAAAGATTTGAGCCAAATTGATTAGGACGCCAGCGTAATTGTGACGTAGTTTATTATGACGTCACATGATTGACTGAGAAACTGGATTTCTCTATAGCTAACACATCTCTATAGCCAACACGCACGACCACATCACCACCACCACATAACCCCACCGCCAATGTAAGCTCTACTATTTTCTTTCTTTGTGTGAACCAGATGCTAGAATATGCAGAATTATGTTCAATCAGACAACCACCACCCACCAATATGGGCCTATTCTCATTATGCCCCATCCACCTACCAATATATTTCCCCCATCACCACCTAGCCTCCATGGGGATCCGCCTCATGCCTGAAAACTGACAATAATAATTAGGACTGGCATGGTTAATGAGACGTCTCCACGTGACCAAATATTACCCAACTACATTAACCCTCACACGAAATAAAGTTTCTGTATAGGACACATAGGCCTATTGGGAATGGATCGCATGCGCGCACCCACACACTCACGCACACACGCAGGCAGGAACGCACGCACACAGACAGACAGACAGACAGACAGACAGACAGACAGACAGACAGTCAGGCAGACCCGATAGCAATACTGGGGGAAATGGAAGCCAAACGAAGTACGACATTATGATATTAATTATCTCAAGAACTCACTTTATCTTGATTTAATTCCTTTTGTTCTCTCACAGATTAAACAAATCCTATGAAGCGCTGGAATACGGCTACGAAGGTGACGCGTTTACGGACCTAACCGGTGGTCTTGCTGAGTGGTATAATCCAATTGAACTGAAGGATCAGGATTTCTACCTCATCCGGGCAGCCTACCAGAGTGGTGCTGTCATTGGATGTCTCAGCCTCGTGCGTAGTTTGAAAATTCTCACTTTTACCTCTTTTATTCCTATAATTTCCAACAATCGCGACTACAAGATAATCATTTTTGGTAAACCGTTGAATATTTAAAGCTAATTTGACTGGGATCTGTTGCTTCCATAGGCAGGACAACGTGTGAGTCAAGTTAGCTTCAAAGGGTTCAACAGTAAAATCATTTCGTATTTCACCATTTGGGTTCAAGGGGTTTTGGCCTAACATTCACCTGACTATTAACAGCTTTCTTTCTGAAAGCCTTTTTCCAAGTGTTTCGGAAACTGATTAGCTTACAGCATGTGTAATGAGGACGACGACGACGACGGCGGCGACGACGTGCTGAACAGAGGTGCTACCGATGATTAAAGGAAATGATGATGGCAAGGATTTGATGATAGCAATAATGATGATGAAGACGGTGATGGTGGTGGTGGTGGCGGCGGCGGCGGCGGCGGCGGCGTTGGTGGCGGTGGTTGTTGGGGTGTGGTGTGGGATGGGTGGGTGGGATGGGGGTTGGGTGTGTGCGTTATACTGACGACGATGATGATGGCCATGACGGCGGTGACGACATGCTGATGGCAATGATGGTGATGGCTATGATGGTGACGACGATGATGATGATGATGATGTTGGTGACACCGATGACAACCACGATGATGATGGTGATGTTAATGATAATGCTGGCCATGACGGTGACGATGATGATGTTGGCGATTTTGTTGATGATGATGATGATGATGATGATGATGATGATGATGATAACAACGGCAACAGAAGTTGGGTGAGAGAGCAATGATTTTGATTTAATAAGTAGGCTACGATTCTTTCAGGATAATCGCAGCAGTGATAATGAGCGGAAGACAGGCATGATTTCGAACCATTCATACGTGGTAACTAGTGTGGAGGAAATTCCGTACTCCTCCAGTACTGCCCAACTTATCCGCATTCGGAATCCGTGGGGAGAAACTGAGTGGAAGGGACCCTGGAGTGACGGGTAAGTGAGTGGCTATTCCGAATACATCGCGATTTTTCCAATAGAAAAATTTAAAAACGCCCAATTCCATAATGCGCCTCAATACTTTCCAGTTGATTGATCAGTTTCCAGTATGCATTACCCTAGAGGATATTGTGTTTGGCTGTGTGCATGCGTACGTATGTCCGTCTGTGCGTGCCTGTCTGTGTGCGTGTGTCCGGAGATATATCTAAAAAGACTAGTGATCCGTTTTTGCTCAAATTTTACCACAACAAAGGCAGCTAACGCAAACTAGGATTTCTAGACTTTGACCTTGAAAACCCTCGGATCCGGATCGGGTCAATTTTGAAATCTATGGATATCTCGGTAACTGAATCTAGGGGTATCTCGGTAACTACTGGTCCGATTTAGTACACATTGTGACACAAGAAGGTGTGTAGACGTACACTATGATCCCACAACGTTGGTGTGATACAACAAATCTTGAAAATCCGAAAATTCTTTACAATGTGACAAAACGGGATTGCGGGGATCTGCAATCTTTGTTCCATATAGGGCCTACAGTCAGACCTGTCTGAGATCAGTATTATCTTTGTTCCATATAGGGTCTACAGTCAGACCTGTCTGAGATCAGTGTTACCTGTCCGAGATCAGTATTATCTTTGTTCCATATAGGATCCACAGTCAGGCCTGTCTGAGATCAGTATTATCTCTGTTCCATATAGGATCCACAGTCAGACCTGTCTGAGATCAGTATTATCTTTGTTCCATATAGGGTCTATAGTCAGACCTGTCTAAGATCAGTATTATCGTTGTTCCATATAGGGCCTACAGTCAGACCTGTCTGAGATCAATATTATCTCTGTTCCATATAGGGTCTACAGTCAGACCTGTTTGAGATCAGTATTATCTCTGTTCCATATAGGGTCCACAGTCAGACCTGTCTGAGATCAGTATTATCTCTGTTCCATATAGGGTCCACAGTCAGACCTGTTTGAGATCAGATTATCTTTGTTTCATATAGGGCCTACAGTCAGACCTGTCTGAGATCAGTGCTTTGTTTGTTCCATATAGGGCCTACAGTCAGACCTGTCTGAGATCAGTATTATCTTTGTTTCATATAGGGTCTACTGTCAGACCTGTCTGAAATCAGTATTATCTTTGTTTCATATAGGGTCTACTGTCAGACCTGTCTGAAATCAGTATTATCTTTGTTCCATATAGGGCCTACAGTCAGACCTGTGAGACATCAATATATCTTTGCTCCATAGAGGGCCTACAGTCAGATCTGTCTGACATCAGTATTGTCTTTGTTCCATATAGGGCCTACAGTCAGACCTGTCTGAGATCAGTATTATCTCTGTTCCATATAGGGTCTACAATCAGACCTGTCTGAGATCAGTATTATCTCGTCGTTCTGGGAGACATTTGACACGGCACAACTATGTAGCTGGATTACAGGACCACGTACCCTTAAAAGCTGAATGGTCAAACCAAAAGTGTCGATTTTAACCCCAACCAGTAACGGTCAATACAATGTCTGTTATAGACGCGTGTAACTGTATGTATAGTCCTCTGGCTAGAGGTGGTTCTGTATGCAATCATATGTCACCTCCGTTTGGCATTATTTTCTGTTAGGGCATGGTATTAGAAGTGAAAAAATCCAGCGTAGACATTCTGAATCAGGTAGACAACTTTTTCTACCAGGGTTTTATATTCAGTCAATTTTAGCCCTGGGAGCCATGAATCAAAACTTTAATAAGATATATGACTCAAAATTTATCAAAATTATTATCATTGGAAGAAAGTATAATTTCCTGAAGTTTTTAGATAATATAAAGGTGTATTCTGCTGAAAATTGACAAAAATCTTGAGTTTTTTACGAAAAATTGTTTTCACTCCTGTTTCAGAAATTCGGAAAATATAGTTATATAAACAGTTATAATAATAGCAGCCAAGCTAGTCATACTTCAAAAGAAAGCTTGCTAATCATGGATTCTAAAATTACTGGGATGAATATTGTGGCTTCATTATCCTTATTGTATTATCTGTATATGTCAACCCCCTCCCCATTATTTTATTTATGTGCGATAAGAAAAATATCAATATTTACTCAAGTTTCCGGGCATAGTCATCCTAACTGCATAGTTATTTATACAGAATGACACAAGTGAATGATGAGTGTCACCCTGTGTTGAATTAATGTGTCAGACAATAATAGGTAGGGGCTTACATGTCCTTCATAACATAAGTTCAACTGTGGCTGTTGGAAGCGCAACGAGTATTATGTGGATGATGTCTTATTTTTGTAATAACGCGTTATATGCTACATATATTGAACTATCCTGCCTGTAATAAACTGATCCACCAGTAGTCATATCTCATCTAAAGGTATTGCATTTAGTTAGTAGCATGTCATCATACACTTCATACCCATACTGTTTCACATTTAGAGTTACACCAGTCATGCAGTTTATTTGCCTGTATATGGCATAGAAGGCTCTCTTTATGTGGCCACGTATGGCATGGCTGATTGGTGGCAGGTCTTTGATTGTTACTTAATACTGATGGTATAAGAAGGTCCTAAGAGCATCCATAGTTTTGCATTAAGCTGTTTGTTTGTATACATGGACCAACATTAGCTAAACAGAGATCGTCCTCACAATGTCCAAAATGTTCCAAGGACTTTTCTTGATTTGCCTTTAACGCTGAAGGTTTTGCACCAAATTTGCTTGTGCACCCACTTCCGGCAAGTGCATGTAATGCTGGTAAAACACATGTTGAGCCTGATTTGAATGCTAGAATAGGAAGTGGTATATGTCTAACAATTTCGCCTACACCTAACCTTGCCCAGATTTCTTTCACACCAATGCTCTTCAGAACAGAAGTACAATGTTATTACATGCACATCAGTACCAGGGGAGGGGGGGGGCAACTGAGCTACTCGCTGAATCCCATTTTGAGATGTGCACATGGTACGCATTATGATACGAACATCCGCCTCTTCGCAATTCGAGTCCTGCAATTCCATTTGCATCAGGACAACGAATAGGACATTGTTCTTTAATCCATTTAATAAAGCATGGTTGCATTCTTAATCGATAGCCAGAAAGCATGACTTTATCCAATGTCCCGGTTTATCGATGACTGCAGTCACAGTTCTCCTTTCTCGTTCGCTATCTTTCACATATCCCTGAATATATATGTATCAAGCACAAACTGAACCTGTGGCATTTCTGAAATGTGACAGTATCATTGACAGAATTACAGAAATCTCCAAAAGTTGTCAAGTCTTTTGTGTTGACCTTTCTGATAAATGGCATAACAGCGACAGTATAACATGTCTCTATATCATAAGCCCATTGTGTTGTGCTCTGGTAATCATTCTCATATAGTTTTTTCTATAACACTTTTCTTAACAGATACTTTTAAGGACGGGTCATTAGGCCATCTCCGTTAAATAGAGAACTTGAAGGCAACAGGTGAAACTTAAAAAGAGCTATGGTATTGTACCATCTAAAGCTGGCCAAGTCAGTGTGTCTCAACTCTATGTCGATCTCTTTCTTATCCTGCTTCTTTTTCGATGGTTTTGTTTTCTGCAGAAATCTTGCACTAGCAAATCCTTTCAGATTGTTTCTATGAATTGTCGCAGATATTGGCACAGTTTTCTCTATAAACCACTCCCTTCAGAACTTTGTGTAATGTGCTAAAGCCCTTTCTGCCACTTTGCTCAGGCTCTTACTGATTTCCTCTGACATTAATGCCTTTGTGAATATAGGCTAACATGCCCAGAGTCAGGTTCTCATTAGATGAGTTTCTGCAGTACTGAATTCATGGCTTACTATTAACAAGTTCTGAAACTTGTAATTTTGACTCCACTTATTTCTCTGGACCTATTTGGCACAGCTAATACCTCGTGATATGCATGTATTAGGTTCCACTGCCCTACAACTTGTTTCAGCCTGGTATTTCCAATGACGAATCCACTAATCTTTTAAGGTTGATTGATTTCCTGATCTAAACACATTGTAGATATCGGTGGGGGGTCATGACCCCGGGGACATCTTATATTTGCAGTGTAAGACCTCAGTGAATTACTATATTTGAATACCGGGCGAGCTAAGGAACGGATAACACAATGGGCAAGGATGTAATAGCGCAATCTAGTGTGTGCATCAAGTCGATGAAAAACTGACGCGAAAATGCAGCTGAAACAACGTGGGATTGGAATAGAATATACTAGGACTAAGGGCAGTGAGCTGATGGTATCTGTCGGTGGTTAAAAGACGAACGTTCTTGCTGCAGTCGCGGCATAACCGTCTATAGTATTCAGCAGAAATTACGACCAATAGTTTTCTAAATATTCAAACAGGAGCATCGGTAGAGTGCTACGGACAGAGTATACGCAGCACAGACTGGATGACTCATAGAATGACGTAGTAACGTAGCGACGACCGACTTACCATGGTACCGGATAACGGTAACCGAGTTTCGATAGAAACTACCAACAACACCAGGTGCTAGGGAGTCAGATGGGCCACATGGCCACTACGCCACCACTACGTCACGGCACCCTTGTAAAATGCAGGCACAAGCCTAAATTGCAAGGGGCCGGACGAGGACGTAATAACGTCTGGCGCCGAGTAGATTAGAAAACAAGACGAAAATATGACAGAGGGAGTCCATCAAGGTAGGCTCTTGAGAATGAGATTAGCAATGGGCGCCAAAGCAATAGCCGCTATTCGACAGATCCCATCACTCCAGAACCAACTGATACTGATTTGCCAATGTTCGGGTCTATCTTCGGATTACGGAAATGGCCGAAGTTGATTGGTCAAAAGTTTTGTAAGAGTAGTAAGCAAAACAAGGCAAAGCGGGAGCTCCAAGGGTAGGGTGTAACAACCCGAACATAACGGTGAGATGGCGAAGCAGTACATAAGGGGAACCTTCAATTTTGATGGGGAGTCCGAAAAATGATTGCGTTTAGGTAAACCTAGCCTCGAGTTCGTATAGTTCTGTGGAACTGAATTTGTCGAAATTCAAACAAGTTCTTGGTGAATGGCTTTAAGTAGCCAAGAACAGTATTTGACGAAAGTGATTTAGCGAATCGTGAAACGCAACTTTTGAATAACAGAATAATCGGTATTCGTATTATAGAAAAATCAGTTACTTCTATAGGCGCGAGTGACAGTAAAAGTTACTCAAAGTATTTGGTGGTAGTATAAGCCACCCATAGTTGATAGGGAGATATATACATAGCAAAGATATTAGTAAAATAAAGTTATCACTTCGATATCCTCGAAGCAAGAGTTTGGGTTGTTGCTAAGTAATCTGGAATCGACTGAAGACCACCGTCACGAACCACCGACTTCTACACCAGTCAGATCAGGCCCAGATACGAACATAAATATCGTGACTTCCATCTATACACGAGGCGAGCTCGTATCGATCACTTCCGTCGTCGGTAAGACTGGTTGTCGCAGCAACCGTACATACAAGCCTTACCGTCGTGGGAAGTGAGATTATCATAATCAATTGTGATAGAACAAGAAGACGGCCCCGAAATCTTCAACATGTCAGGAGCAACTGTGGATAGGTTGTTGAACGTTTCACCATAATTTTCCTGCTACAAACATCTGATGAACCTATTGGCAAGTAACTGGCAAATTGTTCATATCCTCGAGATATAATGAGCACTGCTTCAAATATTGTTTGAGTCAAACAATGCAGTCCAACAATCTTTATAAAGTAGTCCCAATATGCAAATGTGTTGGTCTTGGCACATCCATTTGTCCTAAATTCCTCAAAGCCCGTAAGCATAGTCTGAGGATTCTTCAAATATTTTCATAAGAGATCAACTTAGCGTCTGGTCCTTCTCAGACACACTTTGTTTTAGCTGGCTGGGTATATCCAAGACCTCTTTATATTTGTCAACGTGATACAATTGGAAGAACTCAAATAACTGTAGTCTTTGCATTGTTCCTGCGAGCAAATTTGTTGTACAACATTCGTCCAACCCCCACTTCCACGCAAGTATTTACCAATTATGCCAAGGAGGATTTTATCAAATGGAAATTTCCCATGCAAAGAACCAAGTCTATGACCGGCTGAGGTTCCACAGAAGCATTTCACGAGCAACCATATAAACACCTTTTATTAGTAGTTGTGTCTGTTGAAGTTGGTTGCAAATGTTCTTAAAATTCTTCAACGTGGTAAACACTGGTTGGCATTCTGTGACAGGAAATGATAACACTGTGAGAAAGCCTACTATCTTCACGTTTAATGTCTTATTGCTGATTAGGGAATTGAATGCACTCAAACAGGGCATTGTTTGACATTCACATTCTGCAATGACGTATCCCTCTTCAATGACGTTTAGACATAGTCTGGAAATTGCCCATGTCGTGTCCTTGAGCTTTACTTCATTTTTGATAAACTCTTCTGTATGGTACATATCATCTGAAACCACACAATCCGCAAGAATATCAGCCCTTTTTGAACTCTTGCTATATGCCACTCGTAATTGGTATGGAAGTCCGAGGGACCCCTGCCTCATCCATAACAGTGAAAACAAAAGAAATATATGTTACAAAATCATAAGTATTCGCCATTATAGGAGATGTCAAATTCCTAAATTCAATTATATTTTACATTGGTAATAACTGATGTTCATTTTGGAAACAATATTACTCAAAGTTGTTGGGTATAAAATAGCAATAACATTCATCAACTGTTTTCAAACTGTACATCAACTTCTCGTCTACTTTGCTGTCAGAATTAACAATGTACATCACTATGGTAGGGAGTGTACCATTTTAATATCTCAAATTGTATTGCAAGCATGACATTTTTACAACGTTGAACATGAAAGGCTAAAGGTGGATAACTATTGAACATGGTGTGGGAAGGCAGCGTGTTTCATCATATATAGATTTATTAAAGTGACCTTAGCAGGTATTGGTGATTTCTAGCCGTATATGAGTCCTAATTTACTACTGATAATACTAGCAAAATACAAACATGAGTAATCTTCTGTGAACCCGTTCCTATGGCTTGGTTATACAGATTAGTCCTAAGTAGCTAGTGCTTATGAAACGTCAACACTTGTTATTCATTTTAGTAGGCGCCAATACTGTCAATGCTGAATAATCATTATAAAGATGCTTATTTCTTGCTAATTGATTCATCGATCAAATAAAAAATTAATCATTTTTGAATTTCGATGTTCGTATACACACTAAGGCTCGTTATTTTATGAGAGATTATGAAATATTGAGTTATAATTTTTGGCAAACCAAAAATAATAGGTAGATGTGTAGCATATGTAGAGAATAATCTGAATCTACTGGACCCACAATACTTATTCTGAATAGTTACGAATCCATGATAACAAGACTTTATTTTAAGGTATGAATAGATTGTCTACTATTATTATAACTGTCGATAAACCTATATATTTCCGAATTTCTGAAACTGAAGTGAAAACGATTTTTCATCAAAAATTCCAGATTCTTGTCAATTTTCATCAGAATACACCTTTTTATTATCTAAACCGTTCGGAAAATAATACTTCCGTCCACTGATAATAATTTGGATATATTTTGAGTCATAAATCTTATTAAAAATTGGATTTGTGGTTCCCAGTGTTAAAATTGCACAATGCTGAATATGGCCGAATATAAAGGGGAGGTAGAAAAAGTTGTCTACCTAATTCAGAATGTCCACCCTGGATTTTTTTACTTCTAATACCATGCCCTAGCCGAAAATAATGTCAAACCGAGGTGAAATATGATTGCATACAGAACCCCCTCCAGCCGTCCGACTAGTCTATCCTGGAGAACTAACTAAAGTTTGAAAGTTATTTGCTATTTAACTTGCTATTTATTTGTTATTTGGTGTTGTGATTTAAGCAGCAATTATGGTTTCCAGAAAAAATATTTTCAAAATATATAACAGTTTACATGAATGACTGCTTTGTAAAGTAGATAAAGCAGGTGTCGATAGTGAAGGGTTAAATGCTTTATTTGTTATCTTATTCCTTATTAGCAAACCTAGTTGTAGCAATTGCCATTTTCATCACAAACATTCAGAATTTCAATTTTAAATAACTTAACAGCTAAATTTTTAAATATTTTAAAATTAATTTGCCTGGAAGAGGTTGCTGTCTCAAGCAGAAATGGCCCAGTCAATTAAATTTTTTAATATTCAACAGTTCGTTGTATGAAAGCCTTGAAATTTATATTTAAAAAGGTTTCATTAACGAGTGCAAGGATTAAAACACTTTACTTAGTAACGTATTCCCTATAAGCATACCTACAGTTAATTTATTTTCAAAGTATCAAATAATTACTCTGAATCCTAGACTCCTAAATATGAGCAATGTCATTAAAGAAATGTGCTAAATGGTTTGGAAAAAACGAAAGAAAATAAAATGTCTTATCATCAGATCATGCTTGACAAAGCTGGAGGTTGTCTTTGTGTGCACAGAAGTAGCAGTTTCACAGCACTTGCACGCTGAGTACATGAGTACACTGGTCCCAACCCCGGCTGCAAACAGCCATTCTTCTTCTTCGTTGGGCTCTGTTTCTTATCCTCAATCAGAGGTCTTAGTTTTCAGTAGCAAAGGCTTGCAAAATCGATTCCTTTGCTCTCTCATTGGCAGTCACAGCAACAACTTAGAGCAACAGCTTACAACAGTCTTGATCCCTTTGAAATAATCTCCTAGTCTGCTTTCTAGCAACGCTTCTTACCGTATCCCTCCACAACCGTATGACCAAGCCCATGAACTAACCCTCATACAGGTAGCAAGGATATACAGAGAAGAAAGCAATTTAAACGGGTTAGAACACAGGATCCATTTCTAGTCAAGACATGCCCATTTCTATTTAAACTTCGCTCACGTTGTAGGCCTAGATGCGTATTTGAATTGATTTATGGTATACACTTTATTATATAGGAAGGTTGTTGAATATTTTGACCTGCAGCAACAGCTTCCAGTCAAACTGGCTTCAATATATTCAAGACAATGTTTAATGATTTGTAAATTAACCACAAAGACACAATTCGTACACTTTCGTTCACTTACATCATTATGAGTGTGACGTCAGCTAACAAGTGACATATTTTGATTTTGACGTCGGATACTTGACTGACAAATCGCATCCATCCATTGCCATGCTGCTATGGCAATCTGGTAAGCATTTCATTTTTGTGTTACTGGTAAGCTTGCCATGCGTCTGTGATGGACTGTATGCCTATTGGGACATCATGAAAACATTAGTCTGTATAAGTATTTAATGTAGCCGGAAACTTGATTTATATTTTTACACAGCGAAGAAGAATGGTTGAAGGTTCCAGATGTCATTAAGCTTGAGCTGGAAGTGACGTCACAGGATGACGGTGAATTCTGGATGTCATATAATGATTTCCGGCAGGAGTATTGTAACATGATCATTTGCAACATATCTCCGGATTTTGACCATGACGGAATAAGCGACAAGGCAGGTGCGACATTTTCTAAATGGACAAATGAATGTTGTTTTAGGGCCTAATTAGGTCTATCTGATATTACTCATGTTAGTAATATACTGTCTAGAAACAATGTTTCGGAATCTTTATTCCAGAAACACATTTTATGATAATTTTGCTTGAGTGATTGAGTAGTCCGCCGTGAACAACGTTCTGTACGCGCTCTACTTACTATATGCAGCGGTGGTAGTAATATAGAAGCAGCCGTGATATGGTGGATTCAAGATATCAGCGATGCGTGTTGCATTCTAGGTAACGATTTGTGACGTCCCACTCGGTTCTATTCGCATTTGCATACTATTATCGCCACAAAGGTAGAGTATTTATTAAATGCGAAGTTTTATTGTGATTCTATGACGACATGGCCTTTCCAATTTTAGCTATGCCCCGCTTTTAATATTAAATAGTAAAGACATAGGCCTACCATTCGTACAACGCGTCGGACTATTAAGCGTTTAAGACGGACTAAATCGAGTCATTCATGCTGTAATTGATTATGACGTCATTATACACGGCGCGTATTTGATTATGACGTCATATGATGGAGGGATAAACTGGAAATGTCCATTATAGCTGGTAAACGAAAATAAAGATCATGAGTCCAGTTTGAAGTCATTCAGTGTATTGATTTTGAAATGGTTTAGACTTTGATGATCAAACCTCAGTTACAAAGAGTCATTGTTTAACTAGCCGAACATGCACCCAGGTTAACGCGGCACAAGTATTCCGTTATTCAATTAATCACGCTTATTTTTATATGAAGAAATTCCACTCTTTATTATATATTTCATTTTACAAAATGAAGAACGTCGTGACGTGGCATAAATGGGACGTAGAATGGATGAAATCTGCCAGTCAAGTATATGACGTTATAATCAATTACGTCATATATAGGCTGACGTCACAATAAAAATCAAAAAATCAAAAAGCGTCATGAATGATGTTGCTATGTCCGACACGAACTTTTAAAAGTCCGTTATGTGTACAAATTGTATGTCTACTACTTAATAACCATTCTCTTGAATATTTTGAAACTAATTTGACTGGGCGGCAGCAAACAGCGCCCAATCAAATTAATTTCAAAATATTCCACAGCTTACCCGCATAGATGTTCAGGGAGTTCAGGGTTCGATCAATCCCAACACGGGCAAAACATGGGCGGAGCTTAATTAGCGATGGGCGGGATATAGCTAAAAGTGAATTCATGCATTAGCGACCCAGTGAATACCAACAATAACAACAACAACAACAACAACAACAACAACAACAACAACAACAACAACAACAAAGCACTATAATTTCCAATCTTGCAGAATGTCAGCTGATGTTCCGGGGCAGTTGGCAAGGTGGCCTCAATGCTGGTGGCTGGATGGAATACAGTACATTCTGCATCAATCCACATTATATTGTGACGCTGTATCGGAATGGTAAGTTAGTAGTGATTCCACTTTGATGCTAACAAATGGTCGTCGATGCTTGGATTAATGGACAGTTCCAGTTTATCCATTCGTCATATGGCGTCATAATCAGCTATACATGACGTGTAGGATGACGTCGTAATCAATTACAGTATGCATGACTCGATTTAGTCCGTCTTAAACTCTTAATAGTCCGACACGTTGTACGAATTGTATGCCTTTGCTATTTAATAAAGATGATGTTAAATATTTTGAAACTAATTTGACTGGGCGTTGTTGCTGCCACAGGCAGCAACAGGCAGCAACAGCAACTAGTCAAATTAGTTTCAAAATATTCAACGGTTTATCTGTATAGTTTTCTGGAAATTGATAATCAGGGAGTTTACGGATCGATCGATCCCAGCACGAGGTGTGGGTGGAGCTTAGCTAGAGATGGGCGGGGTACAGCTAAAACTGGAAGAGTCCATTGCCATCAACGCTCGGATTAATTATAGTCCAAGCTTGGCAACTATTGTATCGATTGATGGATGCATTTCTAGCCATACCCTTCCCTTTTCTATCTAAGCTCTGTCAACCTTTATTTTACCCGTTGGAATCGATTTATATACTTTGAATCTTGAATTCCCAGTTTCAAGGTAATTAGTCTGCGTGTACGAAGTTCTCTTATCGATTCTTTCTTTATTCTTCTTCTTCTTCTTCTTCTTCTTCTTCTTCTTATTATTATTATTATTCCTGGTCACATTTTTCGCAACGTATCTCTCCTACAGTTTTCCCTCGATCGAGTCCAAACTTGGGACACTTCTACTACGCCATAGGGACCTATAATGGTATTACTTTTCTTTCGGATCGGGCGTATATTTTCCTAGATATCCGCATTTCTGTGGGCAAAAGGGCCCATAGGAAATGTATGGGAGAAATATTCGGCCATCGGCTGTTCCTAGAGGTTTTGTTGATCACGTTGAAACTTCACAGACTCCTAGCATGTGTTGACCCGCATCTTGCTGCAAAATCTTTTTTGGGTTCGATGACCGTTATTTTTTTTTATAAAATCCGGCATAAATACACTTTATTTAAATAAAGAGCATTCATATTTCTAGGGCTGTCAGATGGATGAAATTTGGCATATATGTAGATGCATCTTACTACTATAGATTACTAAAATAAAATCGTTAGCGAACATATTAACCTTTCAAAAATCCGCATTTCCGTGACCTTCCTCTCCCATAGGAAATTTATAGGAGTAATATTCGGTCGGCGACTGCTCCTAGAGTTTTTCGTCGATTGTCTTGAAACTTTACAGACTTCTAGCATGTTTTGACCGACATCGCCACCCAAAAAATCTCTTGGGTACAGTGACCCATTTTTTTGAAAATGCTGCTCAAATACAATTTCTTGGCATCATTTGCCGATAGATGACGGAATTATGGTTCCACCATTTCACCATTTCATGCGGCTGATCCGGAGAGAAATTGCCTCTCAGCTGCCATTTACAGAACTCCGATAGCATTATAGGATCATTAGATATCCTGATTTATGTATCGTAAACAAATATTTCCATAGGGAATGTATTGGAAATTGATTTGATGATAAATAACCCAGTTTTAGAACTAGCACCTCTAAGCTCGGTACACTTCTAGTACGGGCCAGAGCATATGAGAAATCCAGTTTCCCTTGCCCAAAAGGTCCCTTAGGAAATGTATGGGAATGATATTCGGACAGCAACTGCTGCTAGTGTTTTCTCTCAATTCTCTTGAAACTTAATGTATGTCTATCATCTCTTGCCCCGCATTATGACCCAAAAATATTTTGGGGTCCTGGTACCCATTTTTAGAAAATGCTGCATAAATACAATTTTTTAGCATCATTATAATTCTTACTTCTATGGTAGTCAGTGTGTTGTAAATTGAGATATCCCTAGATACTCGATGCTCCTATTGTTTACAACTATAAAATAGGCAGAAAACATATTACCATTTCTGTTACTGCAAATCTGCACACTGACAAATATTTCGGTGATTTGACAATAGATTACGAAATTATGGTTGGACTGTTTCCTGATATGATCCGGCTTATCACTGGCGAAATTTCCTCTAAGACGCAGATTGCAGAACTCCGATATCACGATCGGTTCATGAGATATCCTAAATTTTGTAACGTAGATAAATATTTCCTGACCTGTATTCGCTCACCTGGCCAGAATGGCCAAGTGAGCGTATCCCATGGCGACCGTCCGTCGTCCGTCCATAGTCCGTCGTCTGTCCGTCAACCTTTGCTTTAAAACGCTACTCCTCATTAACCTCATAGCGGATTTCAACCTAATTTGGCAGGAAGAACCCTAGCGAGGTCCGCTTCAGAAGTTGAATACAGAATTTTGATTGCCCAATTTTTCCGCCGGCCATCTTGGATTTCATAAAATTTTGGGAAATAAGATAAAAGCCTACTCCTCATTAACTGCGTGGCCGATTTAACCATTGGGCCGATTTCAATCAAACTCAGTGGGAAGGACCTTAGATTAGTATGCTTCAGAACTTGCATACAGAATTTTGATTGGACAATCGTTTCGGCGGCCATCTTGAATTTTCCGAAAAATGGCTGAAAATCGTTTAAAACGCTACCATTCATTAATTGCTTTGGCAATTTCAACCAGATTTGGTGTCAAGAATACTAGACTAATAGGTTTCCGAACATATATACAGAATTTTGATTGGTCGATTTTTTTCGGCAGCCATCTTGGATTTTCTGAAAATTTCTGGAAATCAGTTAAAGACCTACTCCTCATTAACCATTGGGCCGATTTCAATCAAACTCAGTGGGAAGGACCTTAGATTAGTATGCTTCAGAACTTGTATACAGAATTTTGATTGGAGAATCGTTTCGGCGGCCATCTTGAATTTTCCGAATTAACCACTGGGCTGATTTCAATCAAACTCAGTGGGTAGCACCCTAGAGTAGTATACTTCAGATCATGTATACATAATTTTGATTAGATAATTTTTCCGGCGGCCATCCTAAATTTTCCGACAATTTGCGAGAAATTGTTTAAAACGCTACTCTTCATTAACTTCTTGGGCAATTTCAGCCAGACTCGACTGGAAAGATACTAGGATGGGAGGTTTCAGAACTTATATACAGAATTTTGATTGGTCAATCTTTCCGGTGTCCATCTTGGATTTTCTGAAAATCAGTTAAAAGCCTACTCTTCGTTAACCACTGGGCCGATTTTAATCAAACTCAGTGGGAAGAACCCTAGGATAGTATGCTTCAGAACGTGTATACAGAATTTTGATTGGACAATTTTCTCGGTGGCCAGCTTGAATTTTCCAAAAATTGGCGGGAAATTGTTTAAAACGCTACTCCTCATTAACTTAATTCATAGCCAATTTCAGCCAGACTTGGCTGGAAGGGCCATGTGGGGGTAGGATTCAGAACATGTATACAGAATTTTGATTGGTCAATTTCCCAGTGGCCATCTTGGATTTTCTGCCCTCTAGAAAACTTATTCCGAATTTGATATGTCAATATTTTGGTGGCGTCTTTGATTTTCTGGAAATTATCTGAAATCATTTAAAGATGGTACTAAAAAAAACTTGGGTCGAACAATTCTATGACGGTAGGCTTCAAAATGTCAAATGAGAATCTTGATTAGTCTATTTTTTTGGTGGCCATCTTGGATTTTCCGAAAATCATCCATGTCTATTTAAATACAAATGGTTCAAATGTTAATGGTCGAGGAGAGCGTCACAGGCCCTTGGTCCTCTTATTGTAACTATCACCCAAACTTGATACATTCAGAGTACGCCCAGGGCGTGTATAGGCACTCTATAGAAATCCCCTTTTCCTTGCCCGTAAGGCCCATGGGAAATATATGGGAGCGATATTCAGGCCACAACTCCTAGACGTTCTAGCAGATCATGATGAAACTGAACCGTCTTCTAGCATCTGTTAGCCTACGATCATACGATTCTGCACGCAGACTTGAAGTTGCTTCAGCAACTTCAACTTCATCTAGTTATACCTATATGGGTATGTTGCTGAATATTTTGAAACTAATTTAGTCTCAAAATTTTCAACAGACTGTTTATTAAATAGTGCATCCATCAGCGAAATACAATTCGTACACTTCAGGGACTTTTAAATGTTAATGACCAAGTTAGATACGTCATGCTATTCATTCACGTCGCATTTTGATTGTGACGTCAACCTACCTGTGGCGTATTTGATTATGACGTCATACACTAGGGAGACAGCTCGTATCTCTTCCTTAGTAAATTTAACAACCAATATTTCAATTATTGGACTGGCAAATTGTTGGATTCAATGTCTAGGCCAACACAACCAAATACATGAAACCTAGTTTATTTCTTTGCTGACCATATCGTGTGTGCATCCAACGACATCCAGGACCTCAATGCTCACTGATGGTTGCACAAATTAGCACAAGTTTGGCAAATGGCCAGGTCGTGATACTGTCCATGTCATATTATTTGATTTATTGGATCGATGAGCTTGTCCATTACACAGTCTACATTCCGGAATTACTACTTTTTAATTTCACTTAGGTAATAAATTGTTGACTTCAATTCTTAGGCCAACCAAACCCACTGAATGCAATCAGAACAGCTTCAATAGCTTGGCTGAATCGTGGGCAAATATGGTTTGTAAAATAAATATAGATGCATGCACAGTTTCTGTTTCTTTCAGCTCAAATAGAACGTAGTTTCGATGGCAAAGTACCTTTTGTGGCAAGTTTGATGCAAATCTACCATAGATGGCAGAAACTCGAGGATTCAGAAATGTTTGCTATCGGTGTGGAAGTCTTCCGGGTAGGCCAATGCTTCGAATGCGTGTGTACGTACGTACGTGTGTATGTAGTGATGTGTACGTACGTGCGCGCGTGTGTACGTGATTACGTGTGCACGTGCATGTCAGCCAGTCGATTGGTAAAAAACGGTTTGCTTATATTATGGATTTGAATTTAGTGTCTGCAAAATATTTGTACTCGGCTGTTAGCCAATCAGTTGATTCCATTTTCCAAACACCTATAAATCAAGATGGCGAATTAACATGATCCTGTAAAAGTCAGAATGAGGGTGACGCTACACGTTAAACTGATTTTAAAGTTGGAAGAAAATATAATTACATACCGGTAATGATAAACGCTAATGATGTGTCTGTACATTGACTTAGTGAGTATCTATTGGCCAGTCATGTTAAAGGTAGCTTTTTCAAGGGATTGACTTTTTCTGAACAGTCATCTTTTGTTTACCGATGAGCTATAATAGTTGGAGGAAGAGTCATTGTTTCGAGATTCAATTTAAATACATAATTTTACTTGATATCTTTCATTTGTAGATCGATGATGACCAGGATCTGTGCGTTGATGCAGAATTCTATGAAAGAAATGATCCCATTCAGCCTGAAAATGAAGAAACTTATGCTAAAACTCGCGATACATCTGGCCGATTCTTCTTACATCCGGGAAGTTATCTGCTGATACCGACCACACAGCTTCCAAATCAGCAGCGAGATTATATATTGAGACTTTACTCGGTTAGCTATATGGAATGCAGGTCTGTAAAAGCTAGAGCTACTACTACTACTACTACTACTACTACTACTACGATTACTACTACTACTACTACTACTACTACTACTACTACTACTACTTTTTTTCCCTTTTTTTTTGAAAATCCGACGCTGACGCAGTCGGATACACTTCCGGGAGGAACTCCTTTAAAAAGGCTTGCAAACCCCCATAAAAAATCGGTTGAAATAGCAGGCTTTATTAATAGAATAACAATACAAACCTAACATGTCAAAACAGTGCAAGCTAAAATACTCTATTATCATATACCACAACCGTGGCATAACTACATAGAAAACATAATTAATAACGAGCTGATAACATAACATAATTCAACAAAGACATTGCTATTTGCACACCGTGTAGTAGTAGGCCCAAATGGCGAGCATAGCTAACCAACAAGTGGTAAAGCCACTCATCAATAATTAGCAGTAAGCTACTGCTAATCATTGATGCCATTGAGCCGATTCATGACCGGCAGGCTAAGTAGATCATATGTAGTTTAACGTAGCACACCGTATAGTAGTAGGGCCAAATGGCGAGTGCAGCTCGCCAACAAGTGGCGAGGTGACTCGTCAATAAGTAACAAAAAGTCACTCATTGACGCCAGTTAGCCGATTATTAAATACCCAACGGACGTAGTAGCCGTTATATAATAATAATAATAATAATAATAATAATAATAATAATAATAATAATAATAATAATAGGATATTTATAGTGCCCTATAATTCCACGCACATATTGCGTGCTCTACGCGCTTTATAATGTGATGCACAAAGCAAACGTATACAAACTATGACTTTATATAATAATAATAATAATAATAATAATAATAATAATAATAATAATAATAATAATAGGATATTTATAGTGCGCTATAATTCCACGCACATATTGCGTGCTCTAAGCGCTTTATAATATAATGCACAAAGCAAACGTATACAAACTATGACTACTTAGATGGCGCTCTGGGTTCACATTCTAAATTTACTTCATTGTAAGTTTTTGCAAATTACCCTGGAACAAATACACCTACAGTAAATATTTACAACAGTAAGCTAATTGTAAGATATCACACTCTGTTAACTTGAAAATCGGATCACCTCCAGAATATTGACATAATGCTCATTTGATATTTAAATATTCTGATCCCAATGTTAGGATATTCGTCAAGATTAGAGTCTCCTAAGGCATTACAATTTTAAAATAAAGGCAATTAAATTAGATTAAAATAGCATTTATCAATATACAGCAAGCAGCGAGTGTGCTAGCTTATGCAAGTTCCGCTTCTGATATTTTTTAGATATCCGTAGTCAATTGATACTAGGCCAGTTTTGCACAATACGTCCTTAAATCTCCTTTCTCTCCAATGTTCTACCAGCCTGTAAAATTCACAATGAATGCAGTTTATCAACAATGATCGAAATATAGCTTGTATGGCTCTCTAATGGTTGTTACCGGTTTTATCTCTGGCCTCTGAACACCGATGCTTCCAGATGGCCCACACTCCTACAGATAACAGGGTTATTAACCATTCTTTCTCCTTGCTATTAATGATTCGTCCGATAGTTGAGCAATCTTTGAAAAAAATTGTTTCAGCCACTAAATTCACATATTTGGTTCCAAATTTAGCGAGGAGCATATTGATATATACCTAAAAGCCTGTAGTTATGCGACACTGAGTAAATAGATGGTCTATCGTTTCCTCCTCAGTATTACATAATAAGCACCGGTCTGTACTTGATATTTTACACATATAAGTAAGATGACCGACCCATAGCCTTCGATGGAGTAATCGCCATGCCAGGTCCCGTGCATTTCCTGGTAGACAAGGTAGATGTATTGCTTTCCAGGCATTTTTCCAGTTCTTTGGCGTGCATCCTAAATTGTTCCACAATAGGAGTCTGTCTCCGACTTTGCATTAGAATTCTATACCAGTCTCTAGATGCCATGTTGTATTTTTTATGTTCTGACATAAATACTAATGTTGGTTGCAACATATCAATGTTGCCACGTGCTTTCGGCAGTTTGAACCATACAGCAGGTATTGCATTCTTTATTCTAACAAATAAGCGCTGAGCATCAATATGTCTCATTGATGTTATTCTTGCTACATCTTGCATCGCAATCCATCTACGAGATTTCGGATTTACCAAGTCACGTAAATATTGAATACCATTTTTGGCCATCGAGGGCAAATATAATACATCATCATTATCACGAATCAACGCGTTGCCCCAAAGACGTTGCTCTAAGGCATCTTCCCAACAATTGGGTTGTGGGATTGATCGTGTAAATATTTTTAAGGCTTCGAGCTGTTCTTTATATACATTTGGAATCTTTTGATGATTAGGTGGCAATTTATTGCACATAAATAAACATTCTACTGGAAATGGGTCAACGTACCTTTGGAGAAGTGCCCTTGAAACACTTGACCAAGATGAGTTTGAAGTAAGTAACTTATTCAAGAATTTCAATTTTAAAGAAGCACACTTTGCTGAAACATTAACCAAATCCAGGCCTCCGGCTGTGATACTAAATGGGCTTTGTCCTCCCATAAGAACGACAATAGTAATGTGTTGATCTTTGACTCTACTGATTTGGGCATATGAACTACAGAAGCGGTATACCACAGTCCAGATAAAATTAAATTATTAAGGACAAATGTCCTGCCAAAGAGAGTTAGGCGACGTCGTTTCCAATTTGGTAATGCACACTTTAGCTTGGATATCCTTTCTTCCCAGTTTAGTAATACATTTTGTTCTCTACTAAAGTAAATACCCAAAAATTTTATGACATCATTTGAGCAGTTAATATCCATCACATTATCAGTTCTGCCCTTCCAATCGCCCAAAAACAATACCTTAGATTTATCTTTATTGACTTTAAGTCCTGATGCCTTTTGAAAATCTGTTAATACTCCATTTAAAATTCTAAAATCCGTATTTTTACCCGCAAACACAGTCGTATCATCAGCATATTGAGAAACCTTTAGTGGCCTTTCTACGCCACGTATACATATTCGTTGAAAGTCATTGCGTTGCCTCAATGTGGCCCCCAACGATTCCATAGCTATGACGAATAGAAGCGGGGACAGTGAGCAACCCTGTCTGACACCTCGTTCCAACACTACAGGTTTGGATAGCTGATTGTTAACTAAATAGCAACTTGTTATATCAGTATATAAAATATTGACCCATTTAATAAATCTTGAACCAAAGCCAATATGGTCTAAAGACTTAAACAAGAAATCCCATTCTAGTCTGTCAAACGCCTTCTCGTTATCAAGTGCTATTATTGCTGCTGGGATACAATCCTTTTCAACTAATTGAATAAGGTCCCGTATAAGCAAAGTGTTGTTTAATATTGATCTTCCTGGCACAGAGCAGGTTTGATCATCATGAATGACTTCGCCTAGGACTGCGCCAAGTTTTAATATTAGTGCCGAGTAATAATCTTATAATCTACACAGAGTAGAGAGATTGGTCTATAATTCTGTATTTTATTTCTGTCACCCCTCTTGTATGTAAGCCGAACATATGCTTGGGCCATCGATGTAGGGAGATGCCCTTGCTTAAAAATGCTGGTTGCTATTTCTTCTAATACTGGCCCAAATATGTGCCAGAATGTTTGATAAAATTCAACTGGAAGTCCGTCGCATCCAGGAGACCTTTCTAACTTCATACCTTTGAGGGATTTTGTCAAATCATCAATTGTTATTGATTGGTCACAGCTTTCGCGACATGAATCCGGAAGTTTTTTCGTTATATTAGCTAAAACATCTCTAGTTGCAGTTTCCTCGCTTCCCTCAGATTTATACAATGATTTGTAAAATTCGGATACTGTTTCAATCATTTCTGCATTTGAGCACACTGATACGCCATCATTAGTCTTCAGTGAGCGCATTAATTTCTCTATACCTCTTGCTTTTTCCAAATTACAAAAGTGACGTGTAGGCTTTTCGCCCTCGGTGTGCATTTGTGCTCTTGACCTTATTTTGGCACCATCAAACTGATATTGCTCTATTTCATTTACCTTTCAATTTAACTAATAGTTCATAATAATTATATTCCCCATCATTAATTTTCTTATTAATTTTACACAACGACCTCTGAAGCGCGTTTTTACGCTTTCGTATTTCACGTGTTTTCCTAATGGAATACTGCCGTGAAATATATTTCAGGTCTGATTTAACATCTTCCCACCAGTCTGTTATACATTCATACGAACCTCTTCTTTCATCCCAATGCCTCCAACAACTTTCCACACATTTGCTACATTAAGTTTCCAAAATCCATCTCCTCGTTTGACCCAGTCAGCATTGTCTAATGTGATGGAAAACATATTGTGATCAGAGAAAGTTACTGGTTTTATGTTAGTTTTACACATGTAACCTTTCAATGAACGTTCTACATAGATCCTGTCTAACCTTGAAGCTAACCTTCCATCGGTTGAAAACCAAGTAAATTCCTGGCCTTCTGGATTTTCAATCCGATAAGTGTCTAACAAGCTTTTATTTTCACAAATGTGTTTCAAAATATTATGCGATGTGTCATTAAAATTAGACCTAGAGTTTCTGTCTTTAGCCTCGTCTAATATGCAATTAAAGGCACCGCCCAAAATTAGGTTTTCAGGCGTCCTGTCTTGAATTATTGTGGAAACATCATTTAGAAATTCACGGCGCAATTGATGAGAGGTAGGTGCATAAAGGCACATCAAATTTAAACTTGTGTTTAGTACATCACTTGATACACAAATCCATCGTCCATTTGGATCTGATGACGACGATATAACGTCAACATAGTTGAGACAGTGGGGCAGGATAAGAATGGCCACTCCCGTACTATTATCTTGTGATAAAGAAGAAAAAATCTGCCCTTTTGAAATATCTTTGAGAGATTCATACACTTCAGCTTTTTGAATTTTGGTCTCGTGTAGAAAAGCAATATCAACTCTCTCATTTGCTAATTCTTCAAGCAAGTGGCGCTGCTTGAATTCGGTATTTAATCCTCTGCAATTGATGGTGCAGATAGTCATAATTTGTAAAATGATGGTTACAACCGCCATCATTAGATTAACTAGATTTGGGTTTTTTAGCTCGTTTCTTAGACTATTTACCTAATTTTCCTGCGAATTCAATATTTCCTAGTTCTACCACAGACAAATATTCATATATGGAAATATCAGAATCATGGCACAGTAGACGATATTTCACGCCTCTCGCCGTTACATATGGCACCCCCTTCTGATCGGTACATTACCATTTCATCTTTCATCTGTGAACTCTGTGTTTGAATGGACACATCTGATTCTGCAACTGACATTGTATCATCATCCATATCATTTACTTCTATCTCAGATTCTGAGCTATTGTCTTCTTTATGACGCTTATTGCTACGTAAGTAACATTTGGCAGGAGCATCATTTACCATATCTTCAAGCTAACTTAAATCAAGTGGGCTTAGCGGAAAATCGACTGAACTTTCTGTCTTCTGAGTCCTAAACTTATCCTGTCCTAATTTTAATTCATCTTCTAAGGAATTGTAAACTGTCTCTTCTGTAAGATCATCATTTTCCTGCGTGTCTTTTACAGCAACGTTTGGCTCCACTGCATTTTGAGTATTTTCTTGACTTAAGGTTATACCCTCCTCTAATACATGAATATCATCAACTGTAGTTACTTCAACAGGATTTGGTGATTTGTTTGTGTCATTTACAGTGGCATGAACCAAAACAACAGCTTCCGTAGTGGTTGCTTCAGAAGTATTTGACTCAGTTGCATCCTTTAATGGGCGATTATCTCCTGATACTGAGGGCTTGTTTTGATTTTTTGGACAGCGCCATTTAAAATGGTCAACTGAACCACAGAGCAAACATTTGTTTCGATTGGGACAATCTGTTGCCACATGGTCAGTACTTAGGCAGATCCGGCATTCTTTAATTTGCCCTCTATACCATAATGGCAGGACAAAGCTGCCATCAAGCGTCAATCTGCTTGGTAAAGGGCTATCCACTTTATCAAACCAAATACGTCTTACACCGTTTTCTAGCGTTCTGTCAAAGGGATACGTTTCCCGTTCAATCTTTTGCACTTTGCCATACTTCTTGAGTTCACTCATGATTCTGTCATCTGGAATTTCTAGTGGAACTTTCATCTTCACTAGCAACCTATCTGACTCGATTTCCTCTACGTTACACACTTCACCTTTTACAATAAGAACATCTTCCAGAAGCTTTTCCTTGACCCCCTCATTTGACACTGTTACATTCCATACAGTTTTAGTAACATTGATAAGCCCCTGCAAAGTAGCAGGTCCCGCGCCAACGACGTCTTTTAACCCATGATACACGTCGATAGCCGTGACACCCCACCCCTTAGTTGTTATTTTAAGGCTCAGGGTACGCTTATAGGTTGCCATGGTGGTTTATCAAAGGAGGAACCCATACTACTACAATATATAATAAATATATACTTATATAACACCAGGACGTCAGGGAAAGAGCTTTACACTAAATAAATAGTGTCCCCTTTTGAAACCCTGACGTCTACCAACAAATATACGAATAGAGAGTACAGTCGTATATTTGTTAGTTTGAACCACTTTCTAAGTGGTTCACTAACACCTAGCCGATTAAAGTTTACTAACAAATATATGAATAGATAGTACAGTCATATATTTGTTAGTCTGTTCGAGTTGACCGGGGACAGCCAACTGACTATAAGGATTTATATAGTTAAAGAACTAGGCTTGTGCTTACAAATGACAAAGGAATTAAATCCACTCACTCAAGCGATGTTGCCAAATATAATGCGCTAGCCTACGAACTATAGAAATAGCAGACTGGCGCGGGGAGAAATGTATTGCATTGACCACAGTAAGAGGAGCCCTATTAAATGGCGGAAACCGCCAGCTAAGAGTAATACCTTTAGAAAATGGAGACACAAAATGCGCTCCAACCAAGACAAGAATTTACAAATTAAACATAAAGTTTGAAAGGAAATACTAATACGAAATATATGTATAAAATTTATCTACAAAATCGCGCTAGAAACTAGCAAATTCGGGCAGCAATTGCAGAGCTAAATAGACGCGTGCGTTCACTTCGACTACTACTACTACTACTACTACTACTACTACTCTACTACTACTACTACTACTACTACTACTACTACTACTACTACTACTACTACTACTACTACTACTACCACTACTACTGCTACTGCTGCTGCTGCTGCTACTACTGCTGCTGCTGCTGCTACTGCTGCTGCTGCTGCTGCTACTACTACTACTGCTACTGCTACTGCTACTGCTACTACTACTGCTACTGCTACTGCTACTGCTGCTACTGCTACTACTACTACAAATACTACTACTACTACTACTACTACTACTACTACTACTACTACTACTACTACTACTACTACTACTACTACTTCTACTACTTCTACGAACTACTACTACTACTACTACTACTACTACTACTACTACTACTACTGCTACTACTGCTGCTACTGCTGCTACTACTACTACTACTACTACTACTACTACTACTACTACTACTACTACTACTACTACTACTACTACTACTACCACTACTACCACTACTACTACTACTACTACTACTACTGCTACTGCTGCTACTACTACTACTACTGCTACTACTGCTGCTGCTGCTGCTGCTGCTACTGCTACTACTACTACTACTACTACTACTACTACTACTACTACTACTACATAAAAATAATAATAATAAAAATAATAATAATAATAATAATAATAATAATAATAATAATAATAATAATGCTGATGCCACCAATGTTGGAATAGCATATATACTTATTATATCATGTCTACGTTTAAACAGCGTCAGCGTTACTTGATTTTGACAAATTCACCGAATTTAGAGTTGATTGGGAGAAAACTGTTGGAGATGCCATGCCAAAAATGTTACCGAGACAAACAACGAAAGATTAAAGAAAGAAGAAAGATCCAGAGCAATTATAATTGCATGTGTTTTAAAGTAGATTAATAATAATGTTTCCCTTTGTTTCAGACCACTGGTGAACTGCATAGAACCGCCTTGAACAGAATGGTAAAACGAGGATAGAAAAAATGGAATTTTAACATTTTCATCTCTAAAGCCTGTATATATGTATAGGTAGTGGATTTCGTGAAAAAATTGGAAATTGTATAATTTCAGACTAAACAAATGTATCTCAGAAATCATGTACCTATTAATGTAGGGGCCTACTCATAATCTATTTGATGATCAGGAATGAAATAGAAGAACAAAGCTAGCCTAATCTGGGTGTTGGAATAGAGTACCGTAATCATGTTAGCGATACATGGATTTCAAGCGAGTTTGTTTTCATGATTCAACTGATCGTTACTGACGTCACTTCAATAGAAGAATTACATCTGGCACTCACGTATCTGACTTCATAATCAATCACAATTCTAGTTAACTGATGTCACAATCATAATGAAGGAATCCCGTTTTAGCAATGCTCCGGCCATCTCTAACTAAGCTCCACACACATTTCACATGTGTTGGAATCAATCGATCTTTGAACTCCCTGACTATCAATTTCCAGAAAACTATACAGGTAAGTTGTTGAATGTTTTAACCTAATTTGGCTGGGTCCTGTTGCTGCCTATGACAGCAACAGCGTCCAGTCAAATTAGTTTCAAAATAGTCAACAGCATGTTTATTAAATAGTAAAGACATACAATTCGTACAACAACGCTTAGTCCGTCATCAATTAAGCGTTCGTGACGAACCTAGATTCACCATTCATGACGTAATTGAGTATGAAGTCATAATACACGATTATGACGTCATATGATTGACTGAGAAACTGGAATCCTCCGTCGCATTAATAGTTAGGTGATATCACAATCGTAATTACGTTGCTCCGTCACGAAAATCAAGGCCTAATGTTTGCGAATGTACCTTTCCACTGTATCCATCTATAATATGACGTCATAATTAACTACGTGAAGTGCAGAATGACATCACAATCAATGACGTCCTTATGACGTCATGAATGACGTAGATAAGTACGTCACGAACGCATATTTGAAGACGGACTATGCGGTGTTGTACGAATTGTATGTTTTTACTATTCAATAAACATAATTTTGAATATTTTGAAACTAATTTGACTGGGCGCTGTTGCTGCCATAGTCAGCAACAGTACCCAGTCAAATTAGTTACAAAATATTCAACAACTTACCTGTATAGTTTTCAGGAAATTGATAGTCAGGGCATTCGGGTATCGATCAATCCCAACACGGCAAAGTGCGGGTGGAGCTTAGCTAGAGGTGGGCGGGGCAAAACTAAAACTGGAAAGGTCTTTTGTGTTTTCGATGAATTTGTAATTTAATAAATACTCTGTTGAATATTTTGAAACTAATCTGACTGAGAGCTGTTGCTGGCATGTGTAGTAGTAACAGCGCCCAGTCAAGTTATTTCGAAATATTCAACGCATTGCCTGAAATTCTGAATAGTTAACCTACATTGAAAGGTAGATTCTGGAAATTCAGGTTTCAAAGATTCAATTCGATTCCAACGCACGTAAAAAGTGGGTCGAGCTTAGCTAGAAATGGGCGTGGCATTGCGAGAAATGGATAGTTCTATTGGCATCACATTCTCATGTCACTATCAAAGGATGACGTGTCTGATCACAGTTGTGTCGGAGTAGCGAAGATGAGTGAATTATTAGTGGTAGTTTGAGAGTTGTAGATAATCTCTTGTTATAAAAGCAACTTGATGTCTGAATTCTAGTTTGACATTCGCCAGAGTAAGTCACCGCTGTGCCCACTCACCACCGCGCGCAGTCACCACCACGCACAATCAATGCCATGTATAGTCACTTCCACACTCACCTCCTCATTCACTACCATACTCATGATTCTCCTTCAGCTGCCCCCTCAATGTCCCATCATTGCCACGCGCAGTCACCAGCACGCCTAGTCACCACCACGCCCAATCACCACCACGTACAGTCACCACCACGCTCAGTCACCACAATGTCCAGTCACCACCACGCACAATCACCACCACACACATGCGACATCATTCATAGCCACCTCCTCACCCAGTCACCTTCCTGCCCATCTATAACTAAGCTCCGCCCATGCTTTGTGCGTGTTGGGATCGATTTGTATACCTCAAATCCTGAATTCCCAGAATCCCAATTTCAGGCTCTACAGGTAACCTGCTGAATATTTTGAAACTAGTTTGACTGGGGGTCTGTTGCTGCATATGGCAGCATTGCTGCTTAATGACAGCAACAGCGCCTAGTCAAATTAGTTTCAAAATATTCAACAGCATGTTTATTAAATAGTATAGACATACAATTCGTACACATGACAGACTATTCCAGATTAATGGCGGAGTGCTGGCTATCAATTACGATTATGACGTCAGTCTATACGTGACGTAATTGATTATGACGTCAATACTTGAGTGACAGATTGCGAAACCATAAACCAAATTTATCGAAGAGCAATCATAATTTATAGACCATCGTCAACTCGTTTTTGTCACGTCGTAAGTTTTTTTCGGATTTCCAAATTTTCTGGGATCACCATTTGCTGTTAATTCTCGAATCAGTTTGGACCAGTATGGTAGTTTCTGAGATGTCCATAAATACAGAATTTGATTAGATCTGGATCAGGATTCCTTTTAATCCATTGTATTCATATATTAATCACCATATTGAATCTGAATGAACAAATAGGAAAATTATTCACAGTTTAATAAAATATTTTGAAACTAATTTGATTGGGAGCTGTTGCTGCAGCATGTTCCAGCCAGATTAGCTTAAGACTATTTAACCTCTTTTGTTGTCTTAAAATTGAGATTCTGTGTCCGGGATTATGAACCGACTCGCTGCTGAGGCTTTACAGCCGACATATTCCCGGGGTCACATCTCGGAACCTGCTAAATACTTTGAAAAAAATTTGACTGAAACAACTTTCAGTCAAATTGTTTTCAAAATATTAAGCAAGTCTAGTGTTTTTACCCATTGAATTTATTGTCCGGTGGCTTCCAGCAGCGAGACAGGTCTAGAAACATTGAATTTGACGCAATCTTTTACTTTAACTGTCTGCCCGGCGAATTTCTGCAGACTACATTTTACATCGGTGTTGACGCTCGATATGTTGAATATTTTGAAAACAATTTGACTGAAATTTGTTGATGGCTAAGCTACCAACAACCTTCAGACAAATTGTTTTCAAAATATACAGCAGGTCTACAGTTATTGCCCATTGGAATTAATGTCTGGTGGCTTACAGCAGTCGGACAGTTAATTCACTATATCTGAAATCACCATATCGCTCTGGGAAACGATGTAACTATATGGTTTCTATGATAAATAAAATGCCAGATTCCTTCCTATTGAATATTAAATTTATCACCCGGGTTTACTAACTATAATTTTGTTATATATAAATGATATTTAATAAAAGATGTTGATAATGAGGACTGCGTATAAGTTCATGTTATTTTTACGTTGTGCTTGGACTTCTCAGAGGTAGTGATTGTCTTTTCGAGCCATTGTTCACATGGTTGATATGGCCTGTCTTGTTATTGCTTATGATAACGACGACGACGACGACGGCGATGAACTACCCTCATAGATAGTGGCTCTGTGTTACGCT
The DNA here is from genome assembly GCA_034401795.1 of Chaetoderma sp. LZ-2023a. Classification (NCBI taxonomy): domain Eukaryota; kingdom Metazoa; phylum Mollusca; class Caudofoveata; order Chaetodermatida; family Chaetodermatidae; genus Chaetoderma; species Chaetoderma sp. LZ-2023a. Next base: position 102,637,355 of record CM067360.1, on the reverse strand, counting down.
TAGGTCCCACATACGCGACTCGACACGACACGACGCTACACGACCTCACGTTTTTTTTATCGCTCGGTCATGCATATAGGTGTGTGCATATTTATAGTGCCGTGTCGCATCGTGGCGTGTGTCGCGTCATGTCGTGTTGTGCGTTGTGTCGCGTAGCGTATATTTGATCCGGCCTTTACACAGTTTGTAGTGTAGCATAGCCTGCCTTTGATATTAGACTGTGTCAACGATTATTTGTAATAGCTCTCAGATGCTTGTGGTGACATACAACAAGTTTGTTCAAGAGGGCTTTTGGCGCTGCACAGTTCTTGTTACACTGTTGGTAGAGTTGCAAAGGAAAGAACCCCGGTTTCTGCATTTCCTACATTTCTCAGTGCCCCGATGGGGGTAACGTCATCAGTCAGTTCTGTTGTGTCGGATGGGTATGTGGGAGTGAACTCTGTTTTGACTTCCTTCATGAAGAGATTTGCAGCTTAGAGATGTTTTGCAGCTATCGAGAGGATATATGTTTCCTCGTCGATAAAGTTCACATCATCTGCATACTCCATCTCCAGTGGTATGCCTATCAGCTTTGACAATGTGTGTGCGTGCGTGCGTGCGTGCGTGCGTGCGTGCGTGCGTGCGTGCGTGCGTGCGTTGTGGGGGAGGGGTGGGGCGGAGGTGTGGGGGTGGAGGTGTGGTCTTGTGGAGTTTTCTCTAAAAGATGACAGAGCTGCGGCGAGGTAGCAAGTGAAGAGCACTGGTGATAAACCACCACCTTGTGGTGATCCTATTGATGTTTCAAACGGTGCAGAAAGCGTTGATTTAACACGAACGTTTAGTTTTGTGTTTGCAATTAAGAGTCTCACCAGGCGTAGTTCATCATCATGGCACACAGCTTGATGGAGAAACTGAAGGATCTGTGGTCTCTTGATGGTATTAAATGCGTATAACATGCTAATTCCTACGCACACGCACACGTACGCACACCAATTATTCGTACATTTGTATTATCTCTGATAAGAGTACAATTACTCCAAACGCATTCGGACAAGCTTAAAGAAATGTACCACGTGATTCATCGGCTACTATTCTTCCAGGTTCATCAGCATGTTAAAACTCAGAATCAAGATATGGAAAAGAAAGTATAAGCAAGGAAGTAATGAGAGTGATATATCGAATAACGTGTAAAAAATACCCTGATAGTAGAAAGGGGTATGCGGCTGTTCTGATTGGTCGAGAGCTTATGACATCATCAGTGGCATGCCACGACCATTTTTTTCTGCTAAAAAATACTCGAATATGATTGTCCGAGAGCCTTTCTATTGTTCTTTCTCGGCCAAAATTCAAGTATTTTTGGGCAGGAAAAGAGTTGGCGTGGCCTAATACAAATGTTAATGACACCACTGATGACGTCTTAAGCTCTCGACAACTCAGAACAGGTCGCCTATCCCTTTGCCACATTTTTGGGACTGTAGATCTTTAGATGATTGACAGGTGCAAGGATGTGTGAAAGGGGGTGTAGCCAAAAGTATGTCACGTGACCCCTCAGAATCAGAGCAGCCGCCTGAAGGGCCGCTACTGTTTGAGGCATTGGATATATTGACCCTCGCTAATGCTGAATGACAGTCCTAATGACCCAGGAAAGTGCTAGGGGGCATGATCTAATTCAAAATATTGATAATGGCATCATAGCTCTCGACCAATCAGTGCAGCTACCTCAACACTCATCAATATTTGGCCTGTAGATCTATTGACAGGTGTAACATGTGAAATGTCTAGGGTTGGATGGGTCCAAATCGAGGTCACGTGATCCCTCGAGACCTATCAGAGCAGCTGCCTCAATGATTGCCATTGTTCACTGTTGAGGTGTCAATTGAGGTCATGTGAACACTCGATGCCTACCAGCTCAGACGCTTCTACAGTCGCCAACATTTAACCTGTAGAGCTATTGACATGAGCAATAAACCATGAAAGTGTTAGTGGCATGGCCTAATTCAAATATTGATGACATCATAACTCAGGCCCAATCTGTGCAGCTGACTCAACAGTCACCAATGTTTGGTTCTGTGGAGATAATGAACTGTGTAAAGTTGTATGGGTCGGCATGTTGGGAGCTCTCTAGAGTCCTAATGTATTCAACTAGATCCGTGTTCTACTGCTATCATTACTACTGCAGAGTCAATGCATGTGTATTCTAAAGTTTTACATTGCAAATGCAGCTGTAATCTTTTGTGATTTAGAACAAGGCAATATAGCAATGGCAATCCATGCATGTGTAGCCTCCAGGGGTACGCGCTGGTCCATCCGCATATTTTGTTCCACAGCACCGCATGTGCATGATGCACGGTTTAGCTGGTTAGCATCGGTTCTCGAGGTTACAGATCTTGTTTCGCAACCCTCCGGAACATACAAAGACTGACTTCTAGAGCCGGTGGAATGGTAACATTCCATTGGGGCCGTGCGATCATTGCCGCTGAGATTGAACCACACCGTCTCATCTCGACTGTTTGAGTCACCGGTATGGTGGTTCATTGCTCAATTTAGGTGTCTAGACATAATTAATGAAAATGATATATACAAACAAACAATACTACTTGTTTGCTAGTATGAGAAAGAAAATATAGTACATAGAACTACGTTGGTGTCTTGTTTATCGTGGGTTCGTCAGAGGTACCTCGCCGATCTTTAAATCCGCGAGGTATCCCTGCAAGGCAGAGTCCTAATGTGGTCACTTATGAAGTTTAATATAAACCATTATAACCATAACAAAATATTTTTGTTGCGAGAGGAAAGTCCCTCGTGCGGGCCTCCATCACAGGAAAATGCCTTCAACGCCGAAGTGGAGGAAGAGAGTTGGCAAAAAGGGCCACTCACTTGTTCAAACATAAGCTAAGTGTGTAATGTGAGTCAACCTAGAGAAATTGTATGTTATTTTGATGCACACTGTATTACGTGAAGATGGGGTGGATGTTTTCTGGAGAATTCAACACTGTCATCTTATATAGGATCTAAAGCTACTCTATTGGTAGGTGCCGCTTTATTTATATGGTCTTTCTGCTAAATTCTAAACTAACCTTTAGTTGTTACGTCCACGTTCCATGCTTAGGCCGCAGGAGGCAGGGAATTCTACCTATCTTTAAATACATGAGCCTGAGCTCCAATGTGCCTAAATTACAGTGATATATAAATATACTTAATATATATTATATAAAATTATGTATATATGTATCTATACATATCACATTACAGTAAACCAGTAATTACGTATGCATGCCAATATATGAGGGCCTGCACACAATGTGGACCGTTTTGGCGGGTCCACATGGATAGCTCTCGCCATTCACAAATCCTTCTTGCTATTCTAAAACGAGAAGAAAATTAATAATAAGAAAAATAGTATATAATAATAATGGTTAAAATGTCTATCAGGCAGCCCCAACAATAGCTGGGATGGCATGATAATAAAAGACATATTCGCTGTGGTATGCTGTATTCTTACACCGCATAAGATGTTTACAGCATAGGGGCCCACATTGATTATTTTGTTGAGACACAGCTATGCAACAATTTGCGTAGCTGTGTAGGATGATTGTGGTCAGCCTAGGGATGGGGTTTCATTTTTAAAAAGATATATAATAATGAGAAAAAGATTTCAAAAATAAAATATAATAATTCACTTTTCCGCACACCTAGTCAGATATTCTGCTGCATCCATGACAATAATGGCCACAAGTGTTTGCTGAAAAGTTACCCCAGCGAGTCTGGGTACTACGATCTGTGTAGGCTGGTCATGGTGCATGTTCTACTGGTGCTGATATAGTACTGATAATATTAATGTTCTCTGAACTAGTGTCTGATGATGTTGCAGACAAATTTAACACATGTGGTGCGGTGGTGACGGTGTTGTTGCATCCTCGATTATGTTGCTCATTGCGATAATATGTCGAATGTCTCCGTTATAACCCCAATAACCGGATGTGTATGTAGTGTTCACACATTGAACATATGACATATCCAGCCTTGAGGCAAAGTGTGTTCATGGTGCTCCTGGCGTGCTGTGTCTTGGTGTGATGTTCTGACTGCTCATGGTGGGTGGGGCTGGGGGGTGGTAGGGAGGTTTTGGTCACGGTGCCCTTTTGATGGGGATGGGCATCTCCCGTTACATGATGTTTGGTACTCTGTCATAGTTTGCGGATTGCTCCCTCCTCTGAAACAGCAAACTCTCTGATATATGAAGATTGACAGTCAGCAGACGATGAGTGGAGTGTGACAATGATCGGATGTGAGATGTCCGAACTTGGTGCGGAGATGAGGGATGAAAGTTGGAGTGGGGGTGGTGTCACGAATGGAGAGAGCATGACTTTGAGTGTGGTGGTCTCGCGATTTTGGGAATTGGAGGGGGAGTGCACTGAGTTGTGTGGTTATCCTGTTGTCGAGAACAGCGCAAGGTCTCATCTAACCTCTTCACTTCCATGCTATTTATTACATGTTCCACCACACAGGAGGCATCGCCCAGGACAGCCTCAGCCTCTGCTTGTGGCAACTATATAATTGGGGTAATAGCATGAAGTGCGAGGGAATGGGAAGACGTTGGCAGAACAACTTTTTCATCCTTCCCCTTGGACAGCACAAACGAGAAAGTCTTCAGACTTCCCACATTGTGTATACCCGCTCTAAGGAGGGAGATGGCGGTTACGTTACTTGTCATCGTCCTCAGCGTTAGTCATATGTTCACCGGACTCCTGGCTTGGTAGGAGAGGGGCCGAACTGGCACCGTGGTGCTCGAGACTAACATTGGGAATACATGTTTCTGCAGAGACATCTGTCTGGCTACCGGTGTTACGTGAACCGCCCATCCCAGGCTCTGGCACTGGGTTGTCATTAACACAAGGTCGATTGAAGTGGATGATTTAGGTCAAGCCAACCGTGGCATGGATCCAGTAGGTCACGCCCAACTTCTTACCTACTACCACACAGGGGCCTTTCCACTGGTAACACAGTTTAAGTCGGCATGTTTGCAGAATGTCGCATATCATGAACCCAAACCATTTTCCCCGCCTCATACGGATCTCCATGCACTCAGCAGCCATGCCATGTTTTCTGACGCCGGTTTGCAGTGGATAATGATTCTCTTACTATCTCATGGCTTGTTCTATTCTCTGCCGCATGAGCTCTACGTAAAGAGATGGTGAGTTTTTCTCCCATCGAATTCTAGGCATGGCCAGATCCAAGGGTAAGCCTAACATTAACCGAGCCAGGGTATAAGCAGTGCTGGAGTGTATCGAAGTGCGGTATGCCATGAGCATGTATGGGAGTCGTAGATCCATATTGTGACAAATTGAGCTCTGTTGAATCTCTCTACCATCCCGTTGCCACGTGGATGGTACAGTGATCTTGTTTTGACTATGCGAAACCATTTGCAGAGCTCGGAGATCAGCCGGCTCTCAAAATTACTTCGTTGGTCAGAGTGAAATTCATAGGGCATGTCGAAGTGGCAGGACACATTGCTAGACAGGACCGCCGCTACTGTGGATGCCTCTTGGACCGGTAAAGCGAATGCTTCTACCCACTTCGTAAAATACTCTTGTAATACGAGGATGTACTTGTTTCCTTCATCCGTCATATTCAAGGGTCCGAGCACATCAATAGCCACTCGCACCCACAATTTTAATCTGTAGAGGTCTGGTGTTGTGCTGGCCAATGTCACGTCTTTGACACTATCATGTATCCCGATCCAGTGGAATCTTTGTTTGATGCATTCCGCAGTTCTTTCGAACGCTAAATGTCCGGTGCTGTCATGAATTTGTTCTAAAATCATGATCTTATAATGCTCAAGAATTACTATCCAGTTGTTAATGTAAAGGATGTCATCATGTGTATGGCGCTCCACAACCCTCTGATAATAATATTTAGCCACTGCGGATAATGGACTGATAGATTCCCTAGGAGGATGTAACCCATCCTGGATCCATACATGTATCTGTCGTGTTTGCACGTCTGTTGCCTGTTCGTGAGCGACTTTCTCTGTATCCTAGTCTGCACATCGCAGCTCGGGGAATAATGGGAAATGGCTGTGTTGCATGTGTCATGGTGGTGGCCACTTCTTGTTCATCCTCGAGCCTGATTCTGCTCTAGGCATCGCCATTTCTATGCAGCTTGCCGGGTCTATGAACAACATTGAAGTTGAAGTCCTGCAGGGATTCCTGCCACCGGTCTACAGGGCCATCCAGACTTTTTAGGCTTCTGAGCCAGCGTAGAGAGGCGTGATCTGTACGGAGTGTAAATGGGCGTCCGTACAGACAGTGTTTGTAGTAAATGACAAAATGTACCGCTGCCAAAAATCTTTGCTTCGTGGTTGAGTAACATTTCTCTGTTTTGTTCTGAGTACGTGAACCACAACCCAGTACCTGTTCCGTTCCATCTTCTGCGACCTGAGATAGAACTGCACCTATGGCATAAGCAGATGCATCAGTGTTTAGGATGAAATCAGCATTAGGGTTAGGATGAGCAAGAATTAGTGTGGCTGTCAAATGTTCCGTTAATGCCCTGAAAGAACCTTCACACTCACTCGTCCACTCGAATGGTCGATCTTTCTCGGTGATCATGAATAACGGGGATGCAGTACAATCTCACTAAAGTGATGGATGTACCGGCGATAAAACTGGCAGAGACAGAGGAAGCTCCTGGTGTCAGTGACTGAAGTGGAGGTCTGCCACTCTGCTACTGCTTTTGTTTTAGAAGGTTGTGTAGCCACTCCATCTGCGGACATTACATGACCCAGGAATTCGATGCTCTGTCTAAGGAAATGGCACTTCTTGGGTTTGAGCTTGAGATTGGCAGTCTGGAACAGCATAACCGTGTCCAAATTGGACAGCGTCTGTTCAAATGAAGAGTCAAAGAGGATTACATCATCAATATAACAGAGACATATTTCCCATTGCAGGGTAGTTAATACCTGCTCAATGAGACGTTCGAATGTTCCGGGATCATTGCACAGGCCATAGGGCATCTCACGGAATTGGAAAAGACCTTCTCGGCAGACGAAACACTATTTTCCCTGTCAGCCTCATCCATGGCTACCTGTCAGTACCCAGTAGCCAGGTCAAGTGTACAAAATCACTTGGCTCCGGACAAGGAATCTAAGGCCTGACCACTCGGTGGTAGCCGGTATGCGTCCCTGATGCTTATATCATTAAGGCAGTGGTAGTTGATACGAAACTGCAAAGATCCATCCTTTTTGCCTGCTAGTACTATGCGACTGGCTCAGGGGAATGCTGAGGGCTCTATGATGCCTGTCTGCAATACGTCGTTAACCTGTTCGTGTGCCTCTGCTTCCTTGTGAATGGGGAGACATTGAACTGGCTGTCGGACTGGCTGATTCTTTCCAATATCAATAGAGTGTCGCACGAGACAAGTTTCTCCCAGGTTCATGTCTCCCGTCGAGAAACTCTCCCGATATTTGTGTAGTATTCGCTGTATGTCACGTTTTGAGATTTCGTTAAACCAACTGTGGCATGCAAATATAAGTCATGCATGTGTTCTGGCAAATTATCCTCAGAAGCTGATGTTGGTGTAGGTGCGGTGGGGGTGTCTCAAGTGATATCACATCCACTAAATTACCACAACGAACACCCGGAACTAGTGTTATTGGGTCCGCTGTTCCATTGAATACCCTGAAGGGTATGTCATCCTTGTTGGTGGTGTCTATGATCATCCGTGAACTGGCGCATTGGGAGGCAATCATGTATTCGGGGTCGGGTTCCAGAATGGATATGTGTGTGTGTGCGTGTGCGTGTGTGCGTGTGTGCGTGCGTGCATGCACGCGCGTGTGTGTGTGTATGTGTGTGTGTGTGTGTGTGTGTGTGTGTGTATGTGTGTGTGTGTGTGTGTGTGTGTGTGTGTGTGTGTGTGTGTGTGTGTGTGTGTGTCTCCTAACTGTGGTGCGGTGATCCATAAGATCTCATGTCCTGGCTCAACTGTTGCTGTCGAAGCTAATACTGGCACTGAGGAAATCAGAACCTAACAGGACATCGTTTTGAATAGAGGCAACTACAATTCACTGGATGAATTGCATTTCCTCTATTTGTATTACGAGGTTTACCATACCAGCCACCGGAACATCGGCTCCGGTCGGTTCCGGTAGCTGTTTGTAAAAATATGTTTGTGGGCCTAAGGGGTGGGTTTTCAATCAGGTGGGTGCTCTCATACAAATGCCTGTTGAAGACAGTGATGGAAGCTCCAGTCTGTACTGTGGCACTAGTAGAAACTCCACTGAACAGACAATCACACTTATATATTACTTTACAGTGTGCTTGTGCAAGAGTTTCCAATGATCCTGTTTGCGGAATCTCTTTTGGTGCAGTGGCATCCTGTATGTAGTTGGTTTGCTTCTGTATAGCGTCCGTGGGTGCGATCTGTGGCTGAGTGAGGAAGGGACCAACTCATCATCGCTGCTGCTGTAACTGTTTAGACGATGACAGAGCTGGAGGTAGCAATGGTGGTGTATTTAATGCTGGTGGGCTGTATTAGTATTAGTATGCATAGACAGAAGTTTGGACCAGACTAGTGCGGTGGCAACATAGGGTAACCTGCGCCAGTCACTTGGGACAATGCATCATAGGATGTTTAGTAGATGCCCAAAAGAAACAGCGGCGATCTTGTTGCTTGCCACGCTGTTTCTGGTGCTTCTTTTTGCGGATCCAAGATGCGGAGTGCTGACTGTCATCCATATCCCTATTACTGCTGCTGGGTGCGCTGGGTGATGCTGATAGGCCTTTGCATTGCATACCACCAAGGGTCACCGGGTGTTATGTGCTTTGGTAGGAGAAAACGCTGTTCAAATATTGCTTCCACAGGTTTACTATGGGCATATGTGGCACGGAAAAGTTGATGTCCCAAAAACTATTATACTGAGACTCTTTAAAATTGATATGAAATCAAGTCTCTATAGGATCTATAAGATCACTAAGTTTCAAGTCGATCGGAGTAAAGGATATTTCGGCGGCCATTTTAATTTGTTTTCTCCATTTGTCATCCTGAATTCATTTCTGCAAAAAAAAAATGAAAACATATTTTTTTACCACAGGGTGGCCATTTTGAAAAAATAATTTCTCCATTTGTCATCCTGAGGTTTTCCCAAAAACAAAAACTAGAATTTTTTTTATCAAAAAAACATTTTGAGAACAAAAATTTCAAAAGAAAAATCTTCAGTGGTAACATCTTCACTAAGTATTGCAGTGATCTGATCAAAACACCAGGTGCAGTAGTAGTTTAAAGATTAATACTGAAAACCTTAAATTCTCACCACATTAGCGAACACTTAAAAGATCTTGCTATTCAAATCTCTAGTAGATGAAATCACTGCCACGGATGTACACACCACCACTCTCTGTACACAACTCTGAAGGACACTTTATCAGGACCGACCCGGGAAAAGCTGAAGCAATTCGGGAATGGTTCAAGTAACAGTTCACTGACTGCGATGGCGAACCCTTGTATGGGTTCTTAGGAGAGCCCAAGCCATTACTAACACCAAGTAAAACAGCAGAAGCTGAGAAGGCTCTTAAACCCGTGAAAAATGGACGTGCATCTGGACCTGATGGCATGAGCAATGAACTATTCAAATATGCAAGTGACATTGTCTCAAAACACATAATCAATTCAGCTTTTATGCACAACTTCCCATCGATGCTGTAGGCCATGGCACCCTTATTATGCTAACCAAGCCCAGGAAGCCACCGCGCCCCCAGCCAATCTGCATCCCACTGTGCTCCTCAGCAGCACATGGAATATCCTATCCAATGTTATTCTATGCCGCATTAGAAACAAGATCGAGGACTTCACTGGAGCATGTCAAAGTGACTTCAAATGTGGATGCAGCTGCATAGACATTGTATGGGCGCAATGCATGCTTGCATCAGTAGTCATGTCCAAACACTAGGATTTCCACAAAATGGGCATTACCATGTCATGAGGCTTCAACACAATTAAGTGCTCAAAGATCCTAGATGTACTACGCCAGGCCAGTTGCAATGAAGATGAGCTACGACTAGTGAGACACCAAGCTGAGAGTACTAGTCAAATCAGTGAAGTCTGTAGAGTTTGAGACATCAATTAGCTCCCCACAGGGAGATGGTATATCTCCGGTGCTTTTCACCTGTTACCTGGCTGCTGCATTGAAATCTGCGTGGGAAAATTCCACAAGACCAAAGCAACCCCACCCCATCCTGTGTCTATGGATGGAATATGCCAAAGATGTCCAGACGAGGAAAAGAAACCCTTGACGAATTTCTCACAATAGGTGCAAGGAAACTAAAAATTAAGAATCTCTTTATGAATGCATCCCAAATAGAGTTCACCCACGTATACCTATCTACAAAGCATGAAGCTAAAGAAAATGATGAGCCACTTCATGGCGGTGAGCGATGGAGGAAAAGCTAAATCCTGGGCTTACTGGTTTGCAGTACTGCTGACATTGCTGTACGCGGCGTCATGGGGAACATAGCTTTCCAGTCTTTCTGCATGCTAATGGGTTCATAGATCAATGGTGCCCTTGACAAAAAGACTATATACAATGCAATCTGCGTATCCTTGATGCTGTAAAACTGGAACACCTGGCCAGCTCCAAAGGCAGCTCTAGACAAACTTGATGCATGTCACCGCAAACACATACACACCATCACTGGACATCAATGGGTAGACAAGACAGCAAAATTCCCATAATTCCCAATGACGCACTGTACAAGATGTGTAATACTTCGCTGCTGTAGGTAAAAGTCTCCCAACAAAGATGGTCCATGTTTGGCCATGTGCTAAACATGTCAGAAGACACATCAGCACAGAGAGCCTTGGAATTCGCTCTACCAGGAGCCAGCAAATACAACGCCAGGAGAGGAACGTTATTGCATAAATCTGCTAAGTGTGCTATGAGGTGGCCTCAAGAAAGCAGAACTCAGTGCACTCAAGTCAAGAATGGACTGGAGGAAGCTAAGGACTTTGGCTGAGGAAAAGACACATTGAGCAAATGTGAAGGCCTGATTGCAGGCATAGGATTTTTCTACCACTACAGCTGCAGAATACAGTAATCATACATATATACAGAAAATCTCCATGTATTTCCTCTTTTTGCCCACTCAAATATGGGCAGCTCGAAAGACCTTCAGACGAATCAAATTAAAACTAATATCCCACTGCTCCTCTCTGATTACTAGGATTTGATCAAATTTGGACTTGATCAGACGGAAACCGCAGGAGGAATTACAGCCTAAAAATTGTTAACAAGAATAAAGGAAGGAAGGAAGGAATAAAGATCCAGTAGGGTTATAATAATCTGTCATTTCATCGCAGATTAATAATAATAATAATAATAATAATAATAATAATAATAATAATAATAATGCTTGAGTTGTGCCACCCATTAGCATTGACGACGTACCTACACTGACAATATGTTCACCATAACAGACTGGCGAGCCATTCACTTTAAAAAAATTAAAGTTACTGAACAGCAGTACACCGTCAACGTTAAAGGAAGGGAAAGGGAAATAGCAAATGATGTTTATGTATAATTTCATAACATATTAAATAAACTACCATGGGTGAAAATGGAAATGAATCAGGATATTTTTAGAAAAGACATTTACTAAATCTAGGAGCGCTTAACTTGGAACTAATTAGTCTGAATATAGTTTTGTAAGCTGTATGAATACTGGTCTCTATAGGTGCCGATGTTGAGCGATTAACTCGCTACAGTTAGTTCACTATTGATCCTTTTGAAAACATTATATTTGAAAGTCAGTTTCTGGTAGAAGCAACGAGTTTCGATCAAAATGATTTCAAAATACCCTACTGATTTCCAAGGTTGCAACATGATGTCTACTGAAGATTTTTTTGAAATTTGTGTGACTGAATTTAGATCCTGTCTCTGGAAACAACGGCTTTCAGTCAAATTGTTTTAAGGTTAGATAGCATTTTACCTGCAGGAAGTAGTTGCTAATCAGTTTAGTGTTTCATAACCCTTACGTACACATTGCTACCATGATCTACAGGCACTTCACAACCTAAAAGGTATGCTGAATTCATTGTGACCCGTACAAACTCTTATTCAATTCTTGAAGGCTTGGTGAAATTACATTTTCACCCGCTTCTATAGCAGAGGCTGCGAGCTGAAGGGTGACCAGAATTAATAGAATATGTTAGAACACGTCATAACTCCATAAAATTCCTTCAACACATGAACAAATGTGACTGTTGAGGCGCTGCTCTGATTGGTTGAGAGATATGACATTATTCACATTCAATTTATCACCCAGCCCTCCTAAGAGCTTCATAGCTCATTACACACATAAAAACCTTCACAATTGGTTAAGTGTTATGATGTTATCAATATTTGAATTAGCACCTCCCACCCCACCCCAACCTCACCCACCCATGCCAACCCCCACCCCACCCCACCCCACCCTAGGCCTCCTACCACCTTCCCGGCGACCTGTGATGCTGCTGCTCTGATTGCCTTGGAATTATGATATCATCAATATTTGAATTAGGCCACACCCTAATGCTTTCATGGTTCATTAGCTGTGTCAATAGGTCTACAGGTTAAACAATGGTGACCCTTGAGGTGGCTGCTCCGATTGGACGTGAGTGGTCATGTGACCTACACTTGGCTATGCTCCCTTTCATGCATCATTGCACCTGTTAACCATCTAATGATCTACATCCACAAAATGTGTTGAAGGAATGGGTGGCTGGTCCAATTGGTTGAGAGCTTATGACGTCATAAGTGACATCATCAATATTTTAATTAGGCTATGTCCACTCCCACACACACACACACACACACACACACACACACACACACACACACACACACACACACACACACACACACACACACACACACACACACACACACACACACACACACACGCATGCACTTACGCACGTATGCACGCACACACACATCAAAAAACACTTGAATGTGATTTGTCGAGAGAGAGAGAGTGAACAAGAGAAAAGGCTCTCGACCAATCAGATTCGAGTATTTTATACGGGGTGGGGGTGTGAAAAGTGGGCGTGGCCTAATACAATATTGATGACGTCATAAGCTCTCGACCAATCAGAAAAGCCACCCATCCCATCGCCTTTCTACTGGTACCTGTATTTCTCGAGGTAGATTCAGGTTCTTATGAAATTATCGACTTATAGATGATAAAGTATCTTTATTCATTGCAACGCACAGCAAAACAAACAGAAGTTCTAAATGCAGCCAATCAGTATCACAATGGCAAATGAGCGCTCAATGTGTCATTAAGCAGCAATTAACACATTAGTAAAATTATTTACTACATACAGAATTGAAGATTTCTAAAACTCTAACCAGCCAATATGCAAACTCTGATGTTTGCTGGTGCTAAAATATGTTAGTAATGTATTTATAGAAATTTTCTACACTACAATTACTAATGCCATATTTTCATAAATCCAATCATCTTTGTGTATTGTGAAACAAAGATAATTCTTTACAATTTTCAGTTTGCTAAAACTGCGTTCACGTTCACGTGATATTTTAGAGAGAGAGAGAGAGAGAGAGAGAGAGAGAGAGAGAGAGAGATCAAAATGTGTAGAGTATTTCAAACAAGGACCTGCTCCACATTCCTTTAGGTATTCTACAAACATGTCCCCTAGAGATGCTAGAGATTTCCCGGTCAGAAAAGAAAATATATATTATAGGACCTACTTCGACATGCGTTCAAACAGCCACAGAAGTTGTGTTACAATACAGTCAGATACAGTGTTATATTCTCTTTCAAATTCTTTATCGGCAGTCACTAAATACCCTTCATCCTCAGCCATTTAAGAACAATTGCTTAATCTTTCGTTTCCGTTTTTCAGTGAAACATGGTCGATGCCACTGGCTCGATAATACTGCTTAGGCATGTATTGCGTATTTCCGTAATCGATGTCACTAACCACTTCAACAATTTTGCAGCACCATCGATTGACATGTTTTTATTTTACAAGCTAATATTGACTCGATCAATATGTGTAAGTATGTTGTCACACATGTACACTAGGCAAAGAAATACAACATCAATGTGCTTGAGAGAGTTTTCATAACATCCGACAATTTCAGCACGTGGGTCCAGAAAAATATGGAAAAAAATTCTTTGTTTGAAGCGCCTCAAAGAAAGGTACCATGATGGACGACACTTCAACGACATGGTCCTACATAAAATTCAGGGTATGCGCCGCACAAGGTGCATACGCACCCATTTCATTAAGTCGCCAAATGTGCGCGTGCACAACATCGTCCTAGCATGTCATATTGACGCCACGGTCCTACCCTTGTCCTCTAAAATCTGCTACTTTTAACCTATTTTTTGTCAGTTTCTCTCCAATCTTTGTAGCCACACCACGACCTGTTTTTGCACGAGTTACGAGAAAGTCTGCAAAACTGTTTTTATTTGAGCAATTCTCTACAGCAAAGGACTATTCCACATGTATATAGGATTTTCTATAATATCCAATGTAGCTCTAAGGACTGGATGATTCTTTGGCACAAAACATGATAGCATCCATTACAACCCTTATAATTGATCGTTTTTCTGTTTCAATAAATATGGGTTTTTAAATTCTGTCATCAATAGTTTTCCAATAATGCAAACGCTGTTCTAAGTCATTCCACATAAAATAGCACTGCCTGTGTTGTATACAATATACCTTTCCACTTTATCAACCCATCCTATGACGTCATAATCAACTACGTGACGTGTAGAATGATATCATAATGAATGACGTAGATAAGTACGTCACGAACGCATATATTGAAGACGGGGCTATGCGTTGTTGTACGAATTAGATGTCTTTACTATTTAATAAATATCCTGTTGAATATTTTGAAACTAATTTGACTGGGTGCCGTTGCTGCCACAGCACCAAGTCAAATTAGTCACAAAATATTCAACAGCTTACCTGTATAGTTTTCAGAAAATTGATAGTTAGGGCATTCGGTGATCGATCAATCCCAGCATGGGGAAGTGTGTGCGGAGCTTAGCTAGAGATGGGCGGAGCATAGTTAAAAATGGAAAGGTCCATTTTCACTGGAATTCCTGTGTGAACAGGCGTCCAGGCACAGAGCCGTATTGGCTGTCTCGCAGACTGAATTTTTGCGGTACTATACAGCAGACACCTTCTAGGAAATGTTTCGCAATTAGGAATTAATATTCTCACAGAACCATTCTAGATTGAAGTGTCTACCAATTTCTGTCATGGGAAATGAAGCATCGTTATATTGTTTTGGTCCTTGTTTAACCAAACAACATTTTATTTTATCTGTAATTGTTGGTCACTTCGCAGGATCCACAAACTGTGGTGTGATAAGGTCTGTGACATGGTTTGGAGGGCTTTGGGATTCAACTTCCTGTTCAGGACCATTGTTATTACTTTAATATTGTGTTATTACACTTTCAGCATAGTCTGTACATTTTTCCACATCAAGTGGCAGCCATAATGGTATGAGACATCCGGTATCTCTGCAGGAAGCTTGGAGTTATCACGGGAGCCAAATTAATAACACATAACAGTTCTAGATGGGACGATTTGGGTGCCCTTGAAGATTTAAGTCCATGTGCATGTACACTGTCTGGACTGCCATTCAATCTTCAAGCTCGAGTTCGGCACTGTAGTCTGCAAGGCACGAATAATGGGCGTTGATTTGGGCCTGAATTGGCGCCCTTTGTTCAATTGGCCGTGACCGTTGACGGCCTGGCCGATCGCCCAGGCCGCCAACTGGTAAACGCTCTAAGATTTCAGTCATATCTTTATCACACTTATTTTCCGACTGTTCCGAAACCGTGTTCTTAGCTGCTACTATCACTGTGTTATCTTCCAGTCCAATATACTCTACCTCAACACATCCATTGCTATTAACGTCCAATTCCATTGAATACATGAGCTGGGACAAACCAGCGCCACCTTCGTCACAGTTGTCATCAATTTGAATTTCACGGACATCAATATATCCATTATTACATGTGTAACTATAGTTTCATCCTTCACTTGAAATATACAAACAGATTTTCGCAGTGTTTGACTTCTTTTACTTTGATCTGTCATGTTTAAAAATACACAGGCGTCGTCTATCAATAGTAACAGTTAATAGCAGGTACCACATCTTCAAAAACATTTGTCCTCTAATCAGTTTTACCTGTTTTGCCTGTTTTCTCGTTCAGTTCCCAGTTCCCGATATTTAACACAAAATTGTTTATGATCATTCACTAAATGTTCGATTATCGGCCTTGCATCTCTCTCACAAAGTCACACATCGTCCTATCGCACGGTCTCGCCCTCCCACTACGCTCTCGTGTCGAGTCCCGCGCATGCAGGCTTTTGATGTCTGGGCTAAGTCCGCCAAACGTCATAAATAAGGTCAGTCAACTACCGCCTAATAAAATTGCTCGGTTATACTACTAATATACTGTCAATCACATAGATTGACATTGGTGTCTCGCAAGCTCTCCATCGATGTTGGCACGAAGCTACGCCTCGATTTTTAGATTTATAGTGAGATTGAAGTAGGCAGAAATTTGATTGGCTACCTGAAAACCGACAGCGAACGTAGCGAGAAATCAGGGGTTTGCAAGTACGGCCTCGAACAGCGAAGCGATGTGAGTGGGCATACATTAATTAGTACGATGCTCGAACAGCATTGCGTGGTGCGTGATGCGTGATGCGCGTTTTTCGCTCCATGAAGCGATACATACGCAACGCAATACGCAGCACGCAACACGCATTACGCACTACAGACACATGTGATCACTCCCATTTATTTTCAATAATTTTTTAATTTGCGCATCACGCACCACGCAATGAGCATACACATTACGCATTACGCACTACGCAATACGCACACATGTGTTCCCCTACCACGCAATGAGCATACTCATTACGCATTACGCACTACGCAAAACGCACACATGTGTTCCCCTACCACGCAATGAGCATACGCATTACGCACTACGCAATACGCGAAATCAAAAAAACATAGCGTGTTTGCCTCGGTATATACGCTTCGTCATTGAGGTCACAGCTATAGTTTGGCAGTGTAGAGGTCACAGCATTAGTTTGGCAGTGTAGAGGTCACAGCTATAGTTTGGCAGTGTAGAGGTCACAGCTATAGTTTGGCAGTGTAGAGGTCACAGCTATAGTTTGGCAGTGTAGAGGTCACAGCTATAGTTTGGCAGTGTAGAGGTCACATCTATAGTTTGGCAGTGTACAGGTCACAGCTATAGTTTGGCAGTGTAGAGGTCACAGCTATAGTTTGGCAGTGTAGAGGTCACAGCTATAGTTTGGCAGTGTAGTATAAAAGCAGTCATGTCATATAGGTATAAGCTGTTCAATATTTTGAAACTAATTTGACTGGAAGTTGTTGCTGCTTTTCAAGTAATGTCCTGAAAACACCTGATGCGGCTCTCGAACTAGAGTCCACGCAGTGGCGGAACCAATGGGGGGGGGGGGGGGGGTTGTCAAATTTTTTTTACTTACTGGTGGCGGAGTGAGCCCATTTTCAAAAGTTAATTAGCTCCCTTGAAATTGTGGGTGACCCCCCCCCCCCCACGCACGCACACACGCACGCACGCACGCACGCAGGCACGCACGCACGCACACACAATGACCTCCTAGATCCGACCCTGCCCCGAATAGGATTTATATACTGGATTGGTCAATTAATTATATATTATATACACACCGTGCAGTCTAATAGCTACACGTGCAAGATCCTTGTTATTTACATGTAAGTGCATCCAGAAAAAAATAATATGCATCATGTTGTTCTATGCGCCGCTGGCTTTAACTATACTGGCTTGATATTTTATAATGCAAATAAAATAATTCATACCTAACAATAAGCATTATGTTAAATTGTTAGCAATTTCTGCTTAGGCGCCCGAAACACCACACTATTTGAAAAAATTATGAAATTACGTACACGTCAATTCTTTTCTTTTTTATCCGTGTTATCGATTTCTCTCGATGTCTGTGTTACTCGTTTCCAGATTTGTACGACGAGGTAAATTTATATAATAATAATAATAATAATAATAATAATAATAATAATAATAATAATAATAATAATAATATTTATAGTATCCAACCCATGATGGGTCATTACAAAAATTAATTAACGCTTAACATATCTCATAGCAGCAATATATATATATATATATATATATATATATATATATATATATATATATATATATATATATAATCGAATTTCTGCGATGAGCAAGTTGTCCTTGAAACAAAAAACCCCCAAAAAGTTGTCCTTGAAACATGTCATGAATCGTCTCCCTTTAATAAGACTGTAAACGTTATTGATATTTTTATGATTTTCTTGAAACATAAAAATAAATTTGCGCTCTTAGAGGGAGACAACTCCTGACGTATTATCCAGGGGCAAGTCACTGTGCTTACAATATTTCTATTCGTATGGGTACAGTTTACCAAATGGATTGATATTTTCTTATGTTAAGCTGGACCGATTAATACATTTTCATTGGTTTCTGTAAATCTTCTATTGATAATTCTATTGATTTTCGCGGATTAAGTACTGTACAGAAACACATTGAAAAAAATCGAATATGTTCTCGAGGAAATTAGAGACACTTTACGAAACTGTCGAACGGTAGGGTTGACAGCTAGCCGCTTTCACTCAAAACTAGCCGCAGATGCTATCGCGCAGAACATGTCTGGCTGCTTAGAAGAATCAAGCCGCAGATTTATAATGCACCAGCAAAAACCTCTACAATGATGCGATCAGATTTCACTGACGAAAACTTTCTGTAGTGTTGGGCGCACACATGCAAGGCGGAATGGAAATATATTTTGTGTAGTTTATGTGATTGGAGAAAACAAGAAAGAAGGTCAGACGTCTTACCTACTACTAGTCATCACAATGTTGTTTTGGGGCGAAGTTTTCGTTGTCATCTTTGCAATTTCTCTGGCAAAGACAGCAGCATCGCAACCAGGTAAGCAAAGTCTACCTATAGTGGTTGTAGTCTCAAATAAATGAAATTAAAATTTCCTTAATATATATTATATGTAACATTTTTTATCATGGCCATCATCATCATCATCATCACCTGATCATCATCACCATCATCGTCACAATCATCACCATCATCGTCACAATCATCATCATCATCAAGCAGCATCACCACCACCATCATCATCATAATCTTTATCATCATCATCGTAAGTGTCGGCATTGTCGCCATCATCATCATCATCATCATCATCATCATCACCATCGTCAGCAGCATCATCGCCATCATCATCGTCATCTTCATCATTGATCAACATCCTCATCCCCCACCTTTCACATCATCATCAATATCATCATCACCACACCATCTCCTCACTTCACCATCATCATCCTCTTGAACAATATCATCATCCTCCTCTGTGACATCATCATCATCATCACCACCACCGCCTCTCCTCATCCTCTTCACTTCACCATCATCATCCTGTTCATCATCATCATCATCCTCTACATCCTCCTCCTACTCCTTGAGCGTCGTCGTTGCCGCCGCCGTCGCCCTCCATCATCATCATCATCATCATCATCGCCATCATCATTGCCACCATTATCATCATCAGCATCATCACCATCATCATCATTATACTCATCATCATCATCGCCATCATCATCAGCGCATCATCATCATCAGCATTATCATCATCATCATCATCATCATCGCCATAATCAAAATCACTATCATAATTAGCTACGGGTATCGTTCTAGTGAGTGATCTTGAGTAATGTCCATTTCCAGGCCAAGAGAACACTATTTTTGAAAATTTACTGCTGGAATGACTGGCTCAATAACTGAGGCAGTCATTCCAGGGGTACATTTTCAAAAATAGCCTTCCCTTGGATTGCAAATGGACCTTCAGTGAGCAAATATTTTGATTTTCGGGACCAAATTTAGCCATTAAAGGGTTAATAGGTCAGCCCGCCAAAATGACCCATTGCAATGGTCCTAAGAAAACTGTTTTATGCTTCACAAAAAATTGTGTATGAGAATATATAGTCGCCGCTTCTTGTCTCCATCCGTTTGACCACTTACAAGTTTTTCCGGGCTGTTGTTTCAAGACTCTTTTTCACACATATATGTATTCACCAAACTTCCTGTGGGGGGGATACATCTTTAAGGGTGATGATTTTCAGCTCCATAAAAATCTAAATTCTGCTTTAGAAAATAGCAAATTCTGCTTCGTCACCGGTTTCACTGTTTTCAGCTTTCGAACAATAATCTGCCTAATTGATAGTCATAGATCCATGAAAATTGGACAATTCATGTCTATATCGAGAGGATACAAAATATTCATTACTAGATTCACACTCTGCCTTGTAATTTGGAATACCGCTAAGAAGACTATCTCTGGCACATAGATGTACATGTATTGCTCGTCTTCAATTTGATGGATGACTTTTCATAATTTCTAGTACAAATAGAATTTTATTTAGAAGAAAATTTTAATTTTTGTTGATTTCTGCTTCAAATTGCAGATTCAGCTTCAGTATGTCAATTGTGCTTACGAAGCGGAATTTCTGACGAAGCAGAAAATCATCACCCCCCCCCCCTACATCATATGGAGGTGTGCGTTTTACATGTTGTATGAGAAGTACATTTGACCTACTTTTCATGGTTCACTGAACATTATAGAAAATTTCTGTCCAGGCTGCAGTTTCAAGAATTTTTATAATACAGTATTACGGGAACTAAACTTCATGAAGGTGTGTTGCATATATGATAAGGGGGTCCGCATCTACATGGTTCACTGAACAGCACAGGAATTTTTTTGTTTGGTGTGTAGTTTCAAGAGTTTTTTGTATACAGGTACTAATCTTGATGTATGGATGCATTATACTCTGAAGATGTGTTGTGTATGAAAGCTAGGTCAGTGTGACCTACTTTTCAGTTTTCGCTGAATGTGCTTTTGACCTACTTTTGATGGTTCACTGGACATTACTTTTGACATATTTTTCATGGTTCACTGAACATTACAGAAAATTTCTCTCCGGTCTGTAACTTTTGGTATACAAGAACTAAACTTTAAGTGCGCAAGGATGCGTGATTATACGCTGAACTTATGGTATGTTGCATATGAAAAGTATGTCAACCTGACCGTTTCATGGTTCACTGAATAGGACAGAAATTTGTTTGTCCTGCGTGTAGTTTCAGGAGTTCTTGGTACATTGATGTATTATTAATTTATAGTCTGAAGGTATGCCATGCATGGATCTTTATAGCTCACCTGTACAACACTTGTCATAAAACTATATTTGTATAAAAGTAAGTGCGATTATGATCGACATCAACTATTTTAAATACACATTTCAGGGAGCATCCATCAGTTTTACTGATTCACCCTTGTTTTTATTCTGGTACTTAGGTTCTAGATTGTAGGTCATTAGTGTTTCAAAGTGGTTTGAAAATAGATACATGTTGTCGGTTCCACTTGAGGTTAAGCACAAGTAATTGTTTGAAGTTATTGGTTCGCTTGTCCGGTATTAATTCCCTAGTTTCTCGATCCCGTTGAGGCCATATCTACATGTAGGCAGACTTTATTTTCATTCTATTACCCCATTACAGCTAACAATACATCCATAGCTTTCTACACAGATACATATTTATACTCCAGGGGTGTAGATATAAGCAAAGAGTGAAGGAGATTTTCCATGTTTCAAATGACAGGAGATAGTCCACCACTGAAAGCATGAACCAGGTTCTCCACTCATGCCAGTAATCCTGAGTGCTAAGCACTACACCAGTCAGACTCCTTAATTACTTATATTCACATTGTTTATTTATATGCATTTGTTCATGGGTGGGGGTGGTGGGAGGGTGTTGTATTTGGGGGTGGGGGGGGGGGGGGTTCTATGGTACATTGTAATCTAACTACTTAGCGGATATTGATACTAAGTTTTTCTTGGCATCTGTTACTCAACATAGGTTTCGCTCATAATTAATACATGTATGATCTGGGTTGCCTCTTGAGAAAAACGGATTTGTCAGTTGTGACGGTATCATGGTAAGATGTTGAACCCTTTAACCGGTTAATGGTCAGGCCATCCCAAACCGGCCTTTATTATGTTCTTGCAGGGATGTGGCCAGAAAATAATGAGTGCCGGGTGATCCCAGTCCCTTGCAGAGGCGTCCAGGAACCCTCCCGGGGGGGGGTCCATTTGAAAACTAGATGCTCTGAGAAACCATTTCCTGCATTTTGAGTGGTTAAAAGAGGAGCCTCTGTCCAGGGTGCCGGGTGGACACTGATGAGTGGTGGGCGTGTGGCCCGGCGCCGCCCATCCTGGGCACATCCCTAGTCTTGTGGAATGTCCTTTACAGGCCAATAGAATACAATTTTGGAAAATTTACCACCGGAATGACTGGCTCGGCTCGATAACCGAGCCATTCATTCCATTGATAAATTTTCAAAAATTATATTCACTTGGCTTGTAAATGGACATTCAAAAGGCAGATATTAAAATTTTCTTGATCAAATTTGACCATTAAAGGGATAATGTTCAAGGTTGGTCATGAAAAATGAGATTTTTGCTTAGTGAATGTCCATTTGCATGTCAAGAGAAGACAATTTTCGAAAATTTACCACTGACAGCTGACTGGTTGGTTATCGAACCAGTCATTCCAGTGGTAAGTTTTTGGCCTGTAGATCGACATTGCTCACAAATAAGGTGTAATTTAGGGTGTTTTCTTGGCCGGATTGACTATTAAAGGATTAATCAATATTTTACTGAGTGAATTCCCATTTAATACAGGCCAAGAGAAGACTAGTTTTGAAAATTTAGCACTTAATTGACTGGATTGGTTATCGAACCAGTCATTTCAAGTCTTGGCCGGCTTGCCCACTAGTCTTACGGGTTAACGCTAACCATTGCTGCCTTAGGCAGCAACAGCAACAGTCAAATTTTCATCAGATTTTCTCTGATATGTTTCACGTTTGTGACTCAATAACTGCATTAACTTGTTAACCCTCGAATTTGTTCAAGAAAATTTCAATTTTGTTATAGAAAACGTCAATTTTACAGACCAAGAGAATAATCTTTTTGAAAATTTTCCAATAAAATGACTGGCTCGGTTATCGAACCAGTCATTCCAATGGTAAAATTTTCAAAAATTATATTCTCTTGTTCAGCAAATGAACATTTCTCAAGACCACTGCAGAAGGCATTTTTGGGCATGTGTGTTAATAAATTAAATCATTAATATCAGCTGTGTGTGGTTTAAACTCATTTACATAAATTGTAAATATGATGTTGTTATTGTTGATGATTATATCATTACATATGATTAATACACATTATTCAGTTAATGCTATCATGGATGCGTCTCTGTGATCTAACTGCTCCCCGCTGTACTCGCTTTCTGTTAATGGTGTACATGGACACAATTTTATTATTAGCCATATAATTACAGACAGCCTTTTGCGAGTCTTTGATGTGTGGATTTTCTCTTCACTGGTTTTGTGTTCGATATTTTCTCAGAGCAGGCATGAATTAACCGTCAAATCGACCAAAAACGGCTTCTGCAATGGCCTTGAGAAAGTATGTTTTTGAAAATTTACAACTGGAATGACTGGCTAAATAACCGAACCAGTCATTCCAGTGGGAAATTTGTCAAAAATAGTCTTCTTTTGGTCTGCAAATAGACCTTTTGAATGAAAAAATTGAAATTTTCTTGAACAAATTTAGGTGTTAAAGGTTTAATAGCACTTTTTGTCCTGAATTTTACTCTTTCTTATAACCATACATTTTGCGATCTGAAATGTAATCTTAAGTGATTACTGATGAGTGTTTAGAAAACAATTTGTCAGCACCATTCGTTTACAGTAAAATTGTTTTCAAAATGTTCAGAAACATTCTTTAAATCTCAATAATAATGTTGTGAATATTAATCAATTACTGTCCATGATAAAATAGATTTAAAAAAACGCCTCAGTCTTTGGGGAAAAGAGCAATGAATAACAGTTTATTGATCATTCGCTATTGATGTAAGGATTGTATGTAGGCCTACTGGTGCTCAACTTAACCCTTTACTGATCAAATTTGGTCAAGAAAATTATGCGATTTGCTCATTGAATGTCCATTTGTAGGCCAAGAGAAGGCTATTTTTTTTAATTTACCACCGTAATGACTGGCGCGTTTATCGAGCCAGTCATTTCAGTGGTAAAATTTCAAAAATAGTTTTCTATTGGCCTATAAATGGCCATTCCTCAAGACCACTGCAGAGGCTGGTTTTGGCTGGCTTCACCATGAAGGGGTTTATGGCGCATGTATTGATCAATTCCAATGCATCCCAGGTAATTATAGAAATGTCAGCCCTAAAAATGAAATGTTTTATCAAGGTTAGATAATGGATTCTAAGCACGCATATGGGTGTTGTTATTTACATATGAATTGGGAATGGAATATTTATGAAGCGGTTAGTTATTTTTTGTGAGGGTGTGTGATGAACGTTGTGTGAGTCATTACAGTTATATTTACAGAACAGCTCACCTGGCCTGAAGCACTAAGTGAGCGTATGTCATGGTGGCCATCCGTCAAGTTGCATCTCCTTAATGCTTTGACCGATTTGTGTCAAATTTAGCTGGAAGGATCCTATGGTTGTAGGCTCAAGAACTTATATTCAGAATTTTTATTAGTCTATTTTTGGCGAAGAAATCATAGATTTTATGAAAATTTTACTGGAATTTGTCAAAGCGCTTCTCCATCATTTCTTTAGTTTGACAGATTTGAACCAGATTTGGCTAGAAAGACCTTACATGTATTATGGTATTATTTATAGTACTATTAAATAGTAAAGACATACAATTCGTACAACGACACCAATTACCGTATTTTCCCTAATTTAACCACCGGGCGGTTAGCGGTCGCGTAAGGGGGCGGCTTAATTAGGGAGAAAAATTCACCCTAGATCGCCGTTATTTTGTCAGGTACCCGTTAGGTGGGTCGGTTATAAATGTATAATGCTCACGTAATGATTATATATATATAGACAGTACATTCCGAATTCCCGAGTCCATTAAATTAGGTCTGTAAAACGCAGACGATTCTTCCGAGTATTAATCCGCGTCCTCTACAGGCCGAGTTTATGCCGTCACTCGTAGCTACTCGAAGCGTAACCTTCCTATGTATGTGGATTGTGAAGTATCTACCCGGGTACTAATATTAGTTTCTTGCCGCTACTCAAGTAACGACCTTAAGTCGTCCCACTAAGCGGAAACTGATACATCGCGTGATATAAATCGTTATTTCTCTTTTCTCGCGTCGCCATTTTATCAAAATCTAGAATACATTTGATGAAATAAACAATGTTTAATAAAGTATAAGCACTATTTAGACGGCCCCAATTAATAATTTCACTCCCGCGATGGTGGATATATATGCGCTATACATTAAACATGCGAAAACGGTATGAAATATTTAGTGTGCAAATGTGTTCAATTTTCGTGCTAATTTTTTTTGTCTTCGTTCTGTACTTTTGGGAATTTGGAGTTTATTTTTTTTTCTTCACAGTTCTCAAAAACAAGGGGGCGGTATAATTGGGAAGGGCGGTTAAAATGGGGAAAATATTGTTTTGCATTCATGACGTACTTACCTACATGTAAATCATTCACGATTGTCATGTTCATTATTTTATTACTACACAAGACTGCTGTTTAACTGGTTATTATATTTATTGATAACTGTTTATTGCTAATTACTACTAACTAACAGTAACTAGTACTAACTACGCTATATGATACATGAGACACAGAGTCTAGTATATACACGTCCACACCTAGTGATAACCCGTCCGTGACTGATTTAATTTGGGTGTTTCTGGCAGAAGTCGGGTCTCATCGTAAGTCCTAATCTAGAACACCACAATGATGTTATTGTTTATGACATCATCCTACACATCAAAGAGTTGATTATGATGTCATATAATAAACTGGAAAGGTCCATTGTGTTAGCAATGGTCAGTAGTGTGGTGGATCTGTGGGTGCGATGGTTCATTGAGTTACTTACAATGTACAATGTAGCTATTGGTCTTCTGATGACAGGTGAGAGGTGTGAGTTAGCAATGGTCACGCAGGTGATATACGTTGATTGGGATATCCATTTTGCAGGTCAAATGAAGACCATTTTTGAAAATTTACCACCGAAATGACTGGCTTGGTTGAGCCACTCATTCCTATGGGAAAGTGTAAAAATGAACATTCCTTATAGACTACTACAAAGGCCATCTTGGCAGGTTTGATCAGCAAGGCCTGGTTAAAATTCTTGAAGAGTGGACATTTGTATGCATGTACAATGTATTCAACAGAAAATTTCTTAATAATTAACATGTTTCAGTTTTTGTTTTGGATACATGTCTGATTTCTGACGTGTACTGTACCATACTGGTATAAGCGTATGATGCAGGCTTGGGGTACCAAATAATGCAGCTTACTGAGCCGATACTGTGTCTATACATTCAGTATCGGCCCAGCATCAGCCAAGTAAGGTGTGTTATCAGGGGTTTGGGTGGGGTGGGGGTGTTGTTGGATGGGTGGTGTTGTGGTGGGGGAGAAAGATATGCATACAGCTGACTAAGCTTTCAAAAGAGCTTTCAATAATGAATTAATATCTCAAAGAAACCATACAGGAAAACTGTTGAATATTTTGCAATTAATTTGACTGGAAACCGAATGCTGCCTAGCAGCAATGACTCCCAGTCAAATTAATTTCGAAATATTCAACAGAATAGGTTTTATGATTTAACGAATGTACTTTTTCAGGAATGTGCCTCTGAAAGGGTTAATATAGATCGGGATATGGTGTAATTCTTTAATCTTTTCACTGCAAAAAAACAATCACTGAGTCTACAAAATTTAAAGCTACAATGTACTATATATTGTGCCGATTAAAAGCCGGTTAGTTATTTTGAAAACTGTCTCCTCTTGTTAATTTATGTTCAAACTATTCCACTAAACTTAAACTCTGTCACAAAAATAGGTCATACTGTATGTGGTGTAGGTGTGTAAGGGAAGGTTAGCATTAACACTTACCTCAGCCAAAAACAGCTTCTGCTGTGGTCTTGAGAAGTGTCCATTCGCAGACCAAGAGAAGACTATTTTTGAAAATTTAGCACTGAAAATTTACCACTGAAATGACTGGCTCGATAATCGAGCCAGTCATTTCAGTGGTAAATTTTCAAAAAATAGTCTTCTCTTGGTCTGCGAATGGACATGTTATGAGAAAATTGAGTTTTTTGAAACAAATTCGTGGGGTAAAATGGTTAAATACATAAGTTCTCAGACTGGTTTGCAGATGTTAGTAGGGCGGATGATAAAGGGAGGTGTGTTAGTTGTCTTCAATGGGTGAGTGAGTCACTGGTGGAGAGAATAGACTTGTAAGATTTCACACATTATTTTATACTTTTAACCCTTTTATGGCAGAGCTGACCAAAACCCGCCTCGGAACTGGTCTTGAGGAATTTCCATTTGCTAGCAAGAAGACTATGTTTTAAATTAGTTCAATAAGCAAATATTTTAATATTCTTGACCAAATGCTATCCATGAAAGGGTTAACCGTTTATAGTACAGCGGACAAAAACCAACCTTTCCAGATGTGTTGACGAATGTTTATTTGCCGGCTAGGAGAAGAGTTTTTGAAATTTTGTGACTGGAATCGCTGGTTCGATTATCGAGCCAGCCATTACAGTGATACATACATTTTCAAAAAATAGGTTTCTCTGGGCCGGCAAATGAAGATCGCCTAACCAGAAAATTATATTTTCATAAGAAATCTAAGGGGTTAAAAGCATAAAGGAGTTATCTGCCCCTTTCACACCTAGCTGTGAGTGTGTGACTGTCGCCGTGAATCATTATAATATTTCAATAAAGGTCTCTATTTAAAGCTATCATAAAACGCTCAAGCTGTCATATCTGTGCAGTTAATAAACTCAAGCTGTGACAGATGAATTGTGATTTTAAAGGGGAACTCAAACAGAGAAGTGTCAAATGGCCACCAGATGATGCATTGGTATAATTTAAGTAAAATAAATAATGTACTAGCATGTTTTTGAATTCCTAATTTAGTAAATGTTCCCATGAAAAGTCACTTTCTTCAATTTTCATGCAAATAATGGAGTGACATCATCGTGTGAATGATAGTTGTTGTATGACATCATCAAATGAATAGTATTTTGGTGATTATTGTCTGTCTGACTGCTGCAAGACACCAAACAATAATTTTAACGGGCAATAACGCTGGACCTGCTGAATATTTTGAGAACAATTTGACTGAAAGTTGTTGGTGGCTTAAGATGCCACAGAAAATGTAGTCTGCAGAAATTCAGCAGTCAGACGGTTAATAGCTCACTGCAGCTCATTCAGACAGGCATATTAACCCTTTAGCACTCATATCAGCCAAAAACGGCTTCTGCAGTGGTCTTGAGAAATGTCCATTTGCGGACCAAGAGAAGACTATTTTTGAAAATCTACCACTGGAATAGCTGGCTCGATAGCCGAGCCAGTTATTCCAGTGGTAAATTTTCAAAAATGGTCTTGGTCTGTAAATGGACATTTTATGTGAGAAAAATTAAATCTTCTTGAATTAATTTGAGGGTTAAGGAGAAACGTTTTACACAGTTGATGGTTGGTGGTTGATGATTCAGGCGATGATGTATTACTGTGAATTCTGTGAGGTGTCAAAATCTATGATTTTAACCTAACCAAAGTTTTAATATTGATAGAGGTTAGAGGTTGCGAAAATTAGTCAAACTTTTTTTTTTAAATTCATAAAATATAATAAAACCTTAAAATTTTTGGCAATTTTTTATTGAAATCAAATTTTTTGTTTTGATCTTTAAACGACTATGATTATATACATATAGAAGTAAATATCACTTTAAAGCTTAATCGTTCAAAATTGTATTAATTTACTAAAATGGGTTTCTTTTTCCATACTTTTGCATGCTTTGTACTTAGTCTATTTCTGTGTGATTTGTCTCCTTTTCAAGAATTAAGAATAATGTCCGAGTTTTGAATAGACATTTGATTTGTCAATTGTGGGTATACTATCTTAATATATTCTAACACACATGATGTGTGATATACGGAAAACCTAAAGGGCTCGACACAATTATTTCTAATAATATGGCTTTTTTTGGTTGAGTGAATTCCTTCGGTGCAGTACATGCTTGCATACATAAATATGTATGAACATATGTATCCTATCAATTTCCTTTGACGCTGTTTTGCTAGGCAGACAATCCTCAGCTACATCATTCAATTACTTGATGGTGGTGGGAGCATAGATTTCAACAATAAGTTTTGATTGTAAATGGGAATGAGTTTAATAACACACGCACACGCGCACACGCACGCACACACACACACACTTATAGACTGAACAATTGCATATAAAAGAGATTCGTCAGAATATAAATTTGAAAATGTCAATGCTTTAAACTGTAATGATCAAGCTGGTCAAAACCACCCTTTGGCTTTGCAGTGGTCTTGATGAACATCCATTTAAAGACCAAGAGGAGAGTACTTTTGAAAATTTACTGCTGAAATGACTGGCTCAAGACGAATTAGAGAACACAATCACTGTCCTGTTTTGTTCCTTTCCCTAAATGCTTTTTCTGATCATGACTATAGATGTGATTCTTAGTCATCGGTCTAGTGTTAAAATTTGAGCAGATTCTGATCAGTAATTACAGCCACGGACAGACAGGCAGGGAGGGAGGAGGAGAAAGAGAGATACCGACGACAGACAAACTGACTGACTAACATTGCTTTTCCATAAGTGGCACCGTAATAAATATAGACAACTAAATATACAATTGTATAGCAATGTTCAACCTGGCATCCTGCCCTTAAAGGCTCTTAACCATCTTGCACAGCCAGAGATGAGCAGCTATCAACCACCTGCCACACCCACACCACCTGCCACACCCACACAGGTCTGCCACACCCACCATGCCAGCCAAACTGCTGAAATATTTATCTGTTTAATGTCATGATAAAGCATAAACACTTGCTCACTGTTGATCAATATAAAACATTTCCCTTCTGTAGTGGTCTTGAGAAATGTCCATTTGCAGACCAAGAGAAGAGTATTTTTGAAAATTTACCACTGGAAAGACTGGCTCGATAACCGAGCCAGTCATACCAGGGATAAATTCTCAAAAATAGTCTTCTCTTGGTCTGCAAATAGACATTTTGTATGAGAAAATTAAACTTTTTAAAAACAAATTTGAGGGTTAAAGGATTAACATGGAGATGATACATTGATCAACGTAAACAGACCATTTCCATCTAGCACCAGTTCTTACCAACAGTATTAACCTTCTGACTGCTGAGGTTTTGCAGAAGACATATTCCAGGGGTTATACCTCTGGACTGGTTAAATATATTGAAAACTATTTGACTGAAAGTTTTTGTTGGCTAAGTCACCAACGACTTTCATTCAAAGTGTTTTCAAAAAATTCAACAAGTCAAGCGTTTCTGCTCATTGTCTGGTGTCTTGCGCCTGCGAGATGGTTAAGACAATATGTTAATATTAACCCTTTAACCCTCAAATTTGTTCACGAAAATTTCGATTTTCTCATAGAAAACATCCATTTGCAGACCAAAAGAAGACAGTTTTTGAAAATTTACTCCTGAAGGGACTAGCTCGGTTATCAAGCCAGTCATTCCGGTGATCAAATTTCAAAAATAGTTTTCTTGGTCTGCAAATGGACATTTCTCAAGACCACTGCTGAAGCTGTTTTTGGCTGATATGACTGTTAAAAGGTTAACCAGAGGTAGGTTTTAATGATTTTTTCTACTAACCCAGACTGGATAGTGCATCATTGATTTTACTATCCTGCAGCAAATTTCAATAACCTGATCTAAGCGCCTAAGCTCAAACCTGATCACTTCTTTAATCCATTCACTGATGGATCCCTATAAAAAAATCAATTCTAAGGCAACTGTACGGGAAAGCTGTTGAATATTTTGAAAATAATTTCCTGCCTTAAGCAGCAACAGCTTCCAGACCAATTAATTTCAAAATATTCAACATCGTAAATAATTTGGTTAGTAATCTGACTAATGTTACATCCGAGTGCTTGACCAGAGATACTGAGGATTGAAGGTAGCAGAAAATCTGTGTTTTTGTCAATTTCTGTTGGGTAGTGAGCGTAATGTCATTATAACAGTCTTTTTTGTATTTTCTCTGGTAGCATTACTAACCTAAGTGGGTTAGTGCAGGTGTAGTTTTACTAACCCGGATGAAATTTTACTATCCTCGGGTTAATTGGTTAGTGTTAAAATTGAGCCCTATTAATCCATTTCATAGTAAATACTAAATAAATTTAGATACTTATTTAAGAGATACACTATTTAAAAGCATTCTTATAACATGTATTTGACTGGAAGTTGGTGCTGTTCCCTATACCATTTCTAAAATCTGTAGAACTCTGTTGGGAATTCCGAATGTGCATGATTTGAGAAATATTGGAAGCATCAGTGTTTTGATGGCGAGATCCCTGAGTACAGACATGACAGAAGTAGCTCAGTTTCTGTTTAAGGTAATCCATCAACTACCATCACCAGTGTTGCATTGGGGTGAACTAGGTGGTGCCGGCTGCAGAACCGCTTATTAGAGGGACTTCCATCATTGCAAGAAGCAGCTGCCTATGGTATCATGACAAAGAGAGACGATTATTATCTCCTATGGAGGGAATAATTAATTAAATTAACAATAAATCAGCCCTTTCTTTATAGCACATTATGGAAAAGTTAAATATTGCATTCATGACAAAAAGATTCTAAATTATAACAATTTTTAAAAATTTCATATGAATGAACATTAGGTTTGATGCATTTCGCTCTATTATTATGTACATGTACATATATGAGTCAATGAGAATTAACCTTCTTCTCTGGGTCTGCAAACGGACATTTTCTAACAATAAAAATTAAATTTTATTAATCAACTTTGAGGATTAAATGTTTAATCCTAATAGAAACAAAATAATAATTTGGCTGATTACTTTTAAAGTATTGTGACGCAACGTTTATTAACCCTTATCACTCTGGTGTCAAAACTTTTAAATATTCAAATTAAATTTAAAGATGAACCCAGGTGTTCATTTGTCAACAAATTTGGTGGGAGATGGTGCTGTCGTAGATAGCAACATCTTCCACCAAAAATGTTGAAAAATGTACACCTTGTGGATATCGGATTGTCGTACGGGGAGTCATGACCCCGGGGACATCTTATATTTGCAGGGATGGCCCAGTGAAATTATTGTATTTGTGAATACCAGATGAGTTAATGAACGGATAACTGGATGCATCAACAGGGGCATCAGTCGATGCGAAACTGACGCGAAACTATAGCCGAAATATTGAGTGAAATTGGATAGAATGGAGAAGGACCTAGGGTTGCGAGTTGATGGTATCTGGCGGTAATTAAAAGATGAAAGTTGTTGCTGTAGCAGCGGCACAACCGTTTATAGTATTCAGCAGAAATTATGACCAATAGTTTCCAAATATTCAAGCAGGAGCGTCGGTAGGGTACTACGGACAGAGTACAGGTAGCATAAGCTGGATGACTCATAGAAATGACGTAGTGACCGACTTACCGTGGGACCGTGATAACGGTAACCGAGTTTCTGTAAAAGCGACCAACAGCACCAGATGCTGGTGAGTCAGGCGGGCCATATGGTCACTACGTCACCGCTACGTCACAGCACCCTTGTAGAATGCAGGCGCAAGCCTAATGAGCAAGGGGCCGGACACGGACGTGGTAACGTCCGGCGCCAGGTAGAGTAGAAAACGAGACGAAAAACTGACAGAGGACGTCCGTCAAGTAAGCCGTTAAGCTTGAGATTAGGAATGGTTGCCAAAGCAAAATCCATTATTGAGACCGAAATCCGACAGATCCCATCACTCAAGTACTGCTTTGCCAATGTTCAGGTCTATCTTCGGAGTACGCGAATGGCCGGAATGGATTGGTCAAAAGTTTTATAAGAGTAGTAGGCAAAACGAGGCAAAGCGGGGCCTCCAAGGGTGGGGTGTAACAACCCGAACATGACCGTGACATGGCGAAGCAGTACATAAGGGGAACTTTCAAATTTGATCAGGAGTCCGAAAATTACTGCGCTTAGGTAAACCTAGCCTCGAATTCGTATAGTTCTGCGGAACTGAATTTGTCAAAATTCACACAAGTTCTTGGTGAATGACTTTAAGTAGCCAAGAACAGTATTTGATAAAAGTGATTTAGCGAATCGTGAAAAGCAACTTTTAGAGGGTAGAGTAACCAGTATTCGTATTGAACGAAAGTCAGTACCTCTTTGCTCAAAGCATTTTGGTGGTAGTATAAGCCACTCATAGTTGATAGGGAGATATATCGGTGGTAGTATAAGCCACCTATAATTGATAGTGAAGTATATATAGTAAGATTAGTAAAATAAAATCATCACTTCGATATCCTCGAAGCAAGAGTTTGAGTTATTGCATAATTCTGGAAGCGACTGAAGACCACCGTCACGAACCACCGACTTCTATACCAGTCAGATCAGGCCCAGATACGAACATAAATATCGTGATTCTCATCTACACACGAGGCGAGCTCGTATCGACCACTTTCCTTGTCGGTAAGACCGGTTGTCGCAGCAACCACACATACAGGCCTTACCGCCGTGGGAAGCGAAGCGTTAAGAAATAAGAAGATAGATAATAGAAAACTTCAACCTGTTTCTTTTATATTGACACAGTAAGCGATAGCATATTGACATCGGAGTGGTAAGGGTTAATGACGCAACCTAAATATATAACAATTTCAAGCAAAACTCCATTATTTGGGTGATTTGTACATGTATGTGGATATATTTCCCAGGTTTTGTGTCTTGTGAATTCTGGCATTGCGGGGGTTGATCTGAGTGTCCAGTTAATAATGACACTGCATATTCACAATAACCTTTCATCCTCAAAATTTCAATTTTCTCATAGAAAGTCTCCATTTGCAGGCCAAGTGATTATTTTTGTGAAAATTAACACTGGAATGACTAGCCAGGCATTCCAGTGGTAAATTTTCAAAATTTCTCGTATTTGTCTGCATATATACAATTCTCAAAAGAACTGTAGAGGCCATTTATGGTCAGCTTTGGAGTTACGGGTTAATGTGATCAGTATTCCGCTGCTAGCAACCCCCCACCCCACACCAAGATTAAATATGAGTCACAGTGCATGTTATTAATGGTCCTGAATTCACCAGAATCTGACTGATTAACTAACTTGAAGGGAGCTTTGCAAAAACTGAGAAATACTTAACGCTAGTTTGACTGGAATTTGTTGCTGCATCATTCCGAATGTTACATGTTACATGCTGCGTCAAATACTAGCAGATCAAATGTAGGTTTCAAGATAGTCACAGAAATATTTCAAATGTTGAAAAGAAATTGCTGCATTAGATCTGGTCTGCGCATTATTATAGTTGAAAGTGGTCTGTATCTGGTTGACATTCAAGGGAGAACACGCTATGTCAGAGAACATGATTTATGACTGAATGACTAGCTAGCTGGCTGTGAGACTGAATACAATACTGTACTACAGTCATGAGTAATTCTTGAGCACTGATTTGACTGGAGAATGATATATGGGCATGAACTTAACTCAGGTTTTTTCCCCTATTGAATGTCCATTTGCAGGCCAAGAGAAAATTATTTTTGAAATTTTACCAATGAAATGACTGGCTCGATTATCGAGCCAGTCATTCCAGTGGTAAAATTTAAAAAATAGCCTTCTTGGTTTGCAAATGAACTGCGCTCAAGACCATTAATGAGGTCGGTTTTGACTGGCTTCGCCATGAAAGGGTTACCATATAGTGGTCAGTTATTTGCCAATGGAAGGTACACAATTTTCAGACTACATAAATCCCCTGAAAATTGTGCGTGGGACTAACAAGTAAACTACTCCCTGTTGCTGTCGTAGGTAGAAACAGCTCCCGCTCAAATTAGTTTCAGACTTTTCAACAGCTTCTTTCTTACCCATATAGTTACCTTGAAATTTAGATTGTGGGAATTCCGGCTTCCAAGTTTCAAATTCATTCCAGCGCGCATAAAATGTGGGTTGAGCTTGGCTAGAAATGGGCGGGGCATGGCTAGAAATGGGCGGGGCATGGGTAGAAATAGATCCTTTTATTGACGAATGTGTGTATTGTAAACAAATTCCAGCTATAGAATCTATGTAAGAATTATGCATGTACACTAAGTTATTATGTTTCCATGAAAAAACATAACAACAGATCACTTCTGACACATATTTGTAGCTCTGTACTTTTGTTTCAATATTTGGATCTGACCAAGAATTCTGAAGAATTGTTATAATGTCAAAAATTCTGTCTAGACATGCCGAGAGGTTTATTCAGCAACATCCGTTTTTAAATGTCAGGGTTACAGTCATTACATTGATCATATACAGTATAACTCCTAAATAAGTTAACAATGTTTCCAAAACAAAATCACACCGATGTTAGTTAGTAGAATTTTGAACATAATGGAAGAAATGTTCTGTTGAATATTTTGAATGTAATGGACCATTCCATTTCTAGCTATGCCCCGCCCATCACTAGCTAAGCTCCACCCACACCTCGCCGTGTTTGGATTGATCGATCCCTGAATGCCATAGCTATCAATTTCCTGAAAACTATACAGGGAAGCTGTTGAATATTTTGTAACTAATTTGACTGGGTGCTGTTGCTGCCTATGGCAGCAACAGCGCCTAGTCAAATTAGTTTCAAAATATTCAACAGAATATTTATTAAATAGTAAAAGCAAACAATTTGTACAACAAGGCATAGACCGTCTTCAAATATGCATTCGTGACGTACTTATCGACATCATTCATTATGATGTCATTCTACACACGGCGTAGATGATTATGACATTATATGATGCGTACATACTTTGGAAAGGTGAATTGGATTGGAAGACATTGAGCGCTGCCTAGACACGCTCACAGGTTTATGCACTGCGTTCCAGAGACGCCACATATTAAACAAGGGACCTTTCCATTTTTAGCTATTCCCCGCCCATCTCTAGCTAAGCTCCACCCACACCCCCGCTCGTGTTGGGATACAACGATCTCTGAACTCCCTGACTATCAATTTCCTAAAAACTATACAAGTAAGCTGTTGAATATTTTGAAACTAATTTGACTGGCTGCTAGGCAGCAACAGCACCCAGTCAAATTAGTTTCAAAATATTCAACAGCATGTTTATTAAATTGTAGACACAGAATTCTTACAACGTGTCGGACTATTAAGAGTTAAAGACGGACCTTAAATAGAATCATTTATGACATAATTATTATGATGTCATCCTACATGCCGCTTAGCTGAGTATGACGTCATCCTACATGCCGCTTAGCTGAGTATGATGTCATCCTACATGCCGCTTAGCTGAGTATGATGTCATCCTACATGCCGCTTAGCTGAGTATGATGTCATCCTACATGCCGCTTAGCTGAGTATGACGTCATATGTTAAAGGAAAGGTGAATTGCAATTGACTTCTTTTTTAAGATGTAAGAAATATTGTGTTACAGGTATTTTGAGAATAATTTAACTGGAAGTTGCTACCGTGAGTTTGACAACAAGGGCTTCCAATCAAACTTGTTAAAAACATATTCAAATCTGCTCACCTGTGCGTTACCTATAGCCGATACAGAGATTTATGGTTTAGACTGGCTGGAAATATTTTAGTTGTAATGTGCGGGTGGAAATAATGTTCAGGCATGTCTGGGCCATACTCGCTTTGCAGGGGAGTGCGTCCAAAGATAGTCTTTGTAAATAATCAGAGCAGACTGCAACCTTTTGTTAAGTCAAACCTCAGTTCAGTGCCTTATTCAGTAAATACATCAATATACTTATATATATATATATTACAGGGCTAAAAAAATCCATGTTCCCCGGAACAACCAAAATTTTGTGCAGAGCAACTTAATTTGTCTTCAGTTTAACATTGCATTGATAAGGAGGACAACCCAGGAAAACCTTGAGGGCAACCATCAGGATAAACTTAATTTTCAAGCCCTGTATATATATATATTATGACCTAAATGATGGATGCAAACATACGCCAAAATAATTCAGTGACAATCAAGGGAGACAACTCAGACTCTAAAACAAATTTTAGTTCGCTTCAAGGGAGATAATTTGATCCGAATAGAATTAGAAATATAAATCAAATTATGTTAGTTTTCAATTCAATTAATCCAAACAAGTTGTGTTTTTGACAAATGTTTTCAATGTTAGGTCTAAATAAAGAATAAATGATTGGAGGGAATTATCAAAATATTTTCTTCAATTAACTTGATTGTCTGTAAAATGTGAAATCCATGTATAATGCTTTTCACTTCTAAAATGTGATGCATGCATCCATACAAAAAGGGAGACTACTCTTTCTTTTTCGCTGGCTTATATCAAATGCATTCAGCTCTTAAATTCACTTAAATCAAAGAATATGTGGTATATATATTATATCATAATAATACTGTGACAGAATAATTCAGGTCTAAAAGTCAAAGTGTATCAAGTATTCATAAGGATATATAAAAATGTGTAGAATTCTGTATTTATTATAAAATCCACCCATTCGACAGTATGCAGTGCTCCCTGTCAGTTCAGGAGAAGCCATGTACGATCAAGCGTGATTGTGCATGGATGTACACAAGGAGAACAATAGACGCATAATTACCAGCGCGCAGCTTATTGGAAATATCATGTTTAGGAAATTTTTTAATTCACAAACTTTTCATAATATTGCCCATATACAGTGCAGGTCAGAAGTAAAACAAAATGTATAAAAAACCATAAACAGAAACATGTCAGTGAAAAATGTTCTGTTCTGTATTTTAGGCATAATTCAATTGAAAGACAATTGCTGCCTTGGACAGCAAGATCTTCCAATCCAGTTGGGGTCAAAATATTCAACAGTATGTTTTATTCTGTTTTGTCAACAAGTAAGATTATTTCTGTGCTGTACTGTACTAGAAATTGATTCTTAAGCCGACTAAACCCTTTTCATTCTGAAGTGGAACAACAGGTTCCATTGGATAATGACGTGAAGCCTATTGAGTATTTTGAAAATTATTTGACTGAAAGTTGTTGCTGCCTATGGCATGACAACGTTCTTTCCAGTTGTATTCAGAATAATCATGTTCAGAGCTCTAGATAAGCAGGGTTTTTGCGTTTTCACCCAATAAAAATGGCCAATCACCCCCTTATTTATTTTTAACATCATGAGTACCGAAATAGCCAATGACCCAATTAATTTCAATTCTGTTGCTAATAATGTATAATAACTTAATTAAAAAAACCCAATTAATTTCCAAAAAAACCCAATTTACAAAATTTCTAAGAGTGAATCACCCAATTATTGAAAAGCTTATCTAGAGCTCTGATCATGTTTTCATTTTATTTCAGTAACCATGTTATCACAATGTATAGAGAATGAAATCGGTAATAACTGTATTTAATTTTAATGCAAGTAGCAAGTTTTTAGAATTGTTCTTTAAAAATTAGTTTTTTGACACGCTTTGAATATTTAGAACTTGTCTTGTTTGTTTGCCTAGATACAGTAGTTATAAAATGAGCATGAATGTAGAGAATGGAGATAGAAACGGGGGTGTGGGGGAGAGAATGTGTGAGAGATGCCGTGAGAGATAGAGATATAGAGTTAAAGATAGATTTCTAGAGAGAATAAAGCAAAGGTAGGTAGGGTTTTGCAGTTTAATATCACCAGTACATATTTTGAAGTAAAGTTTCGAATCATTAAAATTTTAAATATCAGTAACATTTGAAGACCAATCTTGCGTATTGTTTGTTAGAGCGTCTTCACCTGTCGTTTCATCCTGAAGTGTAGCGGAGATATTTCCACCCAGCTAATCCCCAGTGTCCTCATATACCGTAGGTGGAAAATAGCCCCGTTACAGTACTACAAAAATATAAAGTTTACTATAAAAAATACACACTATAAAAGTGGTAAAACTACCATTATCAACAGCATCCAAAATATCTTAATGAATTATGTACACAACATTGGTTGACTTCCAAATAATTAAAGCTCAGCAAATGCAAGTATACTAAACTGAAAAATTAGGCATATGACAATTTGGTTAAAGATGCTTGCATTTAAATATAAAGTTATCAAATTTGTCACTTCTGATAATTTGTATAGTGTACTATAATCAGTTCTTCAGTTCAAGATATAGCTATAAATCTAACTTATGGATTATAGCAGAATGCCTTAGCAGCTGATAGGTAATACATCATATTTTGAAATACAAAACAAAATCAATGGCACAATATTTTTAATAATTTTGAATTGCTAAAAGCTGTCGATATTGTTAGTTGGTTTAAGGAATTGGGATGTAACAGCCAGTAAAGACCAGACTGGGCATAAGACAGAAAATCATGTGACATGTGCAACCACAATACTTGAAGCTAAATTACTTTCAAAATATTCAAAAGATTTCATTCCCATGTTCTTTAAAACCAGACTGATTAAAGATGAGGACGACATATGTGAAGTGTATGAAAAATAATGTAAAAAATAATTTCACGGAAATTTGTAACTTTTTAAAAGATTAGCTTTGGTATTAAGGGGATGCAGTCTGTGTTTTTAGCTCACCTGGCCGGAATGGCCAAGTGAGCTTATGCCATAGCGACCATCCGGCATCTGTCCGGCGTCCATCCATCCATCCGTCAACTTTTTTCTTTAAACGACTTCTCACAAACCACTGGGATGATTTCAATTATATTTGGCAGGAAGTGTCCTTAGGGCATAGGGATCCAAGTTTGTTCAAATGAAGCCGATCAGCCAATTTGGTCGGTGGCCATCTTGGATTTCGGCTGACTAGGTGTCTTTAAAAATCTTCGAAACCGCTTGGTGGATTGAAGCAAACCCCATGAAATATTATCTAGGGCAAGAGCTGAACAAAGTTTGTTCAAAGGAACTTGATTGGTCCCATGGTTTGGCAGCCATCTTGGTTGACCTAGTTTTAGCGAAAACTACTTCTCCAGAACCACTGAAGGGATCGGGCCGAAATTTGGCAGATATGATTAGTAACTTAAGTGCCATTAAAGTTTGTTCAAGGGAAGTTGATGCATAAAAAAACATGGCCGCCGAGGGCCAATCAAAATATAGTGTGTTTGGTGGCCATATTGAATTTCTTTATTTGATGGATTTTGAGGCTGAAATTAGTTTCATGTAGGTTTTTGGGTATTCTGATCTCAAATTTGCAATTTTCCCAACTGTCGGATAAATGGTTTGGCGGCCATCTTGGATCATTTTCCCGCCAAAGGCACCCATACTAAAGCAATGGGAAATTTTAAATGTCTTCTCGAGAACTACCGGGCCGATTTCAATTATATTTGGCAGGAAGCATCCTTAGGGTGTAGAGATTCAAATGTGTTCAAACGAAGCCGATCGGCCAATTTGGCTGGTGGGTATCTTGGATTTTGGCCGATTTTTTGAAACGTCTAAAAATCTTCTCCGAAACCGCTTGATGGTTTGAAGCAAACCCCATGAAATATGATCTAGGGCAAGAGATGAACAACGTTTGTTCAATGGAACTTGATTGGTCCCAGGGTTTGGCGGCGATCTTGGTTGACCTAGTTTTAGCGAAAACAACGTTTTCTCCAGAACCGCTGAAGGGATCGGGCCGAAATTTTGGCAGATATGATTAGTGACTAAGGGCCATTAAAGTTTGTTCAAATGAAATTAATGCATCAGAAAACATGGCCGCTGTGACCCAATCAGTATTTAGTGTGTTTTTTTATTTGATGGATATTGAGGCTGAAATTGGATTTACATGTGTTTTGGGGTATTCTGATGTCAAATTTGCAATTTTCGAAAGTGTCGGATAAAAGGTTTGGCATCCATCTTGGATCATTTTCCCGCCAAAAGGTCCCATACTAAAGCAATGGGAAATTTAAAATGTCTTCTAGAACTACTGGACTGATTTCAATTATATTTGGCAGGAAGCATCCTTAGGTTGTAGAGATTCAAGTTTGTTCATATGAAGCCAATTAGCCAATTTGTCCAGCGCCCATCTTGGATTTTGGCCGATTTTTAGAAATGTCTAAAAATCTTCGCCGAAACTGAGCGATTGATTCAAAAGTCATAAAATATCATTTAGGGCACAAGCTGAACCAAGTTTGTTCAAGGGAACTTGATTTGCCAAATGGCTGCGTGGCCATCTTGGATGGCCTGGTTTTCATGAAAGCATCTTCGTCTCCAGACCCACTGAACGGATTGGGCCGAAATTTTAGAAATATGATATTGATGACTAAGGGCCATTAAAGTTTGTTCAAGAGAAGTTGATACATAAAGAAACATGGCCTCTGTTTTCTTGTTACAAGTCTGCTCAACTCATTACAGTTTTACTTGTTGTTAATGACCATTCTAGTTGAGATGCCTATGGTCCATGTGAGCGATGCAGGCCCCTTGGGCCTCTTGTCATAATAAAAATATCATTATATATATTTATTTTGACAAAGCTCACTGGAGGTTGTTGCTTCTTAAGGCTCCAACTGCATCCAGTCAAATTAACTTTAAAATATTCAACAGAGAATGTCATGCAATGAGTTACAGAAGATATAAGAAATCTGTATTAAATTTTAATGTGCACTGTAAATTTACATCTGAATGTAAGAATTTGTCAGAAATAGACAGAAATATTTTGAAAAGTATTTGAAAATACTCAAATACATTGACAATGTATTTAAATACAAATGCTTTTGCCATAAATACCGGTACTAATACAAATACTTTCAAATACATGTACCTGAAAAATGTATTTAAATTACTTCAAATACAAATACTTTTGTACTTGACCCCAGCCCTGATGGTATTGTGGTCAAACTTGAAAATTGTCAGAATCTGACTGGTGAATGTTGACCATGGTCAACTCTGTTTTGAGCATGGTACTGAATGTGACAATTTGCATGGATCATGGTCGACCATGTTTTGACCATGGTCAAGTGAGAAAAAATGTACAATCTTAGCATGATCAAATAAATTTCTGAAACCTGTATAACCTTAGTCAACCATGTTTTTGCCATGGTCAGTCATGATTTGGGAAAAATTAAATTTGACCATGGGCGATCATGTTTTGACCATAGTTAATATATTTTAATAAGAGATGCAACTCTTTAATTGTAAACTTACTAGGGCTGTGGTTCGTGAAAATCTTCCGAACCGGTTCGTGATACGCTTGTCCGGTTCACGAACCATCTAATATTCAAAATCTGAACTGATGAAATAGAATTAGAAATATTGTGAAACACAAAATTATTTGCAAATTCCAAGTGGCTTTCGTGACAAAATACACAACAAATGGTTAGTATATAACAGCCAGATAAGTTCAATACACTCAAATAAGTTTCATTGCATGGTTAGTTGGTTACTTTTTGGCATTTTATAGACGACACTAGTTAAATAAATCGATACAGGGAACCAGGCTAGTATGGAAACCTCATCTAGACAAGACAGATATCTAGATCTGATAGATCTCCT
Organism: Chaetoderma sp. LZ-2023a; assembly: GCA_034401795.1. Classification (NCBI taxonomy): domain Eukaryota; kingdom Metazoa; phylum Mollusca; class Caudofoveata; order Chaetodermatida; family Chaetodermatidae; genus Chaetoderma; species Chaetoderma sp. LZ-2023a. Next base: position 102,594,739 of record CM067360.1, on the reverse strand, counting down.
TGAGTTTAAACAGTCAAAATAGTTTTGCTGAATACAAATTCTTGGTCGAGAAAACTGTTCTAAACATCGATTTTTACTGGTAGTTCATTTAGTGCGATCTACAAATGTATACTGTAATTGTATATCTATATCTAGCATTTTACGACATTGACCAATTTGCGGTAGTAACAATTGCGCGCTGAACATCCTCGATTTTAATCAGAGAAAGTACATCGCATTTTGATTTGATGTACTGACTGGTGTTCATTATAATAGCCAATGAAAACGTCATGGAAGAATGATTAGAAGAGTAATTTGAACACTGTATCATTTCTCGGAAATTATGGCCAATTTTGCAAATAACATAGAAAATATGTCACGCTCGCCCTTTCTTTGACAGAGCATGCGCGCCGCATTGACCTTATAAGCCTGTAATATGTTGAGATTGTGTAATACACATGATAACAACATTCTCTTGGCTTGTAATGTCGATATTTGCTGGTAAATTAAACCATTTAAGCGAGTAAGGTATGTGTTACTCTAGTACGATTACGCTATCATGGGTGTGGGTTGAACTTACTCGGAAAATAATTCAAAATATTGTCGTAAATCTGAATTACGGTTTATCATTCAAAACTTGTATACGGCTAGAATAAGTGCTTAGTAAACTGTTTTCGTCATGATTTCCGTATATTTGTCTTAGACAGATGGAAAATAAATGAGAAAAAAATTAATGTATGGTTCGCGAACCACAAGATTCGTCAAATAAATGTTAGAATATGAATCGTCTTCCCAGAGTTCACGATTGGTCGAAGGTTTGAATGTTCGGCCCAGCCCTAAAACTTACCGTTTTGATTCGAGAAAGTGTTTTTGTCATATTGCATGTTCTAGGAAGGGGGTGCATCCTATAATCGAGTACATTCTTTGAGCACATTTTTTTTGTTAAGTTTCGTAAAAAAAAGTAAAGAAATTGCATTCAATTTCTGTGGTAGGTTCTATATGAGTTTTAATCATTTTACAGTACGGAGTTCAATTTTTCTATGCATCCTTTCTATGACTATAAGGATTTTTGGGGATGGTTTGGGCCAAAATTTAGCCTGCGTCCAATACAAGCTGGCGTCTTTTCCTCGAATAAAAACGGTATGTATTTTTGCATTGACAGTGTTAAAAGTGTTAATTATTCAATTACATATGTAATCACCATTAATTATGACATTTGAATAGTTTGTGTTGTTTTAATGACATATACATAGAAACAATAATAAGTTGTACTGTGGTCAGGTTGTATCCCACAATCGATGATTTCTTTACCGTGGTCAGACATGGTTGACTGTGTGCCATATATCAACTTTTGGTGCCCATGGTGACAATCCATGGTTAATCCAGGCTTGGATTTTTGTCACCAATGGTGTGGCTATCATCATTTTGCAGGGGGCCGGGGGAGGAGGTTGGAGTTGGTGTACATTGTAGGTTCAGCAACATAATTTCTAAAATGTACACCTTTCTTCACTTCTTTAACAAGGACAGATTTGTTAACCTGCATCAATGATATATTAATTTTCAATCGTGCCACTCTGAGGTCAAAAGTGACCATTTTGAAAACAATGTTATTGAGAGCTTTTGCTGTAGCCATTCACCTCAAAATTGTGATCTTTGAGACCCACCAGTAAGGCTGCACGATGTACAGATACCATATTGTAAACTGATATGATGCTCTGACGGTTGAAAAAACATTTATAAAATATAAATATCAAAAAACCATGTTGAAAACAATATTGCAGAAAGTTTTTGCTGTAGCCAATCAGCCCCAAATTGGGAGGCGTCTTTGGGACCTGGCAGTAGTAGATACTATATTGTAACAGTAAACCGATATTACACACTAACGGTCGAACATCCTATACATGTAAAATATAAATATCGAAAAACTAAATATGAACATATTTTCATGTTTTTGTATCATCATTGTTAAAAATGAAAGACACTCACCAGTGGCAATCATGAAAAGCACACTGAGTAATGATTGATCCTTTAAGACATGTTTTTCCATGAAATATCTATATCATTTAGGCCGCTTTTGCTGATCATTCCATTCCTGTTTTCTCATTCGCTGGCATGACAAAAATTATATAACCACTACATGTATGTTTTCTTCCTACGAATGATGCTTTGTGATCACTGAAATGAATGGTTATACAAGCATGATGTTAAATTTTATATCTAACACACGCTTAATAGATTGTTGAAAGCGGTAATATCTTTTTTCGCCATATTGTGTCTAAAAAAACTGTTAGACTAGCGTGTGAATTTAACAGGCTAACAATAACAACCGGGGCACCCGATCGATCTATTTAAAAAAGAATACTGAAATGTATTGGTTGAACTATTCACAGAAGAGTTTGGTTGAAGATGCACATTTGTATTCTCTCGAGATCTCATACTGTAGCACGAGGGGAGCAAGATAACTGAGCGATCCAAGCTTCCTTGTATGAAACTCAGTCGGATCTAAGTCCAGTATTTAGTACTATATAATGTAGTAATTTCCGAGTTCAGAGCCAAATCGTTAGCCGTGAGTCGCAGATGAGTACACAGAATTAAATTTTAATATCACATGTTTCTATTTCTTCATGACGTCAAATTTTCTATTAATTTTTATGTACAGTAACAAATGATGGTTATTGCAAAATACCTAATATTTAGATGGTCCCAGATAATAAGTTCACTTCCGCAATGATGGGCATGTGGTACATTAAGCATATGTGACGATCGCTTTATAAGTATTTTAGAGAATGGATTTCCACTTTTTCTTGACAAATTTTTTTGTGATCACTGAAATGAATGGTTATACAAGCATGATGCCAAATTATGAAATTTCATCGAAGTCCCCCTTAAAACCGATATTCGGTTAAAACTGATATGGCTGTAAACCGACCACGCAGCCCGAAGGTCACCAGGCAAGCGTTAAAGACGATCCCTCCAGTAGAACCAGAGTTATTGAACTTTTTGAAAATTAACCACTGCAATGACTGCCTCAACAATTAAGCTAGTTATTCCGGTGCTAAATTTTCTCTTGGTCTGCAAATGGATATTTTCTATGGGAAAATACAAATTTTAAGGACCAAACTTCACCATTTAAAGGGTTAATCGTAATTAATTTAGAAAGTAAGTTTTGCAAGACCTTGAGTATACCTTTGCTCACCAACCATAATATAGGCCATAAGTATCATGACTATAGACATCACTCGGGATTATAGAGATTAACCGTCTGACTGGTGCAAGACACCAGGCAAAATCTTTAGTGGGCAATAACTCAGGACCTGTTGAATATTTTAGAAACAATTTGACTGAATGCTGTTGGTGGCTTAGCCACCAACACTTTCAGTCAAATTGCTTTCAAAATATTTATCATGTCCAGAGTTAAATTCCATGGAAAATGTAGTCTGCAGAAATTCAGCACACAGACTGAGTTAACACATATTTCGTGTGATTGTGCCAACTTTACATAGCGTTCTTGGAATCCATATATAGGGTAATGTTTACCACTCTGCTTTCTTAGAAAATCAATCTTCTATGGTACGTGTATACGCTATGTGTGTAAGGTGGAACAAAAATACATTAGTTTAGATAGATCTGTGTTTTGTTTAGCCCGTATTAATGCTGCTAAATTTACTTTCATCATTTCTATCTCGCCGTCGAAGCATAAGTGGGACATTAAAGCCAATATTTTGTAATTTCAATATTATCTTTCGTATTTCACATCATTTTTCGTGTATAGTATAACAAACTTGTGCTAAAAGAATGCCATGCATCAAAAGTAGGTCACCGTGACCTACTTTTCACGTTTAAATGACAACTAGATTGATCGGTCGATGACGCTTCATCGCAAATCCCCACATTTACCTCTTTGAACTTTTGACACACCCCACAACCCACCCCCCAAGGGCGGAGCCAAATGTAAACCGCCTTTTGCACTCCGCAATCATATGGGTAACTCACATACCAAATTTGGTTGAATTTCGTCCAATAGTGTCGGAGGAGTTGCATTACAATCAAGTTCATAACCTTTTTATCCCCATCCCACACCACCTGGGGGTGGGGCCAAATGTAAGTGTGCTCATCCACTCCACATTGATATAGGTAACTGACATACTAAATTTTGTTGAATTCCGTCCAACAGTGTCAGAGGAGTTGCATTACAATCAATTTCATGACCTTTTAACCATATCTCCCAGCTCTAGTAGCGGGGCCAAATGTAAATGTGATCATCCACTCCACATTGTTATGGGTAACTCACATACCAAATTTTTTGAATTCTGTCCAATGGCTTCAGAGATGCGTTACAATATTCGCAGGTTAAAATTTGACCTTTTTACCCCTCCCAAAGCGGAATCATTGGGGTAATCCTCATATCAAATTTGATTTAATTCCACCCAATGGTTTGGGAGGAGATGGTGTGACAGAAGACGGATGGAGGCGATTACAATATCCCAGACATTTTTTTCAAACGTGGGCATAATAATACTGTTGTTGAGTCTGTATTATCAAATCTTTTCAACATATGGCCACCAAATATGGGGAATGTGTGTCTTTCAGGCTAAAGTGTATGAAATGTGCTGGGGATACCCTCTGTGATGCGGGTTCACTGAGATTATAGTTTCCTTATAAATTATAACCAATAATAACACTTGTAGTCATTATCCCCACATATTAAAAAAATGTCAGGAATATTGTAATCACTTCCGTTCGTATGTCCATCCATCTGTCTGTCCATCCATCCATCACGCTATCTCCTCCCAAACCATTGGCTGGAATTCAACCAAATTTGGTATGTTGGTTATCCATATGATTGCGCTTTGCAAGATGAGAGTTAGATTTGGCTCAGCCCCCCCCCCCCCAGGGTTTAGGGCAGGAGTCAAAAGGTCAAATCACTTGTAACGGAACTTCTCTGAAACCGTTACACAGAATTCAACCAAATTTGATAAGTGACTTGCTCATTTGGTTGCGGAGTGCAAGAGGCCATTTACATTTGGCTCCGCCCCCATGGGTGCGGGGCAGGGGTCAAAAGGTCAAATTTTAACATGCGGAAATTGATTGTAAAGGTTTCTAAACCTCCTCCTTAACCATTGGACAGAATTCAACCAAATTTGGTTTGTTAGTTACCCGTATAAATGTGGAGTGCATAAGCACATTTACATTTAGCCCGGCCCCCAGAAGTGGGTGGGGATGGGGGGTCAAAAGGTAAAAAAATTAATTGTAATACAACTCCTCCGAGACCATTAGACGGAATTCAAACAAATTTGGTATGTGAGTTACCCATACCAATGTGGCCCCCGCTTTTGTGGGAATGGTGTTCAAAAGGTCAGGAAATTAATTGTAATGCAACTCCGAAACTGTTTGACGGAATTTAACCAAATTTGGTATGAGAGTTACCCATATCAACGTGAAGTGGGTGAGCACATTTACATTTGGCCCCGCCCCCAGGGTGATCGTGGATGGGGTCAAAAGTCCATGAAATTCATTGTAGCGCAACTCGTCTGACACTGTTGGACAAAATTTGGTATGTGAGTTACCTGGCATATAATTGTGGAGTGCAAAAGGAAATGTACATTTGGCTTCCCCCCTCCCCTCACCCCAGGGGGATGGGTTGTGGCAGGGGTTGGGGTGGGCTGGGGGTGTATCATAGGTTCAAAGCGGTGAATGTGCGGCTTTGCGATGATGAGCTTGACCATTAAAAGGGTTAATCCATTAATTTCTGCTTGAATATCATGTTTCCATTTCAATTTACAAATCCTGTACAGAAAAATGTGATTTTGCATTGATTTCCATTCGAATATCACTTTTCCGTTCCAAATTACCAGTTCCGTGAATTCCGTTCATTTTCCGTTATCACGTCAAATCACTGGTCCTGTAACACGTACATATATCTAATAAACCCAAGGTTGCTGGTGATACAGACCGAAAGCGGTTAATTCCTAATACTTCTTTTGTCAGTGGGCTCGAGAAATATGAATAGATAGATCTTAATAGGTCGCAATAGAGTGGCTGGTCTGTCTTCAACTCGGCTTTGATGTATACCACTGTTGTCCATACAACAGACAGGTAAGTGGTAGGTGATGACGCATTCAGATAGATCACATTGTTTGTAAATGCATCCCTATGATATAGATTAGAAACCCTACAGGAAATGGCATACAGACGATTCCTAATACATGTACATAAACTACATGTCATGCATCCCTTACCACTCTGATGTCAATATTCTGTCTTTTGTTGTGTCAATAGCAAAGATTATAATAAACTGTTGTACACATTTTAACAATTTTGGTGGATGATGTTGCTGTCTATACGACAGCAACATTTTCCACCAAATTTGTTGAAAAATGAACATCAGATCATCTTAATTTAATTTGAAAATTGCTTACCTCACAGTGGTAACAGTTAAATGTGAGGCAGCATTTGGGACTCTTATCATGCTTGTTATGAATATTCATGTAGAATATGATGATTTTGGCCAGCTTGGCTGTTTATGGGTTAAAAGTAGCACACATGTACATGTCAATACTATACATGGTATATATATACTGGAAACCGCCATCACGACCGTATCTACAGCGGTTCCACAGACACTCAACGATGCCACTAGCAGAAACCGGCTGTCAATACGCTCTAGAGCCGCCCACAAAAACGGGTCTAGAACCGGACATAGCCCTCCAGAATGATGTAGAAAACACAAGAAATATTTCCATCAGGTCCTGGACCCAAGGAGGTGGTTCAAAAACACCACACAAAGCTTCCATACATACCCAAAATCGTGGGTAACTGCCAAACTAGAAACGTGATATATATGATCACATGAGGACGCCGCAAAAATAACAAGTGGGAGAAAAGTGGGAGAAAGGAAAAGAACGTTCAGATTAGAATTCAAGAGCTCCTATGCTAAATCACTAGTTTTCGCAAGCACATAGGCTATGATATCCCAGTATCTGGATACTTCACATCAGAAGGCCATACTAAGTGCGATGTGCAATTTTGGATTTTTTGTCTCCAGTCATCAGCCCCGATGACGAGATCTCCACGTCTTGGAGACAAGTAGAAGAAAGCCACTAGGCACAAAACATCCACCGTGTGGCACCCCTTGACATCAATAAGGCGGGGTGAGAATGCCACAAAAGAGTCTCCCACTCCATGTCTTAATTAATGCAATACTATGTGTATGTCACAATTTGATCGCACATATGTGAGAAGTCAACGGCACTGATTATCACAGATTATGATTGTTGATCTATATTGTTAGCTAACCTGGCTTGAAAGGCCAAGTGAGCTTATGTCGTGGCGACCGTCCGTCGTGTGTCCGTCGTCCATCTGTCCGTCCATCCGTCAACTTTTCCTTTAAACGGCTTCTTCTCAAGAACCGCTGGGCCAATTTCAATTATATTAGGCAGGAAGCATCCTTAGGGCATAGGGATCCAAGTTTGTTCAATTGAACCCGATCAGCCAATTAGGCCAGCGGCCATCTTGGATTTTGGCCGATTTTTAGAAATGTCTTTAAAAATCTTCTCCGAAACCGCTTGAGGGATTGAAGGAAACCTCATGAAATATGATCTAGGGCAAGAGCTCAACCAAATTTGTTCAAGGGAACTTAATTGGTCAAATAGTTTGGCGGCCATCTTGGTTGGCCTAGTTTTAGCGAAAATAACCTCCAGAAACGCTGAAGGGATCATGCCGAAATTTGGCAGATATGATTAGGGACTAAGGACCAGTAAAGTTTGTTCAAGAGAAGTTGATCCGTCAAAAAACATGGCCGCCGTGGGCCAATCAAAATATAGCATGTTTGGCGGCCATATTGGATTTTTTTATTTGATGGATTTTGAGGCCGAAATGGGTTTTATATAGGTTTTTGGGTATTCTGATCTCAAATTTGGAATTTTCGAAACTGTCAGATAAACGATTTAGCGGCCATCTTGGATCATTTTCCCGCCAAAAGCTCCCATACTAAAGCAATGGCAAATTAAAAATTTCTTCTCGAGAACTACTAGGCCAATTTCAATTATATTTGGCATGAAGCATCCTTAAGCCATAGAGATTCAAGCTTGTTCAAACGAACCCGATCGGCCAATTTGGCCGGCGACAATCTAGGATTTCGGCCGATTTTGAGAAATATCTTCTCGAGAACTACTTGGCCGATTTCAATTATATTTGGCATGAAGCATCCTTAAGGCATAGAGATTCAAGTTTGTTCAAATGAACCCAATCGGCCAATTTAGCCGACGACCATCTTGGATTTCGGCCAATTTTTAGAAATGTCTAAAAATCTTCTCCCAAACCATTTGAGGGATCGATTAAAAACTCACGAAATTTGATCTATGGTAAGCGCTGAATCAAGTTTGTTCAAGGGAACTTGATTGACCAAATGGTTTAGCCGCTATCTTGGATGACCTAGTTTTCACAAAAACGACTTCTTCCCCAGAACTGCTGAAGCGATCAAGCCAAAATTTGTGATATATAATCAGCAACTAAGAGCGATTAATGTTTGTTCAAGAGAAGTTGATTCGTCGAAAAACATGGCCGCGGTGGACCAATGTCTTCTCGAGAACTACGGGGCTGATTTGAATTACATGTATATTTCGCAGGAAGCATCCTTATGGCATAGAGATTTCATTTTGTTTAAACGAAGTCGATCAGCCAATTTGGCTGATGGCATCTTGGATTTGGGCCGATTTTTAGAAATGTCTTTAAAAATCTTGTTCTCAGAAACGGCTTGGGGAATCGATTCAAAACTTATGAAACCTCATCTAGACAAAGAGGTAAGCCAAGTTTGTTCAAGACGACTTGGTTGACCGAATGGTTCGGTAGCCATCTTGCATGACCTAGTTTTTCCGAAAAAGATTTCTCCAGAACCACTGAATGGATCAGGCCAAAATTTGGGAGATATGATTAGGGACTAAGGGCCATTAAAATTTGTTCAAGGGAAGTTGCTCCGTCAAAAAACATGGCTGCCGTGGGCCAATCAAATGTAGCGTGTTTAGCGGACATATTGGATTTGTTTATTTGATGGATTTTGAGGCCAAAATTGGTTCTATATATGTTTTTGGGTATTCTGAGCTCAAATTTACAATTTTCGAAACTGTCGGATAAACGGTTTGGTAGCCATCTTGAATAATTTTCTCGTCAAACGCTCCCATGCTAAAGCAATGGGAAATTTAAATTGTCTTCAAGAACTGCCAGGCCGATTTCAATTATATTTGGCAGGAAGCATCCTTAGGGCATAAGGATCCAAGTTTGTTCAAATGAATCCGATCGGCTAATTTGCCCAGCGGCCATTTTGGATTTCGGCCAATTTCAGGAAATGCCTTTAAAAATCTTCTCCGAAACCTGTTACTTGGGGAATCTTCATCTAAGCCAAGAGGTAAGCCAAGTTTGTTCAAGAGGGCTTGATTGACCAAATGGTTCGGCGACCATCTTGGATGACCTGGTTTTCACGAAAATAACTCCTCCAGAACGGCAGAAGGGATCGGGCCAAAATATGGGCCATTAAAATTTGTTCAAGGGAAGTTAATCCATCAAAAAAACATGGGCACTGTGGGGCAATCAAAATGTAGTGTATTTGCGGCCATATTGCACTTGCAAAAATGTCCACAAACTCATTTAAAAGACTGTTAAACCACCCACCAACAATTTTGACAAAAATTGATGGTGCTCCAGGTGCCTTTAACCCTTACCACTATGATGTCAAAATTAAAAAATTTCAGATAATTAAATTAAAAGATGAACTGGTGTTCATTTTTCAACAAATTTGGTGGAAGTTGGTAGACAGCAACATCGTCCACCAAAATTGTTGAAAAATGTACACCAGTTTCTTTGCTATTAACACAGTAAAAGATAGAATATTGACATCTAGAGTGGTAAGGGTTAATTGGCAAACCGGGTAATCCAGCCTCAGAAGCAGGCAAGTTACTGGTCTTGAGAAATGTCCATTTACAGATCAAGGGAAAACTAAATTTACCACAGGAATGACTCAGCTCTACAACAGAGCCAGTCATTGTAATAGTAAATTTTCAAAAATAGTCTTCTCTTGGTCTAGCTGCCATTAATTGTCATTATCTGTGAAGAGTTATTGAGAAAATTGAAATTCTTTTGGATTATGTTTAATTAACATTAAAGTGTTCAAAATAAGAATGGTTGATACGTTGTCGGTCTACTAAAGGGATCGTCACAAACTATATCCGAAGTTATAAGAAACGATATCCATTGCAGGTTGACCCTAAAGGTTACCAACATGACCCTATGATTGCCTTTGGTTATTGGTCATGGTGACCTGACTTAAATACTAGATAGCATCTTTGTGTTTAGCAGTCTTGTTCAACGGTGCTGAGTGTTAGGATATTTTCTGGGTGTGCCATATTAGCTTCTTTACTCAGTTGCAGATTCCATCTCACATGCTGTAATATTTATACAATCAGATGTTTCATGGTTTATGATATCTCGCATTCAGGTGGTCGGGACCCTACAAATATCTTTTCTGCAGAGTTTTGTCTATAGTATTTATTAAACTGGCTGACTGCTACATTACCCATCAGGACAAATAACTCTGGCGCTGCTGAATATTTTGAAAACAATTTGACTGAAAATTGTTAGTGGCTTAGTCACCAACAACTTTCAGTCAAATTGTTTTCGAAATTTTCGGCATATTCAGAGTTAGACATCGTGGAAAATGTAGTCTGCAGGATTTCAGCAGGCAGACAGTTAATACATAATGCGCACAGGGTCAGAACGATTCTTTGATTACATAATTATCTATTAGATGATCTCTGCGAATTAACCCTTTCATCGACAGATCTATAAAAAACTGAATTCTTTATTCATAAATATTCTGAAATTAATTTGACGAAGCATTGGTGCTTAAGGCAGCTACAGCTTCCAGACAAATTAATTTCAAAATATTCAACTGTTTTCCTGTATAGTTGCTTTGGAAATTAGATATGGGTAATTCAGAAATAACTTAACATGTTTCCAAAGCAAATTAAAACCTACTGTCTAAGATTTTGGACGTAAATTTGATTTGGCCTCCAATCAAATTTAAAGTACAAAATATTCAACAGAACATTTCTTACATCATGCTCAAAATTATACTAACATCTTTCTGAATTTGTTTAGGAAACGTTAATTTATTTATCAGCTGTATTGTTTGATCCCTGCTTTTTGGGATAAGCACTATGGCATCTCTTTAACCCACTAAACCTCACAAGCCAGAAATGGCAAATAATTTTAAGGAATAGTTTGTTGGATATTTTGAAACTAATTTGACTGCGCGCTGTCACTGTTCCAGTTAAATTAGATTCAAAATATTCAACAGCTTTCTTGGGGATGATCTGAGTTGTGCTTAATTCAATTTGAGATACCGGTACTACTGGAATTTTATGGGTTAATTTAAATTACGTTAATCATTTAATCCTCAAATTTGTTCAAGAAAATTTCACTTTTCTCAAAAAATGTCCATTTGTATGCAAACAAAGAGAATAAAAAAAATATTTACCCCTGGTATGACTGGATCGATTATCATGAGCCAGTTATTCTAGTAGTAAATTTAAAAAAAATTATGACTTCATTTGGTCTGAAAATGGACATTTCCCAAGAACACTACAAAACTTTAGAAGTAATTTTGGTCGACTTGAGTGCTAAAGGATTAAGATAGACAGTGAAATAACTAGTTATCTTAAAGAAATGCCACTTCCAGATGTCACCAGTTCTTATTTCTTAAAACACATTTTCTGTTGAGTCATTAGTCTTTTGTAACTTCAAGCGAAATGCTGAAATGTAAAACAGGTCCTGCCACACACCTCTCACCCATCTATCTCATCAGCTTTTGTACATGTGCCACATTTATATCTGACATGTCTGAAGGATTCAAGGTTTCCAACTGTGAGCCATTAAACTGGTATTTGCTATCTAAACTAATATACCTGGTACACACATTTTACTAGCTTACAGGTAACAGTGTTAGGTAATCGTTTAACCCTCAAATTTATTCAAGAAAATTTCAATTTTCTTATAGAAAATATCCATTTACGGACCTAGAGAAGACTATTTTTGAAGATTTACAACTAGAATGACTGGCTTAGTTATTGAGTCAGTCATTCCAGTGATAAATTTTCAAAAATAGTCTGCAAATGGACATTTCTCAAGACCACTGCAGAAGCCATTTTTGACTAATATGTGTTAATAATTCATGTAGCGGCCATCTGGTGATGATAGATATTCATGTTTAACACACTTCATACAATATTTTGAAAATGATGTAATAGAAATCTATTATAAGCTGCTGACAATGCAGGCTGCTGACACATGCATGCAAGCGCGTGTGTGTGCCATGAGTGTGTGTTATCCTCAACCTCTAAAGGGAACATATCATTTGGCCTGTCTCTGTCCACCTGCCCACACATCCGTCTGTCTGACTGTCCAAAGAGGTATCACCAAAACTTCTGATCCGATTTGACTACAATTTTGACACAACAAAACATGCTATACCATGAATGAGGGTTTCCAGACTTTACAGTGTTTACAGTTTAAAAACCTGGATCCGGATTGGGATCAAATTCTGTACATGTACATATGGATATCTCGGAAGTTGGAAATTCCAGGTGTGATTTGGCTCATAATTTCACACGAAAAGCTTTACGGTATTACCGTACACTAGGATTCTTCATTACTTAGCCATTTAATGGTCAAGTCTGCCAAAACCAGCCTCCATAATGGTCTTGTGGAATGTCCATTTACAGGCCAAGAGCCCAAGACATTTCAATTTTCGAAAATTTACCACTGAAATGACTGGCACGGTTAACCGAGCCAGTCATTTCAGTGGTAAATTTTTTTAAATTGATTTCTCTTGGCCTTTATAAATGGACATTAAATAATCAGATCATCCCAGTGGTAAATTTTCAAAAATAGTCTTAGTCTGCAAATGGACATTTCTCAAGAGCACTGCAGATGCCGTTTTTGACTGATATGGGTGTTAAAGGGTTAATTTGGTCGTGATCCAAATAATCTGCAAAATCTAACTCAAACAATGTGGTAAAATAGGAGGGCATTATGATGGTCTGTGGTCTCTGATTCAGCTCTTATTGTGTGTGAGGTTGCGTACACTTACTACATGTACATGTATTAGGAACCGTCTGTATGCCATTTCCTGTATGGTTTCTAATGTATATCATAGGGATGTATTTACAAACAATGTAATCTATCTGAATGCGTCATCACCTACCACTTACCTGTCTGTTGTATGGCCAACAGTGGTATACATCAAAGCCGAGTTGAAGACAGACCAGCCACTCTATTGCGACCTATTAAGATCTATCTATTCATATTTCTTTAGCGCACTGACAAAAGAAGTATCAGGAATTAACCGCTTTCGGTCTGTATCACCAGGAACCTTGGGTTTAATAGAGACGGGACCAGTGATTTGACGAGATAACGGAAAATGAACGGAATTCACGGAATTCGTAATCTGAAATGGAAACATGATATTCAAGCAGAAATTAATGGATTAACCCTTTAATGATCAAGAGTTTTCACAAAAATTGAAATTTCTTAATGTATGTCCATTTGCAGTACAATTAAAATTTTTTATCACGAATGACTGGGTCGATTTTCGAGCGAGTCATTCCAGTGGTAAATTTTGAAAAAGAGTTATCTTGGCCTGCAAATGGACATTCCTCAGGACCATGCACTGCAGAGGTTGTTTTCGCCGACTTGACCATTAAAGAGTTAGTCATTTTCCTCCAGAATGTGAGACATTCTCGTGTAAAATTGTAAACTGTTACCCACCTATAGCTTCACCACCCTCACTTTGTACTGTTTGGGCACACTAATAACACAATGCACAACACAAATGTGACTGTTTTCTGGACCTTATTAAGTGTACATTCAGCTTTAGTAGATGATGTAAGTTTGTGAAACGGAAGTGAAATGGAATCAGCAGTTTTGTGAAATGAGAAAATGGCAGAAGCTGAAACAGAAAACCACTGTCCCTATATATGTAATATAATGGTGAATGTGGAGTGAACACAATGGGCCTTTACAATTTATCCATCCGTCATCTGACGTTAAATGACATCATAAATAACTAAGTGACGTGTAGGATGATGTCATAATTAATCATGGCTTGAATGACTCGATATAGCCCATCTTTAACACTTAATAGTATGACATGTACGAAACATTCTGTTGAATATTTTGAAACAGCACCCAGTCGAATTAGTATCAAAATATTCAACAGCTTACCTGTATAGTATTCTGGAAAGTAATACTCTGTGAGTTCAGGAAGAAATCGATCCCAACACAAGCAAAACGTGGGTGGAGCTGAGCTAGAGATGGGCGGGGCATAGCTAAATCTGGAATGGTTCATTCGATGGTCGAAATAAGGCCTTATTACATGTGGATAACAAACGGTTAGTGAGGTAAATTTGTAGTTCTGGGTGCATGGGGTTCATGTGCATTTCTGGCTGATATGCGATAACGTTAATTTATGCACAGGTGGATTTTTTTATGTGGGAGTAAAATCTTAACGTTAAATGCACTGTGTCAATGTAGAGCAAATTTATTTCTTTCTGCCCCGGCAACTTTATAGAAATGAGTCAATTCGTTTTCAAAATAATGTGCATGATTTTATTTTGTATATGATCTTTTAATATTAATTCCGATAACCGAGCCAGTCATTCCAGTGGTAAATTTTCAAAAACAGTCTTGGCTTGGCCTGGAAATGGACATTCAATAACGGGTGGGTGGGATTTTAATTTTCTGGACAGATCTTGACCACTAAAGGGTTAATAATGATGTGTATCATGTAGCTGTCAGTCACGTCAGTGCGAAGGTTAAATATTGTACTGAAACACTGCGCCTTTGCCCCTTTAATGGTCAAATTTTATGAAGAAAATTTTAGAATGTTCTTATAGAATGTCGATTTGTTGGCCAAGAGAAGACTATTTTTGAAAATTTACCACTGGAATGACTGGCTCAGTTATCGAGCCAGTCATTTCAGTGGTAAAATTTCAAAATAGTCTTCTCTTGGCCTGCAAATGGACATTCCTGAAGATGCTTGACCATTAAAGGGTTAACTCTCATATCAGCCAAAAATGCCTTCTGCTGTGACCTAAAGAAATGCCCATTTAGGCCAAGATAAGACTATTTTTGAAGATTTACCACTGGAATGACGGGCTCAATAACCAAGCCAGTCCTTCCAGTGATAAATTTTCAAAAATAGTCTTTATTGGTCTGCAAATGCAAATTTTGTATGAGAAAAAAATTTTCTTGAATAAATTTGAGTGTTAAAGTCTTAACGGTTAGGACTGGTCAACAAAATTGACATTTTTGCTTAGTAAATGTCGAAATCCCAAACAGGAGAAGGGGCAGTGTGTGCGTGGGTGTCCCTACCAAATCACTCAAATTCTTCTACATGAGAGATAAGAAAAGTACGTGAAATTGTGCGATAACCACGCCAGTCATCCCAGTGATAAATTTGTTAAATAACATTCAAATGGACTGCAAATGGAAAGATCTGTATGGAAAATGGAAAAATGTCAGTTTTCAAGGGTTAAATACTAAATTTGCCAAGAGATGCATGATGGTCACATACATAGTTTTCTTGTCTTTATCTAAGTACTGTACACTTTTATGAAGACAGTCAAAACACTGCAAAATCACTAAAAGAAGTCAGTCAATTATGTAGCTGTGAATATATATATATAGATACACATAGCTTTATTCTTATCATCCTGTAACAATCTATACTACCTATACTACATGTAGATGTCGAAAACAAGTGTAGAGATTTTATGTATTTCCTGTAGATTATAGTAGTACCTGTGTGTGTGTGTACGCGTGCGTGCGTGCCCTTGAGTGTACATGTATACCTCATAGTTTGCATGTTGTATATATACAGACACTAACCCGTATCTCACTGATGTCAGACACACAATCTGGCAAAAATGCCTTCTACAAACTGGTCCTGAGAAATGTCCATTTGCAGATCAAGAGAAGACTATTTTTGAAAATTTATGACTGAAATGACTGGCTTGATAACCGAGCCAGTCATTCCAGTGATAAACTTGAAAAAATATTAATCTTTTCTTGCTCCGTAAATTGATGTTTTCTATGTAAAACTAAAATTTTCTTGAAAGAATTTTAGGGTTAAATGTTTAAAATTGTAACAGAGTTAGTGGAAGAGAAAAGCTGGTGTTTGTTGTGGAAGTGATGCTGTTGAAAGGTGTTGCTGGATTTATGCAGAACCAACCGTCAACTTATAGGAGCCATGCAGCCAAATGCATGTAGCTACAGTACATGAGAAAGATAAATTTGTAATAGTTATTTTTACACTTACCCTATATAAGGGAAACAGGGTATTGCAATCAGTTCCCTCTGCCTACCTGCCTGCCTGCCTGCCAGCCTGACTGACCGACCGACTGCCTGCCTGTGTCTCCAGAGATGTATCTAAAAAACTGCTGATCTGATTTGGCCTAAACTACACAACAAAGGAGCTTGGGATGCAAGAGGATTTCCAGACTGTAACCGTCATCGAGATAAAAGAACCTTGATCCGGATTGGATCAAATTCTGGATCTGTGGATATATTGGAAACTACAGGTCCGATTTGGCTCAAATTTTTAACACAGGAAAGGGTGTGACTATGCACTATGGTTCTACAACATTCTCCGTGATACGGAAAAAGTCTGGAAAATCCCAACAAATCTGGAAATCAAAAAAAAAAAGATAATCTAGATAAAAACAATTTACAATGTGACAAAGACTGTAAGGACACTGGTCAGCAATCTCTTGTTTATCAAATTTCTGTCTGCCATATGCCTGTCATTTTGTCTGAGCAGACAGTGTTAAAGCTGGCATGACTGGTGACAGTTTTAAAAATTCATGTTGCTGCTGATCGGATCACTAGCAGTTGCTTTCAATCCAGAAACATGCATTTTGTTGCACCAGCATTTAGAAAATAAGCATGGGCTACAACGTGTGTAATAGGAAGCAAGAGACAGTGGACTGACAACCATTCCATCCCACCCAAGTAAACACTCACCCACTTGTAATTTGTTGATCAAACTGGGCGCTCCTTTCCACTACTCATATAGAGCTACAGCAATATATGGGTTAAAGCGTAAATTATCATAACCCATTAACTCTCATATCAGCCAAAAACGGCTTCTGCAGTGGTCTTGAAAAATGTCCATTTACAGACCACGAGAAGACTATTTTTGAAAATTTACCAGTGGAATGACTGGTTCGATAACCGAGCCAGTCATTTCCAGCTGTAAATTTTCAAAAATAATCCTATCTTGGTCTGTTAATGGACATTTTCTATGAGAAAATTATAATTTTCTTGAACAAATTCGAGGGTCAAAGGGTTAATAGTGGCTCAGCTACACAGCTAAATGTCTGGGTCAGATAATTCACTGTCAATTATTTATCCCTGATGACTGCTAATGCAAATCTTGACTTGACATTTAGATCTTGACAGTCACATGTGTGAGAATATTGTGAAATCCATGTAACAGCTACACATGTGTGATTGTTGTGTAATGTTAGAGCCAACAAACAGTACTCATCAAAGATACAAGTATAAATTATACTTATTAGCTCACCTGGCCTGAAAGGCCAAGCGAGCTTATGTCGTGGCAACCGTCCGTTGTGTGTTCGTCATCCGTCCGTCCGTCAACTTTTCCTTTAAACGACTTCTTCTCAAGAACCGCTGGGCCACTTTCAATTATATTTGGCAGGAAGCATCCTTAGGGCATAGGGATCCAACTTTGTTCAAATGAAGCCGATTGGCCAATTAGGCCGGTGGCCATCTTGGATTTTGGCCGATTTTTATAAATGTCTTTAAAAATCTTCTCCGAAACCGCTTGAGGGAAACCTCATGAAATATGATCTAGGGCAAGAGCTCAACCAAATTTGTTCAAGGGAACTTAATTGGTCAAATGGTTCGGCAGCCATATTGGTTGACCTAGTTTTAGCGAAAATAACTTCTTCTCCAGAACCGCTGAAGGGATCAGGCCGAAATGTGGCAGATATGATTAGGGACTAAGGGCCAGTAAAGTTTGTTCAAGAGAAGTTGATCCGTCAAAAAACATGGCCGCCATGGACCAATCAAAATATAGCATGTTTGGCGGCCATATTGGATTTTTTTATTTGATGGATTTTGAGGCCGAAATTGGTTTTATAAAGGTTTTTGGATATTCTGATCTCAAATTTACAATTTTCGAAACTGTCGGATAAACGGTTTGGCGGCCATCATGGATCATTTTCCCCCCAAAAGCTCCCATACTAAAGCAATGGGAAATTGAAAATATCTTCTCGAGAACTTCTGGGACGATTTCAATTATATTTGACATGAAGCATCCTTAAGGCATAGAGATTCAAGTTTGTTCAAACGAACCCGATCGGCCAATTTGGCCAGTGACCATCTTGGATTTCGGCCGATTTTTAGAAATGTTTTAAAGATCTCCCAAACCATTTGAGGGATCGATTCAAAACTCACGAAATATGATCTAGGGTAAGCGCTGAATCAACTTTGTTCAAGGGAACTTGATTGACCAAATGGTTCAGCGGCCATCTTAGATGACCTAGTTTTCACAAAAACGACTTCTTCCCCAGAATCGCTAAAGCGATCAGGCCGAAATTTGTGATATATAATTAGGAACTAAGGGCGATTAATGTTTGTTCAAGAGAAGTTGATTCGCCAAAAAACATGGCCACGGTGGACCAATCAAAATATAGTGTGTCTGGCAGCCATATTGGATTTTTTTATTTGATGGATTATGAGGCCGAAATTAGTTTTATATAGGTTTTTGGGTATTCTGATCTCAAATTTGCAATTTTCCAAACTGTCGAATAAATGGTTTAGCAGCCATCTTGGATCATTTTCCCGCCAAAAGCTCCAATACTAAAGCAATGGGAAATTTAAAATGTCTTCTCGTGAACTACTGGGCCGATTTGAATTGTATTTCGCAGGAAGCATCCTTATGGCATAGAGATTTAATTTTGTTCAAATGAAGCCGATCGGCCAATTTGGCCGGTGGCCATCTTGGATTTGGGCTGATTTTTAGAAATGTCTTTAAAAATCTCGTTCTCCGAAACTTCAAAAGATTCAAAACTTATGAAACCTCATCTAGGCGTAAGAGGTAAGCCAAGCTTGTTTGAGACGACTTGATTGACCGAATGGTTTTGGCAGGCATCTTGGATGACCTATTTTCCCCAAAAACGACTTCTCCAGAACCTCTGAATGGATCAGGCCAAAATTTGGGCGATATGATTAGGGACTAAGGGCCATTAAAGTTTGTTCAAGGGAAGTTGCTCCATCAAAAAACATGGCGTCTATGGGCCAATCAAAATGTAGCATGTTGGGAATTGGTTCTATATATGTTTTTGGGTATTCTGAGCACAAATTTGCAATTTTCGAAACTGTCGGATAAACGGTTTGGTGGCCATCTTGGATAATTTTCTCGTCAAAAGCTCCCATACCAAAACAATTGGAAATTTAAAATATCTTCTTGAGAACTACCAGGCCGATTTCAATTATATTTGGCAGGAAGCATCCTTAGGGCATAAGGATCCAAGTTTGTTCAAATGAACCCGATCGGCCAATTTGCCCAGCGGCCATTTTGGATTTTGGCCGATTTCAGGAAATGTCTTTAAAAATCTCCGAAACCACTTGGGGAGTCTTCATCTAGGCCAAGAGGTAAGCCAAGTTTGTTCAAGAAGACTTGATTGACCAAATGGTTCGGCGCCCATCTTGGATGACCTGGATTTTACGAAAATGACTCCTCCAGAACCGCTGAAGGGATCGGGCCAAAATTTGGGGCATTAAAATTTGTTCAAAGGAACTTGATCCATCAAAAAAACATGGGCGCCGTGGGGCAATCAAAATGTAGTGTGTTTGGCAGCCATATTGCACTTGTAAAAATGTCCACAAACTCATTTAAAAGACTGCTAAACCACCCACCAACAATTTTGACAAAAATTGATGGTGTTACAGGTGAGCGACACGGGGGCCCCTTGGGCCTCTTGTATCTTTGAGGAGTACTATTTGCTGGCTCACTTGTTACAGACATGTTAC
Organism: Chaetoderma sp. LZ-2023a; assembly: GCA_034401795.1. NCBI lineage: Eukaryota > Metazoa > Mollusca > Caudofoveata > Chaetodermatida > Chaetodermatidae > Chaetoderma > Chaetoderma sp. LZ-2023a. The sequence continues at coordinate 102,574,651 of CM067360.1, read as the reverse complement.
TGCTAATATTTAATTTGACATGTCAATGAACTCATATTGGTTGCAGTGGGCAGAGTTATAGCAATCAACCCATGTCTGTCTATCTGTCTAGCCATCAGTCAGTCTGCCCATCCATCCATCTAGTCTGTCTGTCTCTGGCTGCCTGGCTGGATGGTTGCCTGCCTGCCTGCCTGTCTGTCTGTGTCCATCCATCCGTCTAGTCTGAAGATGACTTCTCCAGAACCGCTGAATGGATCGGGCCGAAGACCAAGAGATTATTTTTGAAAATCCAACAGTGGAATCTATGACTGACACCAGATTATTGAGCCAGTTATTCCAGTGTTGAATTTTTGAAAATCTATGTGCAAATGAACATTTATCAAGACCACTGCAGAAGCCGTTTTGGACGACTTGAGTGCTACAGCGTTAACGCAATCTATAGTAGTATAGCCCCAACCATGTTAATTATTTTTAACACAATTTGATTGAATGGTAACAACATCTTTCAGTCAAATAGTTTTCAAAGTATTCAGCTTACATGTACTTCACCTACTATTTAGGTACACGACACATTAGTTTATGGTTATAGGAGCGTTAATGACGGGATAATAAAAAAGATTATTTTATTACTTGTAGTTAATATCAAAATGTTTAAAGGGATACTAATCCCACTTCAAATGTTGTATTGCACAGATAGATTATGGTTTATAGAGTCCATATCATTCATATCCTGTTACATTCCCTCTTCTGTATCACAATTATCTGCTTTGTAATATCGTGTTAATGTTGAGCAGTAAACGCCACCATTTTGTCTCCTCAAGCGATAGTGTGTGATGTCATGTAAGCTCCAATGCATCACATTCTTTATTATGTAATGCTCATCCCATTGAATATTTTGGAACTAATTTGACTGGAAGTTGTTGCTGCCTATGGCAGCAACAACTTCCGATCAAATTGGCTTCAAAATATTCAACAGTTTACCTGTAGGATTGCTTTTATACCACTTCGCCAAACTATAGCTGGCACCTCTATGACTAAGCGTATACACTGAGGCAGACACACTAGGGTTTTTCTGATTGGTTGAAAAGTAAATCATGACAGCCACCATAGGGTGTAGAAATGCACCTACATTTAACTAGTAAATCCTGAATATCTTTCCTTAGCGGTGTGATAAAAAGCTTAAAATTACCTGGATAGTTTATGACCGGCGTGTTTGATAACCTGAATAGCTATCAAGAGATTGGATTAGTTATCGGTTGAGCAATCAAATCGACTAACCCAAGAAGATGTTTTCCCGTTTCATACCCGAGGGGGTTAGGGTAATGTGAGCGTGGTGGTGGTGGTGGCGTTCTGGTTGTGCTGGTGTCAGTGGTTCTAGTATTGGTGATGGTAATAGTGTTTGTGGGGTGGTCATTATTATTGAAGGTTGTGCCATTATGGCTGCATGATTCATATATCATTGTTATTGTAGATGTTTGGGACACATGTACTACACTTGCTTTCGTATTTATAATGTTCCACACTTAGCTTTGTATTCTGGGAGTTTATAATGTTCCACACTTAGCTTTGTATCCTGGGAGTTTATAATGTTCCACACTTAGCTTTGTATTCTGGGAGTTTATAATGTTCCACACTTAGCTTTGTATTCTGGGAGTTTATAATGTTCCACACTTAGCTTTGTATTCTGGGAGTTTATAATGTTCCACACTTAGCTTTGTATTCTGGGAGTTTATAATGTTCCACACTTAGCTTTGTATTCTGGGAGTTTATAATGTTCCACACTTAGCTTTGTATTCTGGGAGTTTATAATGTTCCACACTTAGCTTTGTATTCTGGGAGTTTATAATGTTCCACACTTAGCTTTGTATTCTGGGAGTTTATAATGTTCCACACTTAGCTTTGTATTCTGGGAGTTTATAATGTTCCACACTTAGCTTTGTATTCTGGGAGTTTATAATGTTCCACACTTAGCTTTGTATTCTGGGAGAATTATTTGTTTAACTGGCTTAACTCTTTAACTGATCAATTTCCTGGATCTCAATTGCGAGGCTTAAACATTCAGGAAAACTGTTGAAAATTTTGAGATTAAAATGACTGGAAGACATTGCTGCCTTAGGCACCAATGACTTCCATGTCATATTTATCTCAAAATAATTAAGAGAATAATTACTTTAACCCTTTAATGGTCATACCGGCCAAAACCGGCCTCTGTTATGGTCTTGTGGAATGCTCATTTACAGGCCAAAAGTATACAACTTTTGAAAAGTTACCGCTGGAATGACTGGCTTGATAACTGAGCCAGTCATTCCAGTGATAAATTTTCAAAATTTTTATTCACTTGGCCTGGAAATGGACATTCGATAGGCATATATTTAAATTTTCTTGACCAAATTTGACCATTAAAGAGTTATATATTTTGTAAAGGGATTTGTCTTTTAACGGGTTAATAAGTTGAGGTTGCCGTTGTTATTGAAGCCTATTTTACAGCCAGGTGACAATTTGGTCCCTAACAGTGAACTATGAATGCGTAAATGCCGAAATGTTAGACATGGAAAATTTTAATATCTGCCTATTGAATGTCCATTTACAGCCAAGTGAATATAATTTTTGAAAATTTATCACTGGAATGATTGGCTCGGTTATCGAGCCAGTCATTCTAGTGGTAAATTTTTCAAAAATTGTATTCGGTTAGCCTGCAAATGGACATTCTTCCAAGACAACTACAGAAGCCGATTTTAGCTGGCTTGACCATTAAAGGGTTACTCCTTTACTACCTTTAAGGCAACAATGGCTTCCAGTCAATTAAGTTCAAAATATTCAACAGTGCATTTTATTTTGTTTTGGAAACGTGTTAAATCATTTCTGAGCTGTACTGTAGTTCCTTAATTATTTACTGATCATGATTTGTCAAGAAAATGGAAATTTGCAGGCAAGAGATGGCTATTTTTTAATGTTTACCACTGTATTGACTGACTGGTTACCGAGCAGTTCATTCCAGTGGTTAAATTTAAAATTATTAAAATGATAAGGGGGTATGTAATTATGGATCTTTAGCGACCTTGTACTGATTACATTTACCATCAGTGGCCGTTATAGACTGTAAAGCCAGGTTTTAGCTCCGTCTGCTGACTACATTTTCCACAGGGATTACTTGTAGCTCTGGATAAGCTGAATATTTTGAAAACAATTTGACTGAAAGTTGTTTGTGGCTAAACCATCAACAACTTTCAGTCAATTTTTTTCAAAATATTCAGCAGGCCCAGAGATATTGCCAATTGAAATTATTGTCAGGTGGCTTGCAGCAGTCTGTCAGCTAATGTACATTTTAGTTTTATTGTGGATTGTGACAAAATTATGCTCATTTAGTATTTTTGTTTATTTTTCAGTTTCTTTTTACGGTGAGAGCTACATTCGCATACCATTCCAAGAAGCCTCCAGTACATCTCATCTTCAACTTCAGTTCAAATCACATCGATCGCATGGACTACTATTTCTCGCATCTGGAAAAACGGATTATATTACGGTGGAACTCAAATCTGGAATTGTACATGTCCATCTTGATCTTGGATCAGGGCCAGCAACATTGTATTCACAGCCTTCAATACGATTGGATGATGTCCAGTGGCATAGTTTGAAATTAGAGCGAAGTAAAAGTACTGTTATTTTGACAATTGATGGAATTTATACAACCACCGTGCAAACGAAAGGGGAATTTTTTGAGTTGAACATTGAACACGGATTATTCTTAGGTGGTCGTGGAAATTTTGAAGATGCATTCTCAGGGAGGCTGCGCAATTTCCGTGGATGTCTACGAGAGGTGGTGTTCAACAAGAATGATCTTATCCAACAGGCGCGTCAAATTACTGATTCATTGAACATATTTGAAGTGACTTGGGATTGTAATCCACAATTTGAATCAAATTCAGATCAGCCAGTCAGTTTCTTAACGAGGACATCATTTGTGGCCTTTCCGTATTTGCATATTCGTAATAGTGGAATTTTTTCCTGTGATTTTAAAACAAGAAATGACATGGCCATGGTTCTGTTCAATGCAGGGCATTTGCCAAATTTGGATTTCATAGCTTTAGAAATTGTTCACGGTAGATTAAAATTGTCAGTTGATAAAGGAAACGGTGTTGCAGAATTGGAATCTAATAAAGTTGTTAATGATGGTAACTGGCATCAATTGGACTTTACTATAGCTACTTCATCTGTTGAATTGACTGTTGATGGTGAGCGTAAAAGTATGCGTTTCAATCTCGGGGACAGTACACAAATAAACCTGGCTGGACACTTATTTTTAGGTGGGATCAGTTTCAATGCACGATCACATGCACTACGAAAGGGTTTAGTAACATTACAAGAAAATGGTGGACGAGGCGTGTCCTTAAAGGGTTGTATGAAAAATATTGTGTTAAACTCTCGTTCGTATGGTTTCCGTGAAATTCAGATATCTCGCGGTGTCCAGGCTTCATGTGTGTGGGATTATCCTTGCGCATCCGACCCTTGCATTCCACAGGCAAACTGTCAGGAGGTGGGTCACAGTAAATTTGTGTGTAAATGTGAATGGCCAGTATGTGTTAGAGACACATCAAGATCAGAATCAAAGCTTCTAGGAGAAGCACTTCCATTGAATGATGTGCTATTTATTCAGAGTGTAAAGATAGACGAAGGGACGGAAATAGAAATCACCACAAATAACATTGAACTTCTATTTGACTATTCCGAGCACAGAATCCGTGAATCGGCAGTTACATTTGATGTTACGCTTCCTCCAAAGCATGGAACTTTAGAGGTGATTAATGGTATTATGCGAAACCAGGGCAGATTCACCCTGTTAGACATTATCAGTGGTAAGGTTCATTATCTTCACGATGGTACAGATACGGTTGCAGATGACGCAACATTGGCCATGTCAGTGCAAGGATACGTGGATGAGAATGGCATCAGGCTAAAAGACACATACTCATTTACTTTGCCAATTATTATAAACCCACAAAATGATCCACCTAAAATTGTATTACCTCAAGATAATACCATACAAATGATTGAAAATAGTCGAATACAAATTTCAAAAGATATTCTATGGTCAGCCGATCCTGATACCGGTTCAGACAACCTCGTTTATTCAGCAATTTATCAATCAGAAAGAAATGGATTCTTTGAGCGTGGAAGTGATTCTGGAAATCGTGTAAATACTTTTACACAAAAAGAGATTGAAGAGGGATATATTTGGTTTGTTCATGTTGGTGAAGTTGATAAATTGTATGTGCGTTTAAAGGTGAATGATGGGACATCTGATAGTCCACATGCTGATCTGCGTGTTCTCGCAGTCTCCCTGCAGCTGAGACTCACATCCAACACTGGCCTTACAGTTGCATGGGGACATCGTCACCTCATCAGTAGGCAAAATTTATCCATGACTACAAATGTACCAAAGCAGAACATTAGATTGAACTATCAACTTAATGAACAGCCACGTTACGGTGAATTACAGAAACGACAACGAGGGACAGACGCATGGGTAATGGTAAATACATTTAGCCAAGACAGCATTAATCGTGGTAAGATCCGATACATCAATACAAATTCTGCTTCTAAACCAATTTTGGATCAGTTTAAATTTATCGTTCAAGCAGAAAATGGTGTTAAATCACGTGAGAATGTCTTCAGAATCAATCTGAGGCCAGTCACAATAAACGTTCATCCAAGATCAAAACTTATTCTTAATGCTGTTAGTGAGAAAACGTTGTCTAGTGATGATTTCAAGATTATTGTTAATGTGCCGGACTTGTCTCCACGAAAGGTAATATTAACCATAAATCAATATCCAGTTCATGGACATCTGAGTAAATCAGGGGTGAACCTGCTGGATGAGGCAACATTCACACTTCTGGATCTCAACTTAGGAAATATTGTGTATAAACTAAATAAAATGACATATGATCCTTTTGAAGATGAAATTGGAATAAAAATTTCAACGGACAATGCTGAAGATGTTATATTCCCGTTAAAAGTCCAATACATCCCAGAAGAGACAAATATTAGGTTTATAAATAATGGTCTAAGCAGCGTAATTGAGGGTGGCCAAAAGAATATTGAAAAGAACGATCTATATGTGGAAATGAATGAGGTAAAGGACTTCCGATTCACTGTTACAGAGTTTGCCAAACACGGCGTCTTGATTTTAATGGATGCGCGTACATCGGGTGTTATCGAGAAAAACATTTCTACATTCTCCAAAAGTGATATTCACAATAGAAAATTAGTCTATAAACATGATGATTCGGAGCATAACAAAGATTCATTCAGCTTTATTGTAACACCAGTGATTAATAATCCCGAAACATTTGAAGGGGAGATAACTGAGTTAAGTGGGACATTTGATGTCACTGTTACAATGAGAAATGATAATCCTCCAAAAAGACTTGTTGAAAAAGTGTTCCATGTCGTCACAAACAAAGATAAATTGCTAACTATCGACGATTTGGCGTTTATCGACCCGGATACGGATTATGACTCGAATGAATTAACTTATATCAGGCGTGGAATACCTGATGGTGAGTTTGTGGATAGTATAAATGGTACGAAGATTTACAGGTTCAAGCAGAAAGATCTCGTTGATGAGCGAATCTTGTTTAAACATAATGGTCCAGCACGGACATATCGACGAGCCGTCATTCAGGTTACAGACGGACAGTATATTACGACGAGTCTGTTTGAATACCAAGCATCTAATCCTTTTGTAAATATTCAGAACAATACAGGAATTTCAGTGGAGAAAGGAAAACATGCCGTTGTCACAGCGAGCAACCTAAGTATTGATACTAATGTAAACATTAATAGTGAACATGTCCGTATCTTGTTAATTGAAGAACCTGAGTATGGGAACATTTATCTTGGTTCTGTAGCAGTGTCAGACTTTACATTAGCAGATGTGATATCAGGCAGGGTTTCTTACCATCACGATGGATCAAACCACTTGGAAGATAAGTTTCAATTTGCTGTTAATGTTTTGGAAGCACAGGTTCAGGGACAATTTGCGATTAAGATTTATCTCCGGAGTCAACAACATCCACCAAGAATAGTTCATAACAAGGTACTCGAAGTCGAAGAAGGCGGGTCGTCGATTCTGCATCAGCATTTGTTATTGATTACACATCCCGACTCATTGCCACTAGATATCATGTACACAGTGGTTCTGCCACCACAATTTGGAACGATAAAGATTATTGGACAACCACAGGTCAAGATGCCACCAATGTTTACGCAACAAGATATTATCGATAAAAAGGTTCATTATCGTCAATCAAAGACATTACAGGGAAGGTCCACAGACAAGTTCGTCTTTGATGTTTCTAATGGGTTTCACACATTGCAGAGAATTGAGTTTTATATTCGAATAATACCAAAACTGATTCGTATAGAGACCTTAAATCTATCAGTTACAGAAGGTGAGAAAGTTGTACTATCCAAAGATAATGTGCGTATTATGAGCAGACATTTCTCAAAAGATAAATTTATTTTTAAAATCACAAAAACACCAAAACATGGCTGGCTACAGATCCAGCCTGATAGTGAACACCCGATAACCGAGTTTTCATCCGATCAGCTGTCAAAAAATGCTGTGTTTTATCAACACGATGATTCGGAAACGCTTGATGACGAGTTTTCATTCATCGGCAAATTAGACAGTGGTGCAAAAGACACTGAAACCAAAACTATCTACGTGAAAATTAAATCAATAAACGATCAGCCACCACGAGTTGTCGTTAACAAAGGCCTGATGATTTGGAAAGGTGCGATGCAGTTGATTACGTCGGAATGCCTGCGCGCGGAGGATCCTGATTCAGTAGCTAATAAGATTATGTATCAGGTGTCTAGTCCGACAAATGGTCACATTGCTATCGTGAACAACACATTTTGGGCGATATCAAGCTTCACACAGGCTCTCATTGACAATAACCAGATCACCTTTGTTCATAAAGGTAAGACTTAAGTCTGAATTTAGCAACATTTTATGAACCTTTCCAGTTTTAGCTATGCCCCGCCCATCTCTAGCCTAAACTCCACCCACACCTCGCTCGTGTTAGGATCAATCGATCCCTGAACTGCCTGACTATCAATTTCCAGAAAACTATACAGGTACGTTGTTGAATATTTTGAAACTAATTTGACTAGGTAACGTTGCTGCCTATGGCCTCAACAGCACCCAGTCAAATTAGTTAGTTGCTATATATTCAACATGTTTATTAAATAGTAAAGACATACATTTCGTAAAACAATGCTTTAGCTTGTCACCAATTACGCGTTTGTGATGCGCTTAATTACATCATTGATTGTAACATCATCCTACACGTCACATAGTTTATTATGACATCATATGATGGCAGGATAAACTGGAAAGGTCCATTGAACGTTCCGATCTGTCACTCAAATAAATGATGTCATAATCAATTTCATCACATGTAGGGTGAGGAAGCTGGAAAAGTCTGTCAAGTGTACGAATATAAACATTCTATCATTGAATATTTTGAAACTAATCTAACTTGTTGCTGCTATAACTAGCAATGGATCCTTCTATTGTCTCCCAACATCGTTGATGTGGGTGATATGAATTAAACGCTCGAACATGCATTCATCATCACCGGGAATTGCTTTTTTAGAATTTTCTCCCTTGAAAAAGTTAATATTTGTCACTCTGGAACATCTATATGAATTAACATCAAATGTGGTACATCAATGCATCATTACATTCCATGGGATTATCTCGGCAAAACCAATCTACTTTCACCAGAATTTTGTCTCCTGAAAAACTTCAAATTCATCAAATGTTTGGTAGTATTGTTAGATTATATAGACTTTAACCATTTAAAGGGGCACATTCACACCAGAATGCCTTAAAATAAAGAACTTTTAATTGTATACTTTTAGAGGATTAAATTGTGTATCTAAAATGTAAGGAAATTAAATAACTCTTAGCGTATGATTATCTCATTCTGTGTACAAATTAATATAATTTTCTTAGTTGAAAAGTTGAATTAGAGACTTGTATCCCTAACATGCCTAAGTCAACTTGACAAAAAAGATTATATTAATTTATAGATACATGTTAACCCTTTAATGGTCATACCGGCCAAAACCGGCTTCTACTAGGGTCTTGAGAGAGAATACAAATTTTGAAAATTTACCACTAGAATGACTGGTGATAAAATGTTCAAAAATTATATGCTTTTGACCTATACATGGACATTTAATAAGTACAAAACAGCAATTCTCACCATATAAAAAGATTTTGCCGCCTAGTTACCTGTATGCCAGTTGGATGGTACAATGTATTCTATTTGAGATAATAGAGAGACCTGATTTCTCACTCAAGTATACGATGCCATAACCAATTACTGAATCCAGTTTCTCAGTCAATCATATGATGTCATAATCAGGTACATGAAGTGTAGGCTGAGTCATAATCAATTACGTCATGATCAATGACTGGATTTAGTCTGTTTTAGATGCTTAATAGTCTGTCAGGTTGTACGAATTGTATGTCTTTACTATTTAATAAACATGCTGGTGAATATTTTGAAACTAATTTAACTGGGCGTTGTTGCTGCAGGCAACAACAGCGCACAGCCATTGATTATTGGTTATTGAGCCAGTCATTCCAGCGATAAATTTTTTTTTAAATAGCCTTCTCTTGGACTGTAAATTGGCATTTCTCAAGATGACTTGAGTTCTGCCTGGATTAATCGCTAAACATATTAACCCTAATTAACCCTCGAATTTCTTCAAGAAAATTCCAATTTCTCATAGAAAATGTTCATTTGCAGATCAAGAGAAGACTATTTTTGAAGATTTACCACTGGAATGCTGGCTCGGTTATCGAGCCAGTCATTCCAGTGGTAAATTTTCAAAAATAGTCTTTTCTTGGTCTGCAAATGGAAATTTCTCAAGACCTGTGAAGAGGCCATTTTTGGCAGATATGAGTGCTGAAGAGTTAAAGGTAAATATTCACAGACGAATGCTTGAAGATAAATTTGTTAAACTTGTAGACTTTTGGAGGCTTAAATTGTGGGCTTAGATGTAATGAAACGAAATAAATCCTACCATATATCATGATTTTATCACGTATAAATCAATATAATTTTTTAAGTTGTGAATTTGAATCAGAAAGACGAGTCACTATTCCAAATTCACAACTAGAAAGGTATAATAACTTGTACGGAATGAAATCAGAATATTATGTTAAAATTTATTTCATTTATTGCATCTAGAAGTAGGCACGCCATTTAAGTCTCTAAAAGCGTACAATTTTAACAAATTTATTTTCAGGCATTTTGCTGTGAATATGCACCTTTAAGGGGTTAAATATTTGGATGATAATTTTACAGGAAGCTGTAGTATGTGCTATATAAATATACAGTACAGCCTGACTGACTGCTCATAAATTTTATAAGTCTGAATGTTTCTAAAACCAAGACAGAAACATGTTAAAAAGAAATGTTCTCTTGAATATTTTGAACATAATTTGATTGTATCAAATTATGTTCAAAATATTCAACAGTACATTTTATTTTGTTTTAGATGAAACATGTTTTTGAGTTTCAATGTAGTTCAACTTATTTTCAGAAGTAATAGCTTCTGAAAATTTAATACCGTTGCATCAAAAAGAATTCATTGTGTTTTATTTGTAGATTTGAAATGGTAAGGCACTGACTTGAGTTAAAGTTCTCGTGTTCCGTTAAATATAGACCCTTTTGCACGAGATATGAGATGCCTGCTGATTTCTGTTTAATTTATCCAGCATGCTATGCTACCCAGCATGCAATGCTACCCAGCACACAATTTCCTGACTCCATAATCGTTGTAACTATTGGACGCCATATTCGTTTAGTCTTTTGTCTGTATAGGCCAGGATTTCTCAAACAAAACCAACCTGCCTGCTCGTGCAAATAGTCATTTCTCCTCCAGCTCTGGAAGCGTAAGCATGTATGTAGGGCATACTATTCACGGCGGTACATTCGATGGCCTGCATTTCAATACTGTTCCACACAACTGTGTCAATTTCCAGAAGAAAATTAGAGAAAGCTAAAGCTGTTATATATATGTTGACAATAATTTGCATGAAAGTTATTGCTACCAATGACAGCAACAACATTCAGTAAAATTATTGTCAAAATATTTATTAGGTAATGCGATTATACCTGGTGCAGATTTGATACTAATTTGATTGAAAATTGTTGCTACAACAGCTTTCAGTCGCTATATTCTAAAATAATCATCATAATTTTTAGTCGACTCTCGCTATGGATTTGAATAGCAATTCGACTGTAAGCTGTTGGTTTCTAAGGCACCAACAACATTGTTGAATTATTATCCACACACGTGCAGTCACTATATTACTATTTAGGCAAAGTGAGCGTAGGCCTATATACGCCTCTTGACAAGAATGAATACTTAGCACATGGTGTGCATGTTTCGTTGACAGATTTGTGCATTTGTTTGAAATGCATTGGTCGAACAGAAAGGCACACACGGTAGCTAGGCGAAGCATTTCCTTCGTGCAGGCAAAGCGTATTTTGGCCATATACTCACTCTACTAAGATAGTAATACTAAGCGCCGTGTAATTCTATGGACAGCTATTTGCTAACGTTGTTGGTGCCTTCGTCAGCAGCAACTTACAGTCAAATTGCTTTTCAAATCCATAGGAGGTATTTTCTGAAATTTATGATGATTATTTTAGAATCCATGGACTGAAAACTGTTGCAGCAGCACTTCAATAAAATTTGTATCAAATATATAGCAGGTAGTAATTGCATTACATACTAATTATTTTGACAACAATTTGACTGAATGTTGGTGCTGTCATTGATAGCAACAACTTTCATGCAAATTACTGTCGTGTATGCTTACGCCTCCAGAGCTGAGGGCAAATGACTATTTGCACGAGCAAGCAGGTCAGTTTTGTTTGAGAAATCCTGGCTTGTGCAGACAATAGACTAAACGAATATGGCGTCCAATAGTTCCAACGATTATGGAGTCAGGGCATTGCATGCTGGGTAGCATTGGACGCCGTTAGCATTGCATACTGAGTAAATTGAACAATCATCTCATATCTCGTGCAAATTTGTCTATATTTAATGGAACACGAGAGCTTTAATTTCATTCCAATAATCAGTCTTCTACCTTGTTACTGGCACTGCTGATAAATACCTAGAGAAACCAGGAAAAATTCCTTATATACCTCTGTTTTATTTATTTTGAGAGACAGACATGTATTAGATGTGAGTCACACCATAAAGTCCGGCTATTTTGAAAATTACTTTAAAGTATCTCGTGTTCCTTATATCTTGCAGGTGGTGATACCGGATACTTTAACTTCCAAGTTACGGATGGACGAAACGTCGATGTCCTCAGAAAGTTTACTATTGTAGCGACACCGTTGCTTCTTACCATAGAAGAAAATCAACCATTGGAGGTTTATCCAAATACTATTCAGCCAATCACGGTACAGCATTTGCTATCATCGACCAATGACCCGAATCAGACGAAACCAATCATGTACACAGTTAAGCGGAAGCCAGGGCATGGTCGGATTGTAACATTGGTTCACGGGCGGCCATTTGAAGTGACGACATTCACACAACAGGAGATAAGCGATGGTGCCATACATTATCAGCATACTGGTTATGTTCAAGGATGGTCGCAGAAAGATAGAGTGTATTTTGATGTAAGTGTGCTTTATGCAGAACCAGTTCCTGATGAGATGTTTGATATTAGTGTCTCGTATGGAAATTTAAATGAGGAAAATAAGCATCAACTTCTCGTAATGAAACCATTAAAAGTACGAGAAGGGGCTGATGGCGTCATCTCAAGGAATCTTCTTGATTCTTCAGGTTACAGAAGACAGTTACTAGATATCGGCAAAAGTGTTGATGTGGAGTATATGATTGCAGCATTTCCACAACACGGAAAAATTCTGCTTAATGGCAGCGATGTTAAAATCGGATCTAAGTTTCGTCAAGATGTTATTGATCGATTGTTATTAAAATACTCTCATGATGGATCCGATACGTTAGAAGACGCTTTTAAATTAATATTGCTAGTGTCGGCTAAAGATAGTTCCTCTGTAGGTGATGATGTTATGCATGCAAAGCTTACTAGTTTCTTTAACATATCAGTGGACCCAGTTAATGATGAACCATTTGTTGTAGTTACGAAAAATCCCAGCATTCAAGTTGTTCAAGGATTTTCCATTAACATTACAAAAGATGACTTGTATACAAAAGATAAGGACACTCTTCCGGAGGGAATTACGTACGTGATAATTTCAGGACCAAATAATGGAATGCTTGTATTTAGCCGAAGGCCGAAATATCCGATCAGGCAGTTTACACAAAAGGATGTGAATGACAATCGTGTTATGTTTGTTCATGATGGCAGTCGTGGACCGGGCGCATTCCATTTCAGAGTCTCTGATGGCGCATTTAAGCCGTTCTACAAACCATTTAATATCAGAGTTATACCAATTGTGATTAAACTCTCTTCATATAAAGACATTCATTTAGTGCAATCACATTCTTCAAAAGTGATTAACTCGGAGAATTTAGACATTGAAACAAATGGTTTGAGAAGTCAGGTGAACTATACAGTGACAACATTGCCAAAATTTGGAAAGTTATATATTGGGGAAGACGAAGTGATTAAGTTCTCGCAGTTAGACATAGACAATGAGGTTTTGGCTTATTACCAAACAGATATGACTGTTGGCGCAGATAGCTTTAAATATAAGGTATCAGTAGGTGACACAACGTTATATGACCAGTACCTCAATATTACAGTTATTCCATACGTGAAGCAGCTTCCCTTAGATGCGCCATCAGGCAGCCATGTTGCGATTAACATTCTAGTCTTAGATGCCAGTGAATTAGCCGGTGTGTCTGGAGATAATCCCAGATTTGATATCGTGAAAGAACCTCAGTTTGGAATGGTGCTTAAGAAAATTGGTAGCCGTCGAGACTTGGTGCACTCTGAGACATTTAGAGAAGTGAAGTTATTTACGCATGAGGACATTCTTTACGGACGCGTGTATTATGTGTCAGAACAGGGAGTTGACGTAGCAACTAATCCTAGTGATAGTTTTACTTATATTCTAAGTGCGTACAATGTACAACCAGCGACTGGTGTCTTTGTAGTGAGTTTAAAACCACCTGACAGTGAAGACGGTATGGATCCGACTATTATTCCATTAACTAAGAGTCCTGTGTATAATGGTTCACCATTGACAGGACAACCACCATTGTTCGATGATGGTGATAATGATGATGATGATGACGACTCATCAACTGATAATGTATCTCCCGGTTTTGAAAATGGTGCTACGAAATTACCAGAACATGGTCTGGTTAGTCCGAGTATTAGTACTGATAACCTCATTTTGATTATTGTGTTTATTTGTTTGATAGTAATCATCGCTATAATTGTGTCAATCTCGATTATTGTGTGTCGAAAACGTCGAGCTAAGAAAAAACAAGAGGAGGAATTGTGGGAACAACGCCAAAGGTCTAAACTTCGCCCAGTAATCAGCGGACCATTACAGCTAGAAAATCAGCCCCATGTTCACATCGAGGCTCAGAAAAAACATTTATCAGTTCCAATATCGGTGGATGAGCAAACGTTAATGCTCAGCTCACCCGAATCGGAAGACGAAAGAGAGCACACGTACTCAAATGTACAGAATCAAAATTCTAAAGTTTATCCAACGACTCGATCACCAGATTTAAGTCGGACAGAATTTAGCACAACTGTTCCAACATGTAAAGTGACTCCGCTAATTGAAGCGGGGAGTGCTGGAAGAGATAGTAGTTATTTGAATCAGAATGACATTCCAAAATCACCAACGGGCAGTGGTTTTTCAGCGGATAGTGTAGAAAAGCCGGATTATGATTGGACTCTTTTAGATACAGAACTTTTACATAGTACAGGATTGACAAATCCAGTTCTGAAAAAGAACCAATATTGGGTGTGATTGTTTAAAATGTGTAATTGATCCACCATAATGAGCAGCCAAAGAAGGTCACTGAGAAAACAGAGGATGTATTTACGAAGGGTACTTAAGTTCGAAAACATGCCTAAATATGGTGTAAGTCCAAAAACACCTAAGTCTATCATGTCTGTATTCCCACACATTAGATGAATATTTAGCCGCATATTCATGAATACGACGTAGTCACGGACAATTAGGTATATTCGTAAGTTAGGCACTCTTCGTGAATACGCCCCCTGGTTTCTTACCTATACGTGAATACGCCCCCTGGTTTCTTACCTATACTTAACACTAATGGTCAAGATTTGTCGAGAAATTTGAAAGATTTGTGTAATAAATCAGGGAATGTACATTTGCAAACCAGGAAACAAATATGTTCGGAAAACTTCCACGTACATGTAGCAATGAAATGACGCTCTTACCAAGCTACAGGTTATCATTTGAATGGTAACCCTTTCAAACATATTGAAGGAATGAATCCAATCTGTCATTCAATATATATAACGTCATAATTATTAGCTCACCTGGCCTGAAAGGCCAAGTGAGCTTATGCCGTGGCGACCATCCGTCGTCCGTCAACTTTTTCTTTAAACGACTTCTTCTCAAGAACCACTAGGCCAATTTCAATTATATTTGCAGGAAGCATCCCTAGGGCATAGAGATTAAAGTTTGTTCAAACGAAGCCGATCGGCCAAAATCCAAGATGGTCGGCGGCCAAAATAGCCGATTTTTAGAAACACTAAAAAATCTTCTCCGAAACCACTCGAGGAATTGATTCAAAACTCATAACACTTCATCTAGAGCAACGGTAGACCCAAGTTTGTTCAAGGCAACCTGATTGAACGATTTGTCTGGTGGCCATCTTGGATGACCTAGTTTTCGCGAAAACAACTTCTCCCGAACAGCTGAAGGGATAGACCTGAAATTTGGTAAATGTGCTTAGGGACCAAGGTCCATTCAAGTTTGTTCAAGGGAAGTTTGTAGGTTAAAAAACATGGCCGTAATCAACGAATCAAAATTTAGCGTTTGTTGGTCATATTGGCTTTTTTGTATTTGATGTATTTTGATTGCGAAAATTGCGTTATATATGCTTATCAGTGTGGCGAGTTCAAATATGCAACTTTCGAGATTGTCGAATAAATGGTTTGGCTGCCATCTTGGTTTGTTTTCCCGGCATCGGCTCCCACAGTAAAGCAATGGGCCCATAGTAAAGCAATGGGGAATTCTTTAAACGACGTCTTCTCAAGAACCACTGGGTCAATTTCAATTATATTTTGGAGGAAGCATTCATAGGCCATAGAGATCTAAGTTTGTTCAAACGAAGCTGATCGGTCAAAATTCAAGATGGCCGCCGGCCAAAATGGATAATTTTTAGAAACACTAAAAAATCTTCTTCTCCAAAACCGCTGGAGGAATTGATTCAAAACTCATAACACATCATCTGTGGCAAGGGTAGACCCAAATTTGTTCAAGGCAACCTGATCGGCCGATTTGCTTGGCGACCATCTTGGATGACATAGTTTTCGCGAAAACGACTTCTCCCGAACCGCTGAAGGGATAGAGTTGAAATTTTGTAAATATGCTTAGGGACCAAGGGCCTTTCAACTTTGTTCAAGGGAAGTTTGTTCGTTAAAAAATATGGCCGCCATCAACCAATCAAAATTTAGCGTTTCTTGGTCATATTGGCTTTTTTGTATTTGATGTATTTTGATGGCGAAAATTGCTTTATATATGCTTATCAGTATGGCCAGGTCAAATATCCCACTTTCGAGACTGTCAGATAAACGGTTTTCCTGCCATCTTGATTTGTTTTCCCGCCATAGTCTCCCATAGTAAAGCAATGGGGAATTCTTTAAACGACTTCTTCTCAAGAACCACTGGGCCGATTTCAATTATATGTGGGAGGAAGCATTCATAGGGCATAGAGATCTAAGTTTGTTCAAACGAGGCAGATCGGTCAAAATCTAAGATGGCCGCCGGCCAAAATGGCCGATTTTTAGAACCACTTTAAAAAATATCAGAAACCGCTGGAGGAATTGATTCAAAACTCCTAACACATCATCTATGGCAACGTTATACCCAAGTTTATTCAAGGCAACCTGATTGGCTTATTTGCTTGGTGGCCATCTTGGATGACGTAGTTTTCGTGAAAACGACTTCTCCCGAACCGCTGAAGGGATAGCGCTGAAATTTGGTAGATACACTTAGGGAGCAAGGGCCATTCAAATTTGTTCAAAGGAAGTTGGTATGATAAAAAACATGGCGACATCAACCAATCAAAATTTACCTTTTGGTCATATTGGCTTTTTTGGGTATTTGATGTATTTTGATGGTGAAAATTGCTGTATATATGCTTATCAGGGTGGCGAATTGAAATATGCCACTTTCGAGACTGTTGGATAAACGGTGTGACTGCCATCTTGGTTTGTTTCCTGCCATAGGCTCCCACAGTAAACCAATGGGGAATTCCTTAAACAACTTCTCCCGAACCACTGGGCCGATTTCAATTATATTTGGCAGAATGCAGCCTTAGGGCATAGAGGTCTAAGTTTGTTCAAACGAAGCTGATCGGCCAAAATCCAAGATGGCCACTGGCTAAACCAGCCAATTTTTAGAAATGTCTTTAAAAATCTCCGAAACGGCTTGCGGGTTGATTCAAAACTCATGAAACATCATCTAATGCAGGAGGAGAACCAATTTGTTCAAGAGAACCTGATTGGTCCATTGGCTTGGTGGCCATCTTGGATGACCTAGTTTTCGCGAAAACAACTTCATATCCAGAATCGTTGAACAGATTGGGCCGAAATTTGGGAGATATGATAAGGGACTAAGGGCCGTTAAGTTTTGTTCAAAAGTAGTTGATACATAAAGAAACATGGCTTCTGTTTTCTTGTTATAATGCTGCTCAACTCTGTAGGGTTCTACTTATTGTTGATGGCCTTTCTGGTTGAAATGCCTATGATGCAGGTGAGCGATACAGGCCCCTTGGGCCTCTTGTTTATAGTATGCCACGTGTAAGCCGACATCACAATTATAATTGACAGAAATACTTCGTCATAAACCTGGAATAGTCTGTCAGCTGTATGAAATGTTTGTCTTTACTACGTAATAACCATTCTGTTGAATATTTTGAAACTAATTTAACGGGGCGTTGTTGCTGCCATAGCCTTCAACAGCACCCAGTCAAATTACTTTCGAAGTATTCAACAGCTTACATTGTACATGACATTGTATAGTTTTCTGGAAATTGAGAATCAGAGAAGTCAGGATTTTGATTGATCCCAACATGGTCAATGCATGGGTGGAGTGTAGCTAAAGATTGGCGGGGCATCTATAGCTAAAACTGGATTCATCCTTTGGCCTACGAATGATCATTTCTCAAGATCACTGCAGCTAGCTTGATTATTGACCATTTATAATAGTCAATCCGACCAAAAATGCCTTGTGCAGTTGTCGTGAGAAATGTCCATTTACAGACGAAAAAAGACGATATTTGAAAATTTGCCACTGGAGGGCCTCGCTCACTGATAAAATGAATACTCTTCATGTCCTGCAGATGGTCATTCAACATGGTCAGTAAGTATATATGTACATTTTCTTGATCATTAAAATTCTCATACATTAAGAAGAATCATATATACATGTATCTTGAATAAATAGTGGACTATTTGTTAGCTTATGGTCACGAACTAACTAAAAGTGTAAGCGCCATTTTAGATTTAGTTTGCCATCACTACTTATTATATTTGAACCTGTGTTGACATGAGATTATCCAATAAAAGTAGAGCATCCCCTGTTAGCTCAGTCATTCTCCAGTAAGATTTTAAACAGTCAACATCTGCCTACTTTTTCAATGTGATTGACTAGGTCACGTATAAATTATAAATTGCTATTCAAAACTACGCTACAAGGACATATATGCCGGTACACGATTTTCCCATAAATATAAAATCAAAAGTGCTCATGATATTGCATCTAGGTAAATTTATTTTGTAATTTAATAGTGATCGTCATCCTTGTATGTGTCAATATCAGTGAGCTTGTCTTTACATCTGCTGTGAGTTATAAAGTGAATTATGCTTATGGCGCGGCGGCGTACAATAAGCCACGCTGGAATAATCAGATTCAAGGCTGTGACACACACAAAATAGACATGGATACGTTAAATACAAAGAAGACTAATTACAAAATAAATTTACCTATGTACAGGTAATGTAACAAGTACATTTGATTTTAAATTTTATAAAACGTTTAACATTTATTGAAAATCAGATATATATATATATCGTAGTTTCTTGACCAATGGACGCAGGTTTTTTTTCAACTTACATGTTCTAGGAAAGGGGTCTGCGTCCTATAATTGAAAACATTCCTTGAGCACATTTCTTGGTCGACATTTTTCTTAAAAGGTAAAAAATTATACCACGGAAATTGAACTAAATTTTGCAGGAGAAGATTCTCGCCGCCTTAGGACTATGTTTAATGTACACTCCAAACACGTCACGCGGAAGTGAAATTATTAAATTGGGCACCTAAATATTGCTTATTCTTTAATAAATATCACTTATTACATCAAAATTAATCCAGAATTTGACATAAAATGGCGCCGAGAAAAGATATAAATCATGTGATTCACTTCCAATCACAAAAGATCTTTATTTAGAGCAAATACTCGGATATAAATATTCTGGACTCGGAAATTGCTATATATTATCATAGCGTGATAGGAACTGAATGTTCCTGTACCCGTTTAATAACAAACTCCCGTTAGCGGATAAGATCACACAGTGCCTCCAATCACAAAAGAGCCTGCGGCTCGCCAGATAACCAACTCCTTTTAGCACATAAGATCACACAGCGCCTCCAATCACGAAAGACCCAGCAGCTCGCCAACATAAGAAGCAGTCTATCACTCTATCTCATTTTATTTCTTGGACTTTCAAGCAATTTTTGTCGTACATGATTCCGTTTTGGATCATTTGATGTTGGTCAGCATTACAACTGGTGACCATCTTACCACATTCCTAATGTCACATGATTTCTATATTTTCGAGGAGAGATTTTATGTCAAAATTAGATTGATTTTGATGTACTAAACGATCTTTATTAAAGATATGCGATATTTAGACGGTCCTATTTAATAATTTCTCACCATGATATTTTTTAGGCATACATTAAAAATAGTGATGAGTGATAATAATTTTTACCAATTTTCAATTTTTTAAAGGTACGTTTTTCTAAATTTCACAGCGTCTTATACTTGAATATAGAAGTTTTTTTGGGAGGATTTTGGTCAAATTTGGACCTGCGACCTATATTCGACGGCGGCCTTTAGTCGAGAAACTACAGTATATATATATATGTTCTACAAATGGGTATTTCTCAAGAACACTAGAAGCCATTTTTGACTGATATGAGTTATTGAGTTAAATGGCATCTCTTCTAGTTAGTCAAAGTCTCCATAAACTTAAAATACGCCACAATTTAATTAAGATCCACTCTTTCTTAATTTATGCGAACTTTAAAGAGCTAAATGATTAATTCAAGTCAAGTTACCGATTATTGCCTTATTAACTGTATGAAATACGTTTTGTGACAGTAAGATGATATTCATGTAAGACATTAGGTCTTTTGACCGCTTATCTTAACCCTCGAATTTGTTGATGAAAATTTCAGTTTTCTCATACAAAATCTCCATTTGCAGACCAAGAGAAGACTATTTTTGAAAATTTACCACTAGAATGACTGGCTCGGTTAACCGAGCCAGTCATTCTAGTGGTAAATTTTCAAAAATAGTCTTCTCTTGGTCTGCAAATGGATATTTCTCAACACCGCTTCAGAAGCCGGTTTTGGCGGATATGAGTGTTAACGGGTTAATTAGCTACACGTGTATATATAAGCCTAATTTCATGGTCTATATGGGCAACTGGTCCTTATACATGTAGATTATTCTTGGAATAGATATTGGCAAAGTTGATGTCAGTATAATTTAAATAATGTGAAATATAAGTATATGTATATGAAATACGTGTATATTATGTAAGTTATTGTCTGACAGAACACCAGCTCGTTGTTAATGGTATTAATGGCTAGCCAATATTATCCCGAAAGGTCATATTGTAAAATTATTGATGCCGTTTTATTTTATTTAAAAAAATGCTTGGGGTGTTTAAATTGTGGATTTTATCTATCACTCATATAACTGACATTATTTCAAGTGACGTCATCATCAGATGTCATGATAAAAAATACACCACTTGTCACGCTTGCCGGAGAGCTTTTGGAGTAATGTGATAAAGCAAACATTTTAACCCTTTAATGGTCAAGCTGACCAAAACCGGCCTCTACAGTCATCTTGAGAAATGTACATTTGCAGACCAAGAGAAGACTGCTTTTGAAAATTTACCACTGGAAGAACTGGCTCGATAACCGAGCCAGTCCTTCCAGTGGTAAATTTTCAAAAAATAGTCTTCTTGTCCTACAAAGGGCCATCCAATGAGTAAATATTAAAATTTTAAAAACAATTTTGACCATTAAAGGGTTAACTTATAGTACAGCTCAGATGTAGCTTAAAACGTTTCCAAAATAAAATAACACTTATGTTTGAATATTTTGAAGATAATTAGATTGGAAGCCTTTGATGCCTAAGGCTGCGGCAGCAATGTCTTCAAATCCAGTTATATTCAAGATATTCAACAGAACATTTCTAACATCATGTTCAAAATTATACTAACTTACATGTTTCTGTTTCTGTTTTAGAAACATGTTAGCTTATTTATGACTTGTACTGTATTTGAATAATAATTTTAAGAGAATAACCGCTCTCGGCTCGTGCCGAAATTGTGCTTTATGCAGACCTGGGAAGGGGGGATCCCTCCCCAAGGAATTTTGTGAAATCTAGATCTATGCTGGAGAGCGTCTTCTGCAAATGGGGATAAATGTGGGCCGTGAAACCATATGCATAGCTGCACAAATATTCTCTTTTGCCCTGTTGTCTGTTAAAAACACCTAGGAAAATATATAAAGGCTGAAGACACAGTGGTGGTGAAAACACTGGTATTCAAAAGGGATGGTGATTATAAGTGGGGGTGATAAGTCACCACCATCACTAAGATCCCCTAGGACCTAACACCTTAGCACTCACATTCGTTCAATATTCTCTTTTAACATGTTCATTTGCAGACTAAAAGAAAGACTATTTTTGAAAATTTACCACTGGCCGCTGGAACGACGAGTCAGGAATTCCAGTTGTAAATTTTCAAAAAATCATCTGTTTTTCTGCAAATGGACATTTGTCAAGAGAATTGCAGAGCCCGTTTGGTGGCCAGTATAAAAGTTAGTGTCAGTGCCATTTTGAACTTAAGGTTAGCTTTCTGTAAAATCTAATTCTTCATTCAAATTTCATATTTGATACATGTATATATTCGACATGCCCCATTACCAAGTCAACATAGGAAATTTGCAGAGAAAAGTTGATTTTCTAGCGCGCTAATTACGATGTATAATTTTAATAAATAATTGCTACTGTTGTTTTGAATTATTGTTGCGTTGTTGAAACTTGTATTCTATAAAAACAGGTATACATACAGGTTATGAAAAATGCTAGAGTTTAAGAATTTGGAATCAAGTCCTGGAAATCATGGAAAACCAAGATATTTTCTCATACATGTAGGTCATCGAATATGCAGGGAAAATTAACTTAGCTTAGCTAGAGATGGGTGGGGAATAGCTAAAAGTGGAACGGTCCATTATACTGGAAAGTTGTTGAATATTTTGAGATTAAATTAATTCCACTGGAATCAGTTGAATTAATTTGAAAATATTCAACATAATATTCTTTACATCATAAAGCATGTAAAGAATTGTTTGTTTCTGTATACAACTGTAAGGTAATGGTTAATGAAGTACAGCGTACCTTTGTGAAAGTATAATAAGTCTGACATTCTGAAATTATTCATGTACATGAGTTATTTGTAAATAATTTAAATTTTTACTCGATTTGCTTACAAATTGTATTTGAACAAAATAACTTACATAAAAATATGTATGAGATTTAATGTTTATTATTGAGAGTTTTATTGCTGTATATGTCGCTATCATTTAGTATTCTACCGATAAAGCTTTAAACCCATAACCCACGAATTTGTTCAAGAAAATATAAAATTTTCTCATGGAAAATGTCCATTTGCAGACAAAGAGAAAACATTTTTTGAAAATTTACAACTGGAATGACTGGCTCGTTTATCGAGCCAGTCATTCCAGCAGTAAATTTTCGAAAGTAGTCTTCTCTTGGTCAGCAAATGGACATTTCTCAAGACCACTAGAAAGGACGTTTTTGTCTGGTATAAGGGTTAATTGGTATCGCCATAGAAATCCTTTAGTGGTCCAGATTTTTTCAAGAAAATTTTAATATGTTTGTACGCAGTAGCAAATATCCATTTGCCATGTTTGGCTGGATTGAAAAGCCTGAAAATTTAACACTAATGACTACATCTAGCTCGGCTAAAGACCCAGTCATTTCAGTGATAACATTTCGAAAGTAGTAGTCACTTATACTGCAAATGGACATTTCAAACGACGACTGCAGAAGCCATTTTTGGCTGGCTTGGGAATTAAAGGATAAAACAACGAAATACATTTTTTATTACAATTTCATGGTAAATATGAAGTTCTAAGCTTTTTTTAATGTTGTGAAAATAAATTTAATGTAAGTTGTTGCTATATAATTATGTCTTTAGATGATCGTGTCATAACTTATTTATTAATCAAAAGACCCTAAGTGCTTTAAATACTGTGAGATGGTCACCGGAGTGCTAGCTACCAGCCAGCAAAAATTGAGCTGATTTAAGCGATGGATGGTAGAAAGGCTGTATTGTATGTGTAGGAGTTATAACGGTGTTTTATATTCGAATTACAGCTGCCATGGGAAATGAGATTATGTAAGCTATTTGTATCCTACAATTATTTTGAGTGATTTTGTCTTTTATCTGATGAAATATAATAACCCTTTCAATGACAAATCAGTGATAAAATATATTCTTAAATCATGTTTATAAGTAAAACATACCGGAAAGCTGTTAAAAATTTTGAGATTAATATGACTGGAAGCTGTTGCTGCTTAAAAGAGCAATGGCTTCCAGTCATATCAGTCTCAAATATTCAACCATTTTCCCGAGCGTTAGCCGTGTATAGTTGAGATGTAGGGAATTTATCGGTGAAAGGGTTAAATAAATTTATGTGTTTTAATACAAGACTTGTCTAATGTGACCACCTTATTGAACACATATAAGTAGTCATTATATAGACAAGTGTTTCACTTTCACCGACAAATCCGGGGAAGAAAATATTTTTTATGTTATAAAACTTATTCTGTTGACTATTTTGATGCAATGGCTTCCAGTCAAATTCATTTCAAAACACTGCTTGTTATGGGTAAATTAAAATTTAATTTTTAGAAAGTTTGACCACTAAAGAATTAATACAAATGAGTTCCTATTATAAGATCCGTAGACATGGTGGAAGCAAATGACAGAAAAATATTGTGCTTAAGACAGGTTATTTTTCACTAACCTGTCTTAAAGAACCACATTATTTTGGCTCAAACAGAGGTGGGCTTATGTACAAGTTTGACTGTATCTATGGTTTTGAATAATTACCAGTGCGGATTTAAGCATTTAAATCTCAACTCGGCCATAACTCGGCCAAAAATGGCATGTGCAGGGGGATGTTCATTTGCAGATGAAGAGAAGAGTATTTTTGAAAATTTACCACTGGAATAACTGGCTCGATAACCGAGCCAGTCATTCCAGTGATAAATTTTCAAAAATATTCTGCTCTTGGTCTTCAAACGGACATTTTCTATGAGAAAATTGAAATTTTCATTGAACAAATTTGAGAATTAAAGCGTTGTTATTAAGGCAGCTAAAACGTTACTGTGAGTATGCGTGGGTGCGTGCGTGTGCATGCGTGCGTGTAGCTCGTGTGTTGTTGGCAATGATGTTCAGAATAGATTTGCTACGTTAAATCTTATGTAATAAAGCATAGCTTTCCAAGCATTGAGGATTCATTCACTAATGGGAGATCATAAACGTGATAAACAACAAACGTGTCTGCAGTAACACTAAGAAATAAATTAACATTTTTCCAAAACAGAAACACGCTTGTTAGTACAATTTTGAGCATGGTGTAAGAAATATTCAGTTGAATATTTTGAACATAATTAGAGTAGAAGACATTGCTGGCTTCCAATCCCATTATGTTCAAAATAATCAATAGTATGCTTTATTTTGTTTTGCAAACATGTTAAGTTATTTCTGGGCTGTACTGTATAGTGCCTACATATGTTTTTAATGCTTTACACATCTCGCCGTCTAATGATTTAAAATAGAATTCTTCTTGTCAAATTAAAGCCAAAATAAATCATTTCAATCAAACTACACAAGGGTGACAATAATTATATCTTTAGAACAGGATCTAATGGATGGTTATTTTGAAAACAATTTGACTGAAAGTAATTGCCACCTATGGCAACGATAAAGAAATTATCTTGTTGCCTAGTCTTCACCTTGACTTGTTTGATAACATATTTAAATGGTTTTAAACTCAGCTGTGCTAAGCCGATCATCCAGCTGGCATCCATCCAGGTGTCTGGCGCAAACAATTCTGGCATGTTTTGTTGTTTCTGGACATACCTATAATAATAAATAGTGCCTCAAGGGAGGTAACTCTCAGCATCACACTAGCTTTTATGATGGTCTTGAGAGTTCTCTCCCTTGTTATTAGAACCAATAATAAAACATTTAGCCAATTACTTGTACTACAAGGGCCAATAGTTTTAAGTGAATAGGCAGCTGAGCATCAATGCCCTTTGACCTCGTATTTGAATCGAACTTGTGTTTACTTTCAGTATCATCTTTTGTTATAAGAATTCACAAAATTTAAAATAATTTTCTTAACTTAAAGTTTTTCTGTACAGTTGGCGAATGAAATTGGTTGTTTATTTCAATTTGTATTTTCTTTATACGATCTTGACAGAAATTTTAAATGTGAAATTTTTGTGATTGAGTAGTTCTGAAGACAGAAGAATAATGTTTGAAATCTTTGTACAATCCGTGTGTTGTTTAGGCTTTTGTTATATCATCTGCTAAATATTTTGAGAAAGTTTGTCTGTTTCAGCATCAGCACCTTTTAGTAATGTTGTTCTCAAAATAATAAGTACAGATATGAATTTAACAACACTAGTTAATACCATCAAGAAATTAAATGTATTGAATGAAATTTGTTAACCATCAAGACGGCCAAAACGGCTTCTGCACTGTTCTTGAGAAATGTGTCTTTGTAGACAAGAGAAGACTATTTTTGAAAATTTACCACAGGGATTGACTGGCTCGATAACCGAACCAGTCATACCAGTGATAACGTTTCTAAAATAATCCTCTTGGTGTTCAAGTGGACACTTTCTATGAGAAAATTAAAATTTTCTTGAATAAATTTGAGGATTTGAAAGGGTTAATAATCAGTTAATCTTTTAGCCTTTAATGGTCTAGAAATTCAAAATATTTTCTTAATGAATACACTTTTTCAGGCCAAGAGAAGACAATTTTTGAAAGTTTTACCACCGGAATGACTGGCTTGATTATTGAGTCAGGCATCCCTGTCGTAAATTTTCAAAAATGGTATTCTCTTGTTCTGCAAATGAACATTTCTTAAGACCAGTGCAGATGTTTCTTGTCCTGCTTGACACTCATATTAGCCAAAAACGACTTGTGCACTGTTCTTACGAAATGTACATTTGCAGACCAAAAAAATACTATTTTTGAAAATTTACCACTGGAATGACTGGCTCGATAAGCACGCCAGTCATTCCAGTGGTAAATTTTGAAAAATAGTCACCTGTTGGTCTGCAAATGGACATTCTCTGTGAAAAAAATTGAAAATTCAAGGGTTAATAGCCATTATTAGACTTTAGGGCCTTAAACCTTTAATTATCAAATATGGTCAAGAAAATTTTAATATCTGTCCATTGAATGTCCATTTACAGGCCAAGAGAATACAATCTTTGAAAATCTATTACTTGATTGACTGGCTTGATAATTCCATTTACAGGCCAAGAGAATACAATCTTTGAAAATCTATTACTTGATTGACTGGCTCGATTATCGAGCCAGTCATTCCAGTGATAAATTTTCAAAAATTCTATTCCCTTGGCCTGTAAATGGACATTCCACATGACCATAACAGAAGGTAGTTTTGGCCGGCGTGACCCTATATGAACAACTTACCACTGAAATGGCTGCCTTGATGACCATATCAGCCATTCCAGTTGTAAATTTGTGTACCATTCTTGGCTAGGAAAGTGTTAACTAAAATGTATAAGGAGTTAGCTCCCTCGGCGGCTATGAAGGAGTTAGCTCCCTCGGCGCCTATGAAGGAGTTAGTTCCCTTGGCACCTACGAAGGACTCGTCGCCTATGGAGACAGCGAAAGTCATCGCCTAAATTTGATTCATCATTAGAGTCATATTTTAATTGAAATTTAAATAATTATAGGATTTACTGACTAAATGTAATTGTTTAACCCAAAAATGTGTACATATAGTTTTGTCTAGTCTAAATAGTAAATTAAATCTTTACAATTTTAATTTAATATTACTGATATACATACAACGCACTAAATTTGAACAAAAAATTCTGGAAAAAATTCTGAAAATCAAAGTTGTGTTGATCCATATTTTACAATTGGATATAAATATTATTGTGTTAATATTATGTTAATATTTATGAATGGTAATAAACATATTCGATTATATAAAATGAACTTTCATTGATTTGAATGTTTTTGAAATTTAAATTAATGATTTCAACCATATTTAGCATGTCTACATCATTTATTTTCTCATAAGCTAACTCAGTTACTGTTGTAAAACTTTATTTTCATGTTTTCACATCATTGATGTATAAATAGTACTTAAGTTATTACATTTAAAAGTTAACATGTTTCATGATCTAAAACAGTTACTAAACCCTACATGCCATGTGTTAATGTTCTTTAATGGCCAAGCCGGCCAAAACATGCCTCTGCAGTAGACTTGAGAAGACTATTTTTTTCAAATTTACCGCTGGAAAGCCTGGTTCAATAACCAAGCGAGTCATTTCAATTGTAAATTTAAAAAAATAAGTGTCATTGCCTGCCAATTAATGTGGAATGTAGCGAAATATTTTAATTTTTCCTGAGCAAATTTGACCAGTAAAGCGTTAAGCTAATGATTATATTTATTTTTCAGATTTGAATGAAAGTTGTTGCTGCCCATATTTGGCACTGGCTGTAATAGAGCTCAGAAACTTTCATTTTAATTGTTTAATCAAATATGTTAATATGGGCTCAGAAATTTTAAAACCTTTTAACCCTTACAAACCAAAACAGCAAGGTCTTTCTGATATAGGGCATATTCTGTTGAATATTTTGAAACTAATTTAATCGGGAGATGTTGATGCCAAAGGCAGCAATAGCTTCCAGTAAATTAGACTCGAAATATTCAACACCTTTGTTGTATAAATATATTAGCTGTCTTAAAATTAGGATTCTGAAATTTGACGCATTATGTGGTTAACCCTTTCACTGCCATAATTCAGAGCTCACAATGGCTTTGCATTGACATATATATTTGCTGAAACGTATTAATTGTTTGCAACTTCGATACTTTCATATTATAATTGCCACTGAGTTAAGTGTACATTGCTACAGGTACAAGCGATTGTTGAAAATATTTCATGATACAAGTTTCATATTGTCAGTTATTGTCAATATACGCACAATTTGTGTGTGGAATCTAAATTTACAGTAACTCAGTCCCCTACATACATGTACCTATTTCACGCACATAAACGTAATGTTTGTATAAATGCAGCTATTAGGGTACACAATATATGACTGGTTTTTGTGGATCATGTACTGGACACCCCTTCGTATCTTCATGTATTCTAATTGAAAACTCTGCCATATTTCTTTATCAGCTATCTGTAGTATATAAATTCAGAAATGGTGTCTGTAATTTGTTAAGATATATGCCTATTCCCTTTAATGAAATCCAGATGTTCCACAAATTGTGTTAATGTTTCATTAATTATTCTTTCATTAATGCTATTTTGTCATTTGTTAAACTTTAGATGGATTTGTCTTTTGGGTACATAAACATTTCTATTAAAAATATTCCCAGTTAGGTGCACATACGCAAGCACACACGCACACACGTATGCAGGCACGCGCATGCACGCACACACGCACAAATGTAAGATTATGCCAACTGAGCTTCTGTACATCTTGTTGTACCAATCCGCGTGTTGTCATGGTTATCTATTTTATAGAGCAATGCTATAATATCCACACAGTACAGTAGTAATCATATTATGAGAATTTTGAGCACAACTGTTTCTTGTCATGCTTAATTTGTGTTTCATACACTTTCTCTATATATTTATCTTAATTCACATTTCCAGAGTATTCATCTATCAATCTGATGTGATATGACGTCATAATCAGCTAAGCGGTGTGTAGGATGATGTCATAATCATTGCGTCATAAATGATTCCATATGGCCAGTCTTTAACTCTTAATAGTCCGACATGTGTGAATTGTATGTCTCTACTATTTAATGAACACGCTGTTGAGTCAAATTAGTTTCAAACTATTCAACAGCTTGCCTGTATAGTTTTCTGGAAATTTAGTGAGGAAGTTCAGGGATCGATCGATCTCAACACGAGCGAGGTGTGGGTGGAGCTTAGCTAGAGGTGGGAAGGGCATAGCTAAAACTTCAAAGTTCCATTCATAGGCCCTATACACTAACCTGGTAAATTAATGGCATATAATATAAATCACAGACCATGGATTTGGGAACTGTTCGAGGACTCATTTTAACAGTAAATTTTCAAAACTAGTCTTCTCCTGGAGAAATGGACATTTCTCAAACCCTTTACTAGTGTTGGGAATTGATACTATTTTTGTGATCGATGATTGGTTTTATATACTAACCGATGATCAAATAATGAGTGATCATAACAGGTTCTCATTTTTTTTATAGATTTTAAATGCAGTAATTATAGCATGTTCAAGGATAATTACCCCTTTCAAACCAAGTCGCATATATGACAGATTCTTAATAATTTAAGAACTAATCTGTTGAATATTTTGAAACTAATTTGACTGAAAGCTGTTGCTGCCTTAGGCAGCAAAAGCTTCCAGTCAAATAAGTTTCAAAATATTCAACAGATTATTGGTACGGTTGCTTTGAAATTAATGTACTATTTTAGTGCTGAAAGAATTAATGTCTTAGACCAAGGAGTAATACTATATAGTTGTAACAATTAAATTTTAATTATTTTCCAAAAAGTATTCATTTTCTCGCTTGACCAGTTAAAATATATTAATAATGTCAATTTATAAACAACCAAAATCGATTTCTGAAATCATGATCGATCGATTGGTTGAACTTGCAAACCAATCAATCATTGATCAAATCGATTAATCGGAATAACGCTACCCTCTACAGAAGTAGTTTTTTGGCTGACGAGTGTTAAAGGGTTGATTGAGTGGGCTAATTGTTACGAGTTAGGTTTGGGTGTTGAGAGGTAGTGTAAGGGGATGGGGGTAAGAGATTGTTTGGAGAAGTGTTGGTATAGTATTTAGTTGAAGTGGGAGTGTGTGTGTGTGTGTGTGCATGCGTGTTTGTGAGTGTGTGTGTGTGTGTGTGTGTGTGTGTGTATATGTGTGTGTGTGTGTGTGTGTGTGTGTGTGTGTGTGTGTGTGTGTGTGTGTGGGTGTGTGTGTGTGCGCGCGCGTTTGTGTGTGTGTGTGTGTGTGTGTGTGTGTGCGTTTGTGTGTGTGTGTGTGAGTGCGTGCGTTTGTGTGTGTGTGCGTGCGTGCTTGCGTGCGTTTGTGTGTGTGTGTACGTGAATGTGCCGGGCCTGCCTGCAGGTGAGCGGTGAATAAATAATAATAAAGCAAATTGCTTACCTTTCTGGGTCAAATTTGGTTTATTGTGGCTTTCTTGACCATCTCGATGACCACTTGAGCACTGGCTGTCTCTGGCTAAGACATTTATGTCAGTTCTTGTGGAGTCATGTGAAAGCCAGCTATTGTTAACCCTTTAATGGGCAAATTTGGTCAAGAAAATTTAAATATCTGCCTATTGAATGTCTATTTACAGGCCCGGAGAATACAATTTTTTGAAAATTCGAGCCAGTTATTCTGGTGGTAAATTTTAAAAAAACTTCTCTTGGCCTGTAAAAGGACACTCCCGAAGACCATAACAGAGGCCGGTTTTCGCTGGCATGACCATTAAAGGGTTAATTTTGAAAACACTGTGGATGCAAACCTGTTCCTTTAACAGATGATCACAGCTTGGAGCAGGTGGTTTCAAAATATCGGGTATCACGGCTGGGTTATATGTTGTGCAGAAAGTGTAAATACAAGCTTACAAAATGTGGAGTATTGTTAAGGTACATGTATGAATTGCGCAACTATTTTGAAAAAATGTTTGTTGAAAGTTGTGTTAAGATGAGTGAGGTAAATATTAAAAGGTAATTTAACTATATTATATAGTAGAAATGTATTTTTCTAGGTGCACATATTTCTGATAAATTTATTAAAATATAATCATTATAGACATTTTTGTCAACAGTAATTTATCCAAAAGTGCTTCTAGATAATAATTGAACGATGTCACAACTTCAAAGGTATCATAAAGCTTAAGTAAGCTGTTGAATATTTTAAAAATAATATAAACTGAAGTTGTTATTAGCTCACCTGGCCCGAGTTTATGCCATGGCGCCCGTCTGTCCGTCGTCCGTCAACTTTTGCTTTAAAACGCGACTCCTCCTTAACCAATAGACAGACTTTAACCAAAGTTGGGGCAAAGGATCTTATTGGGCTTGGCTACAGAAAGTCCATTGGGAATTTTGATTCCTCACCGGAAATGGTCAAAATGGTTGTTCGTAGGTTCCAGAACTTCCATTCGGAATTTTGCTGAAAGTACCCAATGGTCGTAGGTTCCAGAACTTCCATTCGGAATTTTGATTCATCACTTTTTTGGGTGAAAATCTTAGATTTTATTAAAAATGTACCGGAAAATGGTCAAAATGCTTCTTCTTACCATTCGGATATGGTCTAGACTCCAGAACTTCCATTCAGAATTTTGATTCATCAATTTTTTGGATGAAAATCTTAGAATTAATTTTGAATGTATTGGAAATTGCCAAATTGCTTCTTCTTACCATCTTGACCGGTTTTAACCAGATTAGGCTGATCCTATGGCCATAGGCTCAATTTTGATTCATCAATTTTTTGTGTGAAAATCAGATTTTATGAAGAATGTACTGGAAATTGTCAAATTGCTACTACTTAGCTGCTTGACATATTTCAACCAAATTTCACTAATGGATTCTACGGTGGTAGACTAGAAATTCTATTCTGAATTTTGACTGATCAATTTTTTTGTGCGAAAATCTTAGATTTTATGAAATTTTCCCCAGAAATTGTCAAAACGCTAGTGACCCTATCAAGGTAGACTAGAATTTCTATTCGGAATTTTGATTGGTCAACTTTTTCGTTGACCACCTTGGATTTTCCGAAAATTATCCATCATATCCATTTAAATGCAAATGATTCAATGCTAATGGTCCAGCTTAGCGCCACGGGCCCTTGGGCCTCTTGTTGTAAAATTATTTTGGAATTATTCACCTGAATATTTCTTCCATTATACAGCGTTTCTTAGCTTTTTAATCTGTAGCTTTGAAATCGATGATGTAAATAGAAATGTCACTCAAATCAATCAAATGTTTGACTGATAGAATATACCTCTAAGACGGGAAAAGTAAAAACACAACTTTCTATTTTTCGTTTCTTAACTGTCTGACAGCCGAGTTTTTGCAGACGACATTCTAAGGGTTATATCTCTGGACCTGCTAAATATTTTGAAAACAATTTGACTGAAAGTTGTTGGTGGCTAAGCCACAAACAACTTTCAGTCAAATTGTTTTCAAAATATTCAGCCGGTCAGGAGTTTTTGCTCATTGAAATTATTGTCTTGTGGCTTGCAGCAGCGAGACAGTTAAAAACTGTTTAACGTTTTCATGGGAACGCCTACAAAATCTTGCCGCTTCAGTTGTCTTGAAGAATGTGCATTTGCAGGTCAAAAGAGTATAGTATGTTTAGGTCACATGGCCAGCTTATGCCATGGCGGTTGTCCGTCCATAAAATCGCATCTCCTTTAAAATATTTGACCGATTCCCACCATATTTGGCTGCAAAAATCCTATCGTGGTAGGCGTCAGGTCTTCTATTCAGAATTTTTATTGGTCGATTTTGTGTATGAAAATCTTAGGTTTTATGGAAAGTTTAACGTAACTTGTCAAAACGCATTTCCTCCTTAGGCGTTTGGCAGATTTCACACAAATGTGACTAGAAGGACTATGGTAGTACGCTCTAGAACTTCTATTCAAAATTTTGATTGCTAATTTTTTGGGTGAAAATCTGAGATTTTATGAATAATTTAGCAAAATAATTTCAAAATGCATCTCCTCCTTGGGCACTTGGTTGGTTACAAATGAATTTGGCTGGATGGATTCTACACTGATAGGTTCCAGAACTTCTATTGAGAATTTGGATTGGGAGATTTTTTGGGTGAAATTGTTTGATTTTATGAGCAATTTACTGTAAATTGTCAAAACGCATGTCCTCCGATAGCCAGAGTTTTTGATTGATCAATTTTTTGGGTGACAATCTAGGATTTTCTGAAACCTTTCCAAAACCACTTAAAACATTAATTCTTAATCAATGGCCCTATTTCAACGAAACTTACATGGGGCGATCTTATCGCAGTATAATTCAGCATGTCAAAAGAGAATTTTGATTAGCTTAAACCTTTGTGATCATCTTTGATTTTCCAAAAATTATCTAGAAATCCTTTAAAACATCCTCACATCTGAGCAGATATTAACCAAATTTGCGTGAAAGGATCCTGTGGGTGGCATAGAACTTCTAGAGGCTCCCAGTGGTAGCCTCTAGAAGTTATATTCAGAATTTTGATTGATAACTTTTTTTGGTGGGCATGTCAGATTTTCTGAAAATTTTCTGGAACCATTAAAAGGCTACTCCTTAATCAATGGCCTGATTTCAAGATTTTTTGCTGGTCACCTTGGATTTTTCCGAAAATTAACCATGATGTCTATGTAGATGCAAGTGGTCTAAGTTAGTGATTCACGTGAGCGTCACAAGCACTTGGGCGTCTTAAAAATTTTACCACTGGAAGGACTGAGTCAATAACTGAGCCATTCCTTCCAGGGGTAATTCCTTTAAATTATCCATTAAAGGGTTCAAGTGGTCAAACTTAAGTGCAGCTCTGATTAACCCTTTAACGCTCATATCAGCCAAAACGGCTTCTGCAGTGGTCTTGAGAAATGTCCATTTACGATTTAAGAGAAGACGATTGTTTTAAATTTACCACTGGAATGACTGGCTCGTTAACCGAGCCAGTCATTCCAGTGATAAATTAAAAAAAATGGTCGTCTCTTGGCCTCCTAATGGACATTATCTATGAAAAAATTGAAAATTTTAAAAACAAATTCGAGGCGTAACCGGTTAAATGATTGAAAAGCACATTCAAAGTCATATGTAATTACCCTCGCCTCGTAAAGGGACGAGGGTAATGTGATCGGTAGGGTATGGCTGTCTAACCAGATATCAGAAACTACTGATCCGATACATACAAAAGGATTTCCAGACATTGTTCGCGATGCGACTAAAGGAACTTGGATCCAGATGAGAAGATCAAATTTTGGATCTGTGGATGTCTCGGATACTATTAGGGCGATTTAGTTCACATTTTAACACAAAATGGGCGTGCCCTTACAATAGCATTCCACACCTAAGAAATGCTGGGAAATCTGAAAAAATATCTGGAAAATCTGAGAGCTTTTTACAACGTGGCAAAACAGTGACTGCAGTCTCTGATTGGTCTTGCTTATCTTTGTGATTAATTTGCCAGCTGTGATCTATATCTCTAGGACTGTGTAGGAAAACTGAAGACTTTTGAGATCATTCTGACTGCGAAGCATTGCATACTGCTAGCGATAATTTTCAGTTAACCCTTTGACTGATAAATTCCCTGTATCTCATTTTTATGTCGACCTTACAGGAAAATTGTTGAATATTTTGAAATTAATTTAACTGGAAGCCATTTGCCGCCTAGGCAGCAATGACTTCCAGTCAAATTAATTTCAAAATATTCAACAGAATAAGTTTTATATTTGTAAAGAATACACCTTTTCTTGGATTGGTCAGTGAAAGGGTTAATTTATACTCGCCTCGCTTAGAATGTTTGTCCTTACTGTTCGCTTGACACTGCGTAATGAGGTATTGAGTTTTAAGCTACAATGTATGTTTAAAATGCTTACAGTGTATTCGACTCTTCCATTAACCTATAAATGTATCTGCTTGCCAACCAAACCTAATCCATGTTTACAAAATTTTTGCCAAAATGATATTTGTGACATCAGGTTAATATTAGTGTTTGTTGAAGTTGCTATGTCTCATCGGTATTGTCTAATTCTTATAATATTGCATAATAATAATAAAATTGTTATTATTTATCATCATTTATCTGCTGTTTGTTGTTTACTCATTTACATGAATTTTCCTAATTTCCAAATTTCTGTGAATGAAAAATTAGTCACGGATTCCATCCAACAATGCTGGCCTGAAGCAAAATGAATAGCGCTGCAGCAAGGACCTAAAAAGTCGCTTAGTTAGCGAGCTACCCATACCAAAATATTAATGTATACTACGATATATCAAAATGATCGCTAGAGTGTGTAGAATAAGGAAATAACGGATGACAAGCTTGAAAATAATTACAAATCAAGTTATGACTTAGTTTCTGAAGGGGTGGGGCTTATATTAGATTATGAAGCAATAAGCTCCGACATTGTCTTTCTCGCAAGGCAATATGTATGCATGTTTAATAAATGTCGAGGTTTATAATATCATAACAATAACCAAATCAACTTGAAATCAATCGCCGTATTCGTTTTTTGTCGTAAGGGTGTGGTGTGTGGGGGTGGGGGTGGGGGGGGGGGGGGCGAGGGGCGTTGTAGGCTGTTAATTTGCGATTAATGCAATTTATCTTTGTTTGCTGGCATGTTCCGACCGGATAATTTATAAATGACAAGGGTTGGTGTTAAAAAAACATATATATTTGTTTTCTTCTCACAGAAATATTACCCAGAATGAGTTACGAAACTGATGCGCCATTTATAAAAATGTCGAGAATTGCTAGCAGAATGGCAGAATTTAGCATTGTTATCCCTGAAAAGAAAGCGAAACTGTATGTATTTAATGTTAATTTATGAGAAGTAAGATTGAAATGGCGTTGCTGCCCTTGATCAAAAGATTATGTGATGAAGGTAGACAAAGTTCTCCAACATTCAAACTCTGTGATGTTTATCTTCAGAAAGTTTCAATACTGCTTAAGATGTTCTTGGCGGCTTCGTGAAATGGAAATAGGCAGGTTTGTCAGTCAGCAAAAGCGGAGTTCATCCCATTGCTGTTCACTTCAAACAGAAGCATTTAAGCTAAGTACATGCCACCTTTACTGCTCATGATGAAAAGACTCCCAGCTGAGATTGTTGATCAATTTGAAAATGAAAAACAAGTTGTCACTAAGCTATCCCATGGTAGCTTTACCATGGTCTGGCCGGACTACGCTCTGGAACCTAGATAGAACAAGTCCCCGAAGGCTTGATGTTGAAAGGTTCTGCTCTTGCAGAGTTCAAAGATTCGTTCCTGATTGTGATCTTCCACACACTATTTCCAATGCAGCAATAAAGCGGTGGAGTAACGATGTACAGATGAGGACACAAATGTTTGGAGAAACATATTTGGACCGATTCTGCCTTCACGATCCACTATCACAACCTGTAAATTTTGGAACCGGAGTTGTGGCAACTGCAGATGTTCAGGCAAGCCTTGTTGGTGCTTTGTAAAAAGGTGATGCTTTGGCTGACAAATTCGTCAATGAGCGGCTTGTCCTACCTGCAGATCAGTCAGTACCACTTAAGAGTTTCTATGACACAATGTCACGTCCCGGTGTAAAAACGATGAGTGAAATGACAAAGACGATTAAGATTTGCAAACGCAGTGTTAAGATGAAGGCTGAAGTTATGTGTGTTAGACCATCGGCAAGAAACGCAGAGAAGCAAGTGCCACTGGAGGGTGATGGTTTACGAAAATCCATCTGTACCCAGAGCAGGTTTTATGCCAGGGCTGGCGGGGTTGGGGGCCCGACTGTATACGGGGCCCCCTAAAAGTTGCCCAAAAAAAATATTCGACCATTTTAATTATTTTTATAATAACAATATGTAACGTTAATGGAAAGTAGTAGTAGTAGTGTACATTAGTATATATAAATAATATAATATACCAATGGCCAATGCCCTCAGCCCCTCATTGTGTTGTATTCTAAGTAGTAGTAGTAGTAGTAGTAGTAGTAGTAGTAGTAGTAGTAGTAGTAGTAGTAGTAGTAGTAGTAGTAGTAGTAGTAGTAGTAGTAGTAGTAGTAGTAGTAGTGTATATTAGTATATATAAATAATATAATATACCAATGCCCTCAGCCCCTCATTGTGTTGTATTCTAACTATTCTTTGATCAATGATAGCTACTATGTCAATTTCTTAGCCTACATGATACATCTCTAAACTTCCTTCGCTTCGTTGAAAATCTATTATTTGACACAGGATGCGGGATGTTTAATAGGCAAAACAAACAACCATCTCATCAGAGCCGTCTGACTCGTCTGCCAACATGGGGACAAGCAGTTTAACAGAGTCATTAGGCCTATATCTGTGTTGCTGTTAGGCGGAATTTTTATTTTTATTTCGGACAGAATATGATTGTTTGTTGAGTAAATTCAGTTAAACAGGTGCCTGCGGCCCTGAATTCTGGATTGTCAATCTTAGGTTTGCACATATATACACATAATTCTGGACCATGTTCGTAACAGTACAAAAAGCGTTTGCAGGAGTGTGTTATCAATGAATTCCATCATTTCTGTATATCTGTAAAGAAGACACTAAACGAAAAACCAGCCTCACTGAAAAACATATTAGTGAAAACATTGTATGGCATTCTTACAGATAAACTAGCTTGTTTCTACATTCCCGAGTGTTGATGATGCCACGCGGATGTATCTGAGTTTGATGGTTTCAAATGCATCAGGCGAACGCACATTCTCAAAGCTAAAGTTAATTAAGAATGATAAGACAACGTGTATGACTCAGCAGAGACTAAACTGCATCTCATTGATGTCCGTCGAGAACGAACCTTTACAGACAATAGAGTGACAAAATAATTGATAATTTTGTCACAATTAAATGTCGCAGAAGACATTTGGTTGCTTTAATCTCATGACAGGAGACCAGCACTCTGCCTATTATATCCTGCAAAATATTCAAGAGAATGAGACGCCGACTGTATCTCACTATCTGAGATGTATCGCAGGATATACTGCTAACTTGCTAACTGCTGTCAAACGTTGCAAAATAAGTTAATAACTCGACATGTTCTCGGGCTGGATATTTATTTGTTTGCATGATATACATCCCCCTTACAACTCATACAAAATACTGTAACAATTAAGGATTGGATTCATGGAATGTAACCAGCATGGAGGGGTTGCTCAATTGCCATGTCACAATTACGAGCAGAATCGGTATCAAGTCCCGCCAAACTCTTGTTCCATCGCTGTAGTCCATTGGTGCATCTAGAGGTGTGGGGGGGGGGGTTGGTTGTGTGCTCTATGGATCAGAACCCACATTGACTTGAAAAATAGGCCAATATTCGCCACCTGAGAGCATCTAGATTTCAGAATTTTCTGAATCCCGCCCCCCCCCCTCAATACAATCCTAGATCCGCCCATGTTGGGGCCCTGAAAAATGGGGCCCCAGAAAGTTAATAGCCCTGGGCCCCAAGTAGGCTAAATCCGGCTCTGCCTGTACTATTAAGCATGTTCACCGAAGATGGGATAATGCACTCTGGAACAAAAAGCAGAATTTAAGCATAAGCTGGAAGAATTACTCCCTGAAGAAATTCGTACTACTGTATCAAACGCAGACGCACTTATCATAGATGGGCATGCGGCTATTCAGATGTTGCCAATCCAAAAATCAGAGAGTATTTGTTTTAAAGAGATGGCTATGGCATTCATGGAATATGTCCAGAAGAGGAGTGGAGGAAAACAAGGAAATGTCCATGTACGTCCAGATGCTACTGCTCCCAGAAACTTGAAGTTATTTCCTAGCAGAAATGAGAACAAACAAACATTGGCAAAATTCTGTACATAATTCTTAAAGCAGAATGTGCCTCAAGCAGTGTATGACAACCAATCAATCCTAGCCTGTGGTGGCTTGGGAGAGGTTGCCGTTGCCGTAACGAAATCCACTGTAGTGAATATCACATGACTTCACTCAAATCACGAAGAGGCGGATACCTGCATAATCTTTGATCAAGGGGCAAGGACAATAATTGTAGCTAGACCGGACACTGACGTTCTAGTCGTGTTAATTCGTCATCGACCATCCATTCGCCAAGGACAGAATTCTTCAGACTGGTCACGAGAGCAAACACACTTCCCTTAGACGACACATTCCAGTTCATTCGTTGTATGACAAACTGATACAGGAACAAGTACACATTATACTTGGCGTCTATTGTATCACAGGATGCAATACAATCAGTGCATTCTATGGCCATGGGAAGAGAACAGCATTTAACCAGATAATACGGCACCCACAGAAGTTTCAAGATATAGGTAGTCTAGGAACACCATGTCATGTATCGGAGCCAGAACTAGCTGCTTGTATACGCTTAATAGCCAGCATGTGTGGACAAGATGTCCAATGGTTGAATGACTTGCGAGGTGAGAAGGCTAAAAATAACATCATAGGCAAGAAATTGCCACCAACAGATGATAGTTTCATTCTCACATATTACGCAGTTGTTATCAGCTTATGGTATGGGGACAGGCTTGCTAGGCGATGCAAACCCTACGCCCCCCCCCCCCCCCCACAGAGTATGGGTATACAATTGGTGCAGACAATAGACTATATCCAGAATTAATTAACCAGATAGTGTCCGTTCAAGAACTCTTGAACAATTTAGTGTGTAACGGCAATGATTACTGTTCGACTAAATGCACATGCTCACAACCTGGCCAGGCATGCATCTGTGAAGCGCTGCCACCGTCCGCAGATGAGAGTGAAATGTGTGCAAACCCATTCACCATAGTTGTCCGGTTGCATACAGATGACGGTGATGATGATGATGATAACATGAAACCATCAGAACGTGTTATAAGCATTCTGCACGACCTTCATATTAAGAAGTTAACATACCAAAACATGATTAATGATGAGTCCACACTCCCCCCCAACTACAAATTTCTCGGCGTTTCGGTGCTTAATAGCAGATAGTTTATCATAAATACATCGATTGCCACCTATATACATAATTGGTAAGCTCTCATGATAACATGAATTACAGTAAGATTGAAAAGAGACGACAGTATTTTATTTGAGGACATGAGATGCAGATTTTATTTATCAACATGGATGGGATATACCCCTACACTCGGTCGCTTTTAACTACATTTGTAATAAAAAGTCAGCTTGTCATCCATATCACCTATTTCCTGACGTTTCAAGGAGCACAATGATACATGATAGCATTTGTTAATATTTTGGTATGTGTGGGTGGTTCTGACAGCAATCATTTCTGCAGCACTAGGAATAATCCCGTACCCTTTTCCTATTTTGCTCACCTCTGGTAACCACCAGGTGACCGATTGATTGCTAACACTAATCACCTACATGTAGCATGGCCGTCTTGCAATGAACAGATTCAGATTCAGTAGTAGTAGTAGTAGTAGTAGTAGTAGTAGTAGTAGTAGCAGTAGCAGCAGTAGCAGCAGCAGCAGCAGCAGTAGTAACTTAGAATTATTATGAAAGTTACAGTTATTATTTACACGTACTTCATAATTAGTATGACAGAATTATTACTGTTATTGTACCGCCAACTCAATTAACAAAGTACTAAAGTAGTATAGTGGTCACATTGTGGGGGTCATCAGAATTTAGATTATAATAAATATATAATAACTGATTATAAAAAATGTCAGATTGGTATTCTTAGAAATGGGTTATTGCTGTACATAAGGTAGTCATCTTTTAAACTAAAATACAGAATAACCTTATTTTCAACAATAGACAATTATATCCATTCATATCGCGACAGAGACTATTTTGGGTATTCACCACCGGAGTAACTTGCTCGATAACCGAACCAGTCATTCCAGTGTTAAATCTACAAAACAGCCTCTTATCGGGTTACTCTATAATTTTTCTACAATTGTGTTTCTTGTTATTGTTTCTTGGATAGCCACAGTGTGGGGTGGGGCAACAAACTGGTTGTTAAGGCAGGTGGTCGTTTGCATTATGTGATTTTGGCGTCGGCTAAAATGTGACGTGTTTTTTATGACATCAGATACTTGGGTAACAGACGGATCAGTTCTTAGTTGGTTTAAGGGAAATCTTTAAGAGAACAGAGTCAATGGAGGATTCCAGTTTCTCAATCAATCATATAACGTCATAATCAACTACGTGACGTGTAGGACGTCATAATCAATTACATCATGAATGACTTGATTTAGTCCGCCTTACATGCTTAATAGTCTAACAGGTTGTCTACTCTTTAATAAACATTTTGTTGAATGTTTTGAAACTAATTTAACTGAGCGCTTTTTCTGCCATAGGTGTCCAGGGATTGATTGACACCAACATGGGTGGAGCTTAGCTAGATGTGAGCGGGGAATAGTAAAACTGGATTCGTCCCTTCCACATTAACTATTTGATGCTAGAGCTGGCCAAAACTGGAGTGTGCAGCACTGCAGGGAACATATATTTTACAATGGATGAATCCAATCTGTCACTCAAGATATATGACGTAATTAATTACAGATTCACCACATGCTCTACTGATCAATAACGTCCATCCATATTGAATCACGCTCCAATTGGTCTTTATTTCCCTGATAGCAAGCAAACGTTGGCCCAACATTTACCACTGCGTTGGTCCAATGTAGTTTTGCTCATCGGCCCAACGTTGGTCCAGCGTTGCCAATACGTCATTGGGCCAAGGTTGAGCCAACTAGCATAAATCTATGAAAATGTTTCAGATAGCACACCAGAGAGCATAATTTAACAATTTAAGAATTACAATTTGAATATTATTTTGATTTTGTTTGTTTTATTGTTAAAATTTCCAATGCTGGCCCAACGTTGGCAAACAAGTGAGACAGCCAACGGCGTAATGCCGACTGCGATCTGCCAACCTGTTGCCAATGTTGGCCCACCGTCTACATGTTATTACAGTTAGGTCTCTCGATCCCCCCCCCGCCCTCTGCCCCCCCCCCCCCCCGGCTACCAAATGGACAGACTACCTCTGGATACCTGCTCTTCTGATTTCTTCTATCTCTGACTAATGGCATACATCTGTCCGGTTTCTGCTAATTTTCTCAGTTTCCATCACCGAGGTAAGTACTTACAGTCTTTAACCTCGCTTGGGCGAAAGGTAGAACGATATTCGAGATACTTGCAATGAATTGCAGGAAAATTGAGAGATGATCTCTAGATTCGATCGGTGTAGTACACTATGTCAATGCTTCCACTCCATGGGGGAAAAGTAGAGATGCGTCGAGCTGGGGTCCGATTTTCACAACTTTTTCTTTTGTTCTTTCCTTTGTTCTCTCTGTTATTTCGACACCTTTTTTCCTTAGATCTCGCCGCCTTTTGAAAAGGTGTTAAAATCGGACCCCAGCCCTCCGCCATTCTGATTGGATGTTAGATGTAGAGGGTATCCATAAGTCCCTCCCGACAGATTAAAATTAACTAGTCAAGCTTTAAACAACTCCGACCGTGTGTAACGATCGTCAGAGTCATACAAAGTTCAGTGAATCAATTTTCAATTGTGTTAAGGAAATAATAACAACCTATTACATTTTAATGCGTCTCGAGCGGCCGTGCAATATTTTGGAACAAATTCCAGTCTAAGTTGACTCGGGGTTTGACCGGGTTATAGGCTCGGGGTTTCTTTCAGAGTTTCTTCAATTAAAACAATACGTGTCATTTCACATTTCATAATTTTTAATAAAATAAAGTTTCAGTAAATCTATACAAACAATAAAATGTACAAACGATAAACATACAGATAATAATAATAATAATAATAATAATAATAATAATAATAATAATAATAATAATAATAAATAATAATAATAATAATAATAATAGTAATAATAATAATAATAATAATAATAATAATAATAATAATATACGTGCGAATAAGTGAAAAAATATATAATTAATATATGAAAAACGAATACAAACAATAATAATTGAATTAAAATATGATATTTACAAATGTTTCGAGCGGGATCCGGGACCTGTAAAAGTTAAGCGATAGACATAGAACATGATTCGACTGAGGTATTACGCGAAACTGATTTTAGAGCTATTATTTAAATAAATTTGAAACAGATCGAAGCAAAACTGAACCCCTAACCGGTTGAGTGTAAAGATAGGGTAGGGATTTTGTACAGAGGTAGAGGGTTGTAGATATTAACATTCAAAGTGTTGGGAGGAGTGTGTAGGGTATATTTTAAATAGGTTAAATAATGGTTTTTAAAAAAGCGGCTCAAATGTATGAATATATAACGATTTAATTGAGGCACCCCATCCTCCCCACCCCAACGAATTCGCAATATAACTACGTATCGC
This sequence comes from Chaetoderma sp. LZ-2023a, assembly GCA_034401795.1. NCBI lineage: Eukaryota > Metazoa > Mollusca > Caudofoveata > Chaetodermatida > Chaetodermatidae > Chaetoderma > Chaetoderma sp. LZ-2023a. Next base: position 102,530,750 of record CM067360.1, on the reverse strand, counting down.
CCTCCACACACACTTGCACATTTCTAACCGATAATAATAAAGTAGAAGATTACTTACTACCCCTCGATGAAGGGTATGCTAGTAATCTTCTACATTACGGGTTAGAACATTATACATAGTACAAACATGACAGCTCAAACGTTTTCCCAGGCCATCCGAACGTTTTTTCCAATTCGCTCATGCTCAAACCCCATACAGCCAAGATTATGCTCGACAACCCGGACCCACCCCGATATGAAAGCACCCCTCAACTTTCTCACCCCTACCACCCCAGGCTATTGTAAAATTAGATCCTAGGGATACCCTGAAAGCCATATGGTTTAGTATGAGTCATTAAAAATTATACGTTTTTTGTAAGTAAATCTGAAACGTTTCTCAGTATCCTTACTCAGAAGTCTGATCTTTATTCCTAATGATAGTATTAGGATATTGAGCAAACGTTTCGAGATTGTGATCGTTGACAGTGGCTAACAGAGTATCGAATCCCAACCCCTTATTCCTGTAATTCAACGTTAGGCTATTAATTTTGCAAACATTCTTGATATATCCAGTCTGTCCGTCTGGCTGTCTGTACGCATAACTCTTCGGACCAGTGCTGACAAACTTGGTTATTTCACTGTGGGAAGGAACTTCGTCCATGAAATAACCGAGTCTGTCATGGCAAACAGTGTTTAGGCGAGGTTTATCACGGTTTTGAACGTACAGGATAGAATCTGTATCATGATAAATGCAACTCGAGCCTACAGCTACAAGGCTTCGTAGCAAATGAACCCTGGCATGACTTATGACAAACACAGTGATCATGACATTGGTGCGATTATCCGCCGGCACGAATTGGTTCAGCTCGCGATAGCGCATTAAGAGACTGCTGTCGTTGCATACACGGATACCTTTGACAGAAATTGTTCTATCCGTCAGTAACTTCAACATAGCGCTATACGTATTGACGTATGCGTGCTTAGGGTAGGGGTTGAGGGCGAAATAACCCCACAAAGAATTCAGCACCTGTTTTGCCAGGGTTCTAAGGCCCTTACTTTGAACGATCAAAGATTTATCTAATGAATCCATTCACGTTCAAAATATTGCAGAACATACGCGTCTTTCTGTGCATCTGTGACCGCATCCTCGGGATACTCCGATGCTTCTTGTTTAATTTTCAAAAAGTTATCGATGTATCCCTTGAAAAGTGTATCAGTAGGCCTACGTTCTTCGTAGTGCTATATCTCGATAAACTCTAAGATACTGTACCCGCTACGTACCGCCTCCGTCAACTCCACAGATGTCCATACACCGTGTAGAGCGCACTCACGATCTGTATGAGTACATTCAGTACTCTTCAAATCATGAGCGCATTTACTACACAACGGAAAGAACAACTGTTCGTTACATCTGTACGGGAGGACAGGAAAGAATAAATCTTTAGGAGGCAAACAAAAGCACTTTATCAGACCGAAGTAAGACCCTAGCTCCTTTACCGGTTTAAAATGTCTAACAATTACTTCCGGTTCGCCAAGACGGTACTCACGTACGGGTCTTACAAACATAAGGATATAGCGAAGTGATATCCACATACGCTATATACTGATCTTCAGCGGCCTTGTGATGCAAACGTATGGCGTTGGTCCGGCCACCGTACAGGGCATCACGCATGATAAGCAGGTTGTGATACATTCTAGCGTTCAGAAAAGCATTAAAGGTACTATGTCACACCAAGTAGGTTTAAATAAAAAATAATAGCAAACTTACAATATTCCAGGCGTATTTAGCTTATTTTGCGCAATCTAATGGAATATGAAATGATTTTCCATGTTCAGCGCCTTATCATTGAAATTGAATTGTGCCAAAAAAACTATGCAACGTGGATGAGTTTTATTTAAAATGTGTAAGTTGTGCCTCGTGAAATGGTGGAATAGCCATTCAATAAGAAGAAGGTCTTCCACTGTCGCAAAGTATACCACAACGCATAAACAAACGAGTCTTACAGCTTCAGTCGTTGGTAAGTCAGTCATCCACACAGTCAGTTGGTCGGTCGGTCAATGGGTGGGTGGTTCGATATGTCAGCCTGTCTGTCTGTCCGCCACTCATGCAGTCATCTGACCTATCACTCATGCAGTCTGTCAGTCTGTCACTTATGCACTCATCCGATCTGTCACCCATGCAGTCTAGACTGTCAGTCTCTATTCCTCATGCAGTCATCCGATCTGTCACTCGTGCAGTCCGCCAGTCTGTCACTCATGCAGTCATCTGATCTGTTACTCATGCAGTCATTTGATCTGACACTCATGCAGTCATCCGATCTGTCACTCATGCAGTCATCCGGTCTGTGACTCATGTAGTCACCCGATCTGTCACTCACGTAGTCGTCCGATCTGTCACTCATGCAGTCTGTCAGTTGGTCACTCGGTTGGTCAGCCATTGGGTGTGTGGTTTGGTCCGTCAGTCCGTCACTCATGCAGCCATCTGACCTGTCACTCATGTAGCCCATCAGTCTGTCACTCATGCAGTCATCCGATATGTCACTCATACATTCCATCAGTCTGTCACCCATAGTCATCTGATCTGTCACTCATGCAGTCATGTGATCTGTCACTCATACAGCCCATCAGTCTGTCACTCATAGTCATCCTATCTGTCCCTCATGTAGTCATCCAATATGTCACTCATGCATTCCGTCAGTCCGTCACGCATGCTGTCATCCGATCTGTCACTCACGCAGTCATCATATCTGTCACGCATGCAGTCCATCAGTCTGTTACTCATGCAGTCCTCCTATCTCTCACTCATGCAGTCATCCGATATGTCACTCATGCAGTCCGTCAGTCTGTCACTCATGCAGTCATCCGATCTTTCACTCATGCAGTCATCTGATATGCCACTCATGCGGTCATCCGATCTGTCACTCATGTAATCTGTTACTCATGCAGTTGGTCGGGTGGCCGGGCAGTCAGTTGGTTGCTCAGTTGGTCAGTCAGTGGATATTGTCAGTCGGTGGGTGGGTGATTTAGTCCATCAGCCTGTCCATCACTCCATCACAATGCAGTTATCATATCTGTCACTCACGCAGTCCATCAGGCTGTTACTCATGCAATCATTCGCTCTGTCACTCATGCATCCAATCAGTCCATCACTCATGAAATTAGTCATCCGATCTGACACTCATGCAGTCAGTCAGTCATCCGATATGTCACTCATGCTGCCGGTCAGTCGGTCGATCGGACGGTCATTATGTCTGTTGGTCCGTCATTCAAATGAGCAGTCACTCATACAGTTCATCACTCATGCAGTCGGTCAGCTGATTTGTCACTCGTGCAGTCAGTCAGTCGTCTGCTCTGTCACTCATGCACTAAGTCGGTCAGTTATTTGGTCACTCATTCGGTCGGTTGGTCGGCCTGTCAGCTTGCCCATCAGTCTGTCACACATGCAGTCATCAGATCTCTCACTCATGCAGTCGATCAGTCCATCACTCATCCAGTCAGTCATCTGGTCTGTCACTCATGCAGTAGGTTGGTCGGTCAGTCGATTGGCCTGTCCGCCAGTCGGTCACTCATACAGGTATCCAAGCTGTCACTCATGCAGTCTGCCAGTCCTTCACTCGTACAGTTGGCCATCCGATCTGTCACTCATGCAGTCAGTCGTTTGGTCTGTCGGCCTGTCTGTCAGTCCGTCACTCATGCAGTCATCCACTCTCTCTGTCATTCATGCATCCCGTCAATCCATTACTCATGCAGTCGTCAGTTATATGATCTGTCACTCTTGCTGTCGGCCAGTCATCCGATCCGTCACTCATGCAGTAGATTGGTCGGTCAGTCGATTGGCCTGTCCGTCAGTCGGTCACTCATACAGGTATCCAAGCTGTCACTCATGCAGTCTGCCAGTCCTTCACTCGTACAGTTGGCCATCCGATCTGTCACTCATGCAGTCAGTCGTTTGGTCTGTCGGCCTGTCTGTCAGTCCGTCACTCATGCAGTCATCCACTCTGTCTGTCATGCATGCATCCCGTCAATCCATTACTCATGCAGTCGTCAGTTATATGGTCTGTCACTCTTGCTGTCGGCCAGTCATCCGATCCGTCACTCATGTTGTCGGTCGGTCGGCCGGTAATTATGGCCTTCAGTCTGTCAATCATTCAACCGACCTGTCACGCATGCAGCCCGTCAGTCTGTCAGTCATGCAGTCGCTACTCCGATCTGTCACCCATGCAGTCGGTCAGTCATTTGATCTGTCCCTCGTGCGGTCAGTCGGGCGGTCAGGTAGCCATCTGTCATGTCCGTCATTCAACATATCTGTCACTCATGCAATCCATCACTCATGCAGTCGGTCATTCGATCTGTCACTCATGCAGTCCGTCGGTCATCTGCACTGTCATTCATGCAGTCAGTCGGTCGGTTGGTCGGTCCATCAGCCTGTCCAACAGTCGGTGATTCATGCAGTCATTCGATCTGACACTCATGCAGTCTGTCAGACCGTCACTCACGCAGTCGGTCATCTGATCATTCACTCATACAGTCAGTCATTCATCCGAAACATCACTCATGCAGTCAGTCGGTCAATGGGCCTGTCTGTCAGTCCATCACTTATACAGCTATCCGAGCTGTTACTCATGCGGTCTGTCAGTCAGTCACTCATGCAGTTGGTCATCTGATCTGTCACTCATGCAGTCGGTCGTTCGTCCTGTCTGTCAGTCCGTCACTCATGCAGTCATCCACTCGCACACTTAGCTTATGTCTGAACAAGAGAGTGGCCCTTTTTGCCAGCTCTCTTCCTCCGCTTCGGTGTTGAAGGCATCTTCCTGTGACGGTCATTCAGCCGATCGGTCAGTCATTATGTCCGCTAGTTCATCATTCAACCAATCTGTCATTCATGCAGTTCATCACTCATGCAGTCAGTCAGTCAGTCAGTCATCTGCTCTGTCACTCATGCAGTAAGTCGGTCAATCATTTGGTTGCTCATTCAGTCGGTTGGTCGGCGGGTCAGCCTGACCATCAGTCCGTCACACACGCAGTCATCAGATCTCTCACTCATGCAGTCTGTAAGTCCATCACTCATCCAGTGGGTCATCTGATCTGTCACTCATGCAATAGGTTGTTCGGTCAGTCAGTCAGTCGGCCTGCCTGTCAGTCCATCACTCATATAGCTATCCGAGCTGTTACTCATCCACTCTGTCAGTCCGCCACTCATGCGGTTGGTCATCCGATCTGTCACTCATGCAGTCGGTCAGTCAGTTGGTCGGTCGGCCTGTCAGTCAGTCCATCACTCATACATCCATGCGAGCTCATGCAGTCTGTCAGTCCATCACTCATGCAGTTGGTCATCTGATCTGTCACGCATGCAGTCAATCGTTCAGTCTGTCTCCCTATCTGTCAGTCCGTCAATCATGCAGTCATCCGATCTGTCACTCATGCATCCCATCAGTCCATCACCCATGCAGTCCAATCTGTCACTCATGCAGTCAGTCGGTCATCCGATCTGTCACTCATGCAATTGGCCGGTCATCCGACCTGTCACTCAGGCGGTCGGTTGAAAATTGTCAAAAAGTCACCCCTCTCTTTCCCTTCATATATCAATCCCGCATCTATTTGTAATTTCAAGGTGAGATGAGGTCAAGAAAAATTAGGATATGATTGCTCTTTCATAATGAAAACTGATAACGCAAGCCACATTCACTTATACACGGTGGGCGTTACCAGTATTGTTGGCCAGTTTACAACTAGTTCACCTATTTTAGTCTAGCCTATCATTTCATTTAGTCTTAATAATATTTACTGATGATGCCTGCCTACATCTAATAACAATAGCTGATTGACACCAGTTGAAACCGAAAGCGAAACAAAAATGTCACGTGATAAGAGGGATTTCCCTGTATGAATATTTATGAGATGCCCACTGAATACAATATAAACTAGATGGATAAGATCAGTAATTGCTGTAAAAATGCGCTAGATGATGATCGCCGTAATGGTGGAATTACATCGTTTTACTGGCGGCATTCTGCAAATGTGAACTTCTCCTGACGCAATGAGATTTTGTATTTAGCCTAGAGACTGATTTACAATAATGAAATGCTATGACATAACAGCTTTAATACAAACCATTATACCGCTAACAAAAATATTATTGTTGTGAGAGGAAAGTGCCTCGCGCGGGCCTCCGTCACAGGAAGATGCCTTCAACACCGAAGCGGAGGAAGAGAGCTGGCAAAAAGGGCCACTCTCTTGTTCAGACATAAGCTAAGTGTAGTGTGTGCCTAGTGAAATTATAATTCATTTGATGCATGCTGTATTACGTGAAGATCGGGCAGACAATTTCTGAGAAATTCAAATGCGGTCATCTTATGTAGGTCCAAGATGCTGTATTGGTAGTTGCCGCTTTATTTATGCGGTCCTTCTGCTAAATTCTAACCTACCATTTAAGTGTTAGATTTACTTCCAAGCTTTGGCCGCAAGTGGCAGGGATTTCTACCCATCTTTTGACACATGAGTCTAACTGGCGAAGATGCTCGGCTTCCCGAAGGCCACCCTACAGAGCATCTCCATCAGAAAGGCAGCATGCGGACATGTTATGGAGTGACAGCTTCATAATCATGTAACGATCCGGTTACATATCACACCGCAACCACATACAACATCACTAGGACAAGGTACCATTTACATAAGCAATTTAAAAAGCGCATAAGTATTTTATTGGGGGGGGGGGAGTAAGTGGCAGATATCCATCTTTAGTGACCTTCCCGTGGGGGCGTTGTGGGTTCCAAGACCACACCCAGTTACGGTACAGCGTTAGAGGGAAATCTGCATCCCATCCGTCACCCGTGTGTCGAGGAACTAACGTTTGCCTGTTGTTAGGGTTAAGTTTCAGAATGCCCAGAGATACACTGCAGGCCGGTTTTACATAAATATCATTTTGCAGTGCTTCCTACTTTGGTGGGGTTATTTAAGCTAACTAGTATCCGAAGATACAGAGGGGAATGTATGCGAAATCGACACTTTGGTCTTCACCACTTGGAAACCCCAATAGTTTCCCAAAGTCGGATCATGCTAACGTGTCAATGGGAGTTCCAGATGTAGCTCGTGGTGGTATGCTCTGATCTGTTGTATTGGTCCGCTCTGTTGCACCACATGTATAGGATGCACTGAAGGGCTGGTTAGCTATGGTTCTTGGAGTTATGGATCATGTATCGCGACTCTCCGGAAGGTACAAAGACCAGCTTCTAGAGCTGGTGGAACGATAATGTTCCAGTGGAGCTATGCGACCATTGCCGCCGAGATTGAACCTCACGGTCTCATCCCAACTGTTCATGTCACCAGTATGTCGGTCCATAACCTAATTTAAAAGTCTGGACATGGTAATGATTAAAAGTAAATAACTCCACAAACAATTGTACTCGTTTGCTGGTAATTGAGCAAAATAATACAGTACATAGAACCAAACTGGTGTTCGTTCTACGTGGGCTCGCCGAAGGTACCGCACAGATTCGTAAATCCTGCGAGGTATCCCTGTAAGGGAGTATCCTAACGAGGCTACTTAAATAGTTTAATATAAACCAATTATACCCCTAACACACACAAAATAATATGGTTGCGAGAGGAAAGTGCCTCACACAGGCCTCTGTCACAGGAAAATGCCTTCAATACTGAAGCGGAGGAAAAGAGCTGGCAAAAAGGGTCACTCTTTTGTTCAAACAAAAAGTTATGTGCAGTGGGTCAATCCTAGTGAAGCTATAATTAATGTGATGCATGCTGGTTTACGTGAAGGCGGGACGGATGACTTCTGAAGAATTCATTGGTCACCGTCTTAGGTCCAAAGATACTGTATTGGTAGTTGCTGCTTTATTTATGCAGGCCGTCTGCTAAGTTCTGACCTACCATTTAGTTATTAGATACGCTTCCAAGCTTTGGCCGCAAGTGGCAGGGATTCCTACCTATCCGTTGACACATGAGTCTAAGTGGCGAAGATGCCGAGCTTCCCGAAGGTCACCCCGAATAGCATCTTCCTCAGAAAGACAGCGTGCGTACATGCTGCGGAACGACAGCTCCAGAATCATATGACTATCCAGTCACCATTGCGCCATAGCCACATATACCATCACTAGGACAATTCACAGTTCACATAGGCAATTTAGAAAGCGCAATAGTATTCATGGCAGGGAGTAAGAAGCAGATATCCATCGCTAGTGACCTTCCCGCGAGGGCGTGGTGGGTTTTAAGACTGCACCCAGTCACCATACCGAGTTGGATGGAGATCAGTGTCTCGTCCGTCACCCATGTTTTACGGAATGAACATTTCACCTGTCATGATGATTATGTTCCAGAATGCCCAGCGATGCACTGCAGGCTGTGGTTACATAATATAATTTCTTTTCGCAGTGCTTCATACATTGGCAGGGGTATCTAAAATAACTGGTATCCAAAGATACAGGGGAGTGTATGCGAAATCGGCACTTTAGTTATCACCGCTCGGAAACCCCAATAGTTTCCCAGAATCGGATCCTGCCAACGTGTCAATTGGGAGTCCAGACAATTAATAAGCCTTGCAGCTGGAGGAGCGTAGAAAGAGACAATCACTCGATATTAACAAGAGGCCCTAATGTATTTGGCCAATTTATACAATCTAGCCAGTGTGCGGGGTTACATGTTACTACTTTAAACCTATCCCATCGCACTAGAATAGCCAGGTTTAGTCGGTCACATGTCAGGTTCGAGCAATGTGAGCATGATCAGTGACCTCAGTGTAAAATTGATGCTGCGGGATAATAGTGATGCGGATATATTGTTGCTGTATAGTATTGCCTAGCATACTGCGTCGTAGAGTTTTTATATAAACAAAACAGAATAACTAGGATGGCTACTTGCCATATACATAACTAACTAGTACAGTCCTAACAGTATATCAGGCCATAGGCCTTTCGGTGCTTGTTAGTTGTAAGCACACGGAAATAAAGATAATATATACAGAAAATATAAAAATGTGGTCTTAAGACCGGGAAGGTACCTATTAGTCATCAGTACCTATTGCGGAAATAATGAATAGCACAATAGAATAGTTACTTGAGTACCTATTGGCCATCAGTACAGTAAGAGTTCATAAATCATGGGAATTGATGTGCTACAGATGGGTAGCGTGAGGTGGCACGATTCCGAAGTTGCTGGGAAGATTTCCACAGGCAGACTGTTGATGCCGCTCAGTCTCAAAACGATGAAGGAGAACAGTTATAGAAAGATGTCCATTAGATAGTGCGAATAACTAATAAATAAATTTACACAGTGAATTGTAAAGTGTCCATCCGGCGATGGTAGTTTGAAAGTTGCCCGTAACATGGAGGGCTTTTCAGTAATAAAATATGCATGTACATAACTGGGTACACCATGTGGGATACATCGCATAGCTCTTGTGACGCACTGGGCAGAGTCCCACCCGTCTGTGGCCTAAAAGTTGATTAAAACACACGACATGCTGCGCGGAAGTTTGATACCACTTTTTAGCATGGTCCGGAAGATCTGGCGAGTTATCCACCACAATCACCGTGCTGATACATCCTGTAGAATTTACATCGGGCCAGCAAGGCCCATCCGCAAGGAAGCTCCTCTGTGAGTGTTCCGTAAAGGGAGTCCTTCTTATTTAGTTAATTTGCCCTCGGATGGCCGCCCGAGAGTGTACAAAAACTGGTGATTGCGGATCCAAGGTTGCTCACTGGTGCAGGAGGTCTGAATTCCGAAGGGCACTGCTGCGGAGTAGGTTGCCACAGTCAGTAGTAAGCGGTTAGCCCACGTCTAGCACTGTGCTGGTCAAGCAACCTTGCTGTCGTGTCGGCTGTTCCTCGCCGAGTGCTCTCGATTCTTGATTTATGGCTCCTTTTATACTACTCATGACGTCAGAGGCAGGACGCCTCAGCCAATCAGCGGGCGAGCAGTAGCCAATCAGCGTGCAGCTAGAAATGGTGACGTGGTGATCACATGATCAGCGCATTTCCCATTCATTTAATACATACACGCGATTACGACGTCAAAGAAATATTTTGAAAATAATTTAACAGAGCCATTTGTGGATAACTCGCCCATTTCTAAAAAGTTTTGAACTCCTCGTTTCAATCCGGTCCTGATCCGTACCAAGAACGACGAGAAGGAGTGATTTGAAGAAATCACCAGTACCAACTCGGTACACTCTCTCCCAATACTGACACATGTTGCCAGGGAAGCTCTGACGCACACGCATGCGCGCTACGCGTTCTTATCGACTTAGCCATGTTAATGAAACCGCTCTCATAGGGCTTTATGCACACGTACTATCCTACCCAGTGGGGGTGGGGGTAGGCGTGCTTGGAATGCATCCGGAGCGGTCGTCCCATACCCAGCCTAGCTGAGACGGTACATACCCGTCTGACCGATCCATGCTACACCAGACAATTATTACGCCTTGTGGCTGGAGGAGCATAGAAAGAGACAATCACTCAATATAATAAGAGGCCATAAGGTGTTTGGGCAATTTTACACAACCTAGCCAGTGTGCGGTGTTACATATCTGCAATATCCATCCGGAAAAGAGGCCTACACAAATGTCTCTTACGGAGAGATTGTCCCTAACTACTTTAAACCTAACCTATCGAGCTAGAATAGCCAGGTTTAGTCAATCACATGTCAAGGACGAGCAATGTGAGCATGAACAGTGACCTCAGTGTAAAATTGATGCTGGGGGAATAATGATGCGGTTAGTTCCTCGACACACGGGTGATGGATGTGACAGATTGGACTTTTCTTTGAGATAACCGGACCAGTTATTCCACCGTTAAATTGTCGGAGGTCACGTTAACGTGATCTACAAATAAATATTTTCTATGAGAAAAGTGTATTTCTCTTGAGCAGATTTGAGGATTATAAGATTGAAACTGATTGATCGGTGTAAGAGTTAAAATTACTAACCTGCCTGTCTGCTTTTTCATTTATTTATTTGCTTATACATCTGTCTATTGTTTTTTATGCTGTATATTATGTATGAAGATAGCTGTCCAAATGCATGCAGTCTGTTAATCCCTGGTGCCTTGTTAATAACCCAACCAAAGATATGAACCCAATATACCAACCGATCTATGGCAAGCCACAAACCAATAAATCCAATGAGGAAATACTTCCGAATTGGTGAATGTTGTGAGGGCAATTTGAGGGAAGGTTATTGATGTCCTAGTCACCAATAGCTTATGGTCAAGTTGTTTTCAAGACATTTAGCAGGTCCAGAGACATAACACTTGGAGGATCTTGTCTGCAGAAACTCAACAGTCACACGGTCATTAACCCTTTCAACGATATGAACCCGAATGTCCATTCAGCCATCAATAACTTTCAGTCAAATTGTTTTCAAAATATTCAACATATCTCTTGTATGGGAGCATTGAAGATCAAGCAGTAGAAGCAGTTGGTTGTGCATTTTTTTTTTCAATGAAAAACAGCTACATAGAAATCTATTATAAATGTGAAGCCCAAAACAAGGGAAATAACCATTAATACTTCGTACATATATTAATATATCACCTATGCGACCATCAGCCGACTGCACCACCAACATATGAGGAATATCAGTCCTCACCTCGGGGAGAACGTCCGTGTAATCTTCATAACATTCCACCTCCCGTCCATAGACCCATGCCTGTCTATGGCTCTACAACCGGGCTGGACTCATTAAATTGGAGTACGCGTGTCCTCGCTCCTCATCATTGGCATCGACGGGAAACACCAACACCACGACCACCACCACCTGCACAACGACCAGCCTCACAATACTCGTCAGTCTCACAGGTACCCACACCACCCAGATTTCAGCCACTTCATTCTTCCCGTGGTCTTGGCCGAGTCATTCTCCCTCCCGAATTTAGTGGCGAGAATGGCTGGACCAATTACAAAATCCAGTTCGAGATAATCAGTCGGACTAACCGCTGGAACGATCAGCAAATGGGTGAATATCTTGCGGCAAAGCTTTCCGGAAAAGCCCTTCAAGTTCTTGCATAACTTGGGACTGACTACACACCCACATACACTCAATTGGAACGAGCATTGACGGAGTGATTTGCCGACACAGCTCTCAGAGAAACCAGTCGTCTTCAACTCATGAATCTCCGACGATGCGTGGAAGAAACTCTTCCGGAGTTAGCCAGCCGAATCAGAAGGCTAGTCACCCACGCATATCCGAGCACCAACATGGAAGGTGTAATCCATCTGCATCTTGACACTTTCATCGATGCATTGAGTGGTGAACCCGCCCTGAAAGAAAAATTATTTCTAGGCGACCGTGGTAGTTTGGCCCAATTAATGGCAACCGCGGTCCGGATAGAAAACTTTCTGGAGCGGGAAAAGAGTAGCCGACGGCAACTCCATCCTATCAACGAGATAGAGGGTGCAGCTATCGCCACGCCCACTAATGCTCCCCCCAGTTCATCGACACCAAGCACACAGACATCACCCCACCAGCTATGCAGAATTCCAATCAGAATCAAGCGCCTGGTGGAAGGGGGCGTGCCCATAGAGGAAGCTATAATGGGGCCCTGGGCGCGGGAACCAGTGCAACAATAACAACGGCAACATGAAAGAACGTATAGATGAGATCAATAAACAGATCTCCACACGAACTAATTTAGTCACGACACTCAGCACCAATCTCGCCACCACTCATTTTAGGACAACAAACACCACCAGCACCGCACCGCCACCAAACACTTGTTTCGGATGCAGTCAGCCAGGCCATTGGAGGGAGCGCTGTCCTAACCGACCTCCTTCTAGAATGCCTGCCCCTGACTGCAGCACACCGCAACCAGAGAAGCAATCAAACTCCTAAGGGCACCGAACTATCACGAGCCACCTCGGTGCCCGTATCTACATCCCGGCTCAACTGCAGCCTTCGTACAACAACGTTCAGTGGCCAAAAATCACCCACCAAAATCAGCTTTTACACCTACACCCAAATGCATGGCTTCACATATGGTAATGCCTGCGATGCCTTCCCCATCCACAGCATTGCCCTCCCCCTTTTTCTCCGCACATAACAAGCCTTCTTTCCTGTGTAAAGCGGCAGTGGTAGGTTGTAGCACCTCCGCTGAAACAACGTTTTTGCAAGCACCATGTCCCGCCACCAAGACACTAAATTCTTGGTGTCCTTTGGTGGTATGCAAAACACCGCTCACTCAGCAGCATCTCCCACATCCACAGACAGCAGCAACTCGGGAGAAATGGTTCACTCTGCTTCATGGATCTGCAAGCGCCGACGTAGACGGGGAAAAACACGTCCCTGGCGGCATCACTGTTTCTTCTGTGCTTCACCAAAACATCCGATGAAGCATTGTAGGAAATGGCTTGTGCAGGTAGAGTTTATCTGTCATCCCATGCGCACTCCTGTCTACACCAATACAGCATACACTGAAATGGCAACACCACCATCATCATTGCTACCCCCAGCTCCAACTTCCCCGCAGCCCTCACAGCAGCGGCGACGACGAACTGGCCCCTTCCTCACTCATCCATCCACCACATTAAGAGAAGCAATTAGGAAGCAGTCAGAGTACATACAGAGTGATCCCGCTCTGACACCATTGTCGTAGATGGCGTCACTGGAAACTCTTCCATAGGTACACCGCAAAGTAATATACAAATGTGCCTGTCTGTTTAGTGGCGTTTCCACCAGTGCCACAGTTGACGCTGGTGCTTCAATCACTGTATTTAACAAGCGCTTATATGAGAGCATCCCACCTCATAGGAAGCCTCCCTTTAAACCTACAAACATTTACCTACAGACGGCTACGGGAGCTGATGTGCCCATAGCTGGCGTAGTCAATTTAGTCATCCAAATAGAGGAGATGCAATTCATACAGCGAGTTGTCATCGCCTCTATTCATAACGATGCCCTCCTTGGCTCTGATTTCCTCAGTGCCAGCAAAGCCAATATACATTGCAAACAACAGGCACTCAACATACACGGCTGACGAATACCTCTTGGACTGGCATCGTCATTATACAACACGTGTGCTGTACCTAGAGGGATAGGCTCCTCGAAGGGTGCAGCGAACAGGCGGCAGCGGACCCGCGAGGGCCCAGAGACACGTAAAACAACAAAGTGTCATATAGTGCAGAGGAGATACTGAAGGCCTACCTGTCTAACGAAGGATGAATTAACATCCTACTGTGGTACCGTCTAGTCGGCGTATTGCCGTTTGCCCATAAGCGTGAGCTCAGATGGTGATGGCTATCGACTGGGTCGCCGGCCAGTCGTCTTGATCATGTCAGTTTTTCTGTGTGATCAAGATGGCTCAATGTACAGTCAGGCCATGGCAAGCATTTGTATTGTGAGTCATGTTCCTGTGATCAGAGGTCATGAAAAGTGAATCTTTGGGAAGCAGGGGGGGGGGGGTGGGTGGGTGTGAGACGGTGTAACCTGTCACTTGCCGGACGGGTGGAGCAGTCTGGCGCCCAGGTACCCGTGGGGGTGGATGGTCTGTCTAGTGCGATCTGCGCAGGGCCTCTCAGCTAAAATGACGTCATCATACGATCTACGTGAGGGCCTTAGCTGCGATGCATCTGGCGGACATCACCTCCATGGTACGGTCTATGCGGGGCTAAAGCCCCTTGCCAAGATGACCCTATTGGCGCCCAGTTCTGTGTTCGCTCGGGTCAGAAGTCCTGGATTATGGTCCCTTAACTTGGACAGGTCTTTATCTCAGGCATATATGGAGAGGTACCTAGCCTAGGCTGCATCCTGTGTGGGGAACTGGGCGTCCGTCCATTGTAGTGGGGACAGCGAACCACACCGGGATGGCCAAAGGGTACAAGTGAATATTGTCCAGTACAGCCACAGTTGAGCTGGGACAAGAACAAATCATGATTGCCTCACAATGCGCAAGTCCCCGCATGATAGTAGACACTACTAATAAGGAAAATATACCTTTTAGAGTGTTCAATGGTACCACAGATCCCATCACTCTGGAACAATTAGTACGCTGCAGCCATTTAGTGGACATAATCTCATTGGAATCACCTATACCTGCTGACACACCACCGCACATGACTGATGATTTACCCGAACATGTACATGATTTGTATCTACGTGCCACAGTTGGATTACAGCAATCACAGAAACATGAAATTCGGAAATTACTGCACAAATATCGTGATAGTTTTTCCTCCGGAGACATGGGTCTCGGAGAAACTCATCTCGTATGACACTCCATCGACACAGGCAATAATCGCCCCGTACTTCAACCGGTATGACGTCTTCCCATTCATAAGGAAGCAGAATCACACCAACAAGTTAACGACATGTTGCGGACTGGTATTATTGAACCCTCAGCATCTCCATGGGCTAGCCCAATAGTACTAGCAGGAAAAAAGGACGGAAACTTGCGGGGTTTTTTTTTATAGACTACCGCCGCCTTAAGGGTGCTTATCCGTTACCTCGGATAGATGGGGCCTTGGATTCCTTGTCCGGAGCCAAGTGGTTTTGTACCCTTGACTTAGCTAGCGGTTACTGGTAAGTAGCCATGGATGAAGCTGACATGGAAAAGACTGCATTCGTATGTAGGGATGGCCTTTTCCAATTCGCAAGATGCCCTATGGGTTGTGCAATGCTCCCGGAACTTTTGAACGACTCATTGAGCAGGTATTAACCACCCTGCAATGGGAAATCTGTCTCTGTTACATCGATGACGTGATATATATACGCGCGGATCCAGGAAGGGGTACGTCCTCCTAAGGAATCGGTAACACCACTTTCCACCACAGCAAAATATTATTACCAATGGTTCAAAGAATGTCGATTAATAAATAACCTTCTGTATATTAATGATCGAAAAGTTATCGTGATCTAATAGTAAAACAACTGCATGATAACGCCAGGCATCTGGCCATAGAAAGGACTGTTGCCCATGTCAAAATGAGATTCCACTGGATCGGGATTCGCGATAGTGTCAAGGTATGGGTTGCCAAATGTATCCCATGCCAAAGACGCGCTGTTGGCCAACACCACATCACACCATCTCAAATTAAGATTGTTGGTGCACCGTGGGAGCGAGTGGCTATCGACGTGCTCGGACCCTTGAATACGACGGATGATGGAGATAAATACATCCTCGTATTACAACATTACTTTACGAAGTGGGTAGAAGCATTTGCTTTGCTGGACCAAGAGGCATCCACCGTAGCAGAGGTCTTGGCAAGCAATGTGTTCTGCCGTTTTGGTATGCCTTATGAGTTGCACTCCGATCAAGGGAGTAATTTTGAGAGCCGGCTCATATCAGAGCTCTGCAAATTGTTCCATATCGTCAAAACAAGGACAACTCCATACCACCCCCGGAGTGACGGGATGGTAGAGCGATTCAATAGAACTCTCGCGGAGATGCTTACAAAGGAAACACACCTTGATTGTAGAGATTGGGACCTAAGGCTCCTGTATGTGCTCATGGCTTACCGCACTTCAGTACATTCCAGCACGGGTTATACTCCTGCTCGGTTAATGTTAGGCCGTGAATTAGCCTTACCCCTGGATCTGGCCATGCCTCGGATACCAGGAGAAAAAAATTCACCATCCCTCTATGTTGAACTCTTGTGGCAGAGGATAGAACAAGCCCACGAGTTAGTGAGAGAAACATTATCCACTGCACACATAGAGTTACCACAAGCGGGGGCTGAGGCTGACCCAAGCCATGCTTCCCAGGGGGTGGAACATATGATGGATAGCATGGTAGTGAAGAGGCTAGATGAAGCCTTGCCGTGTCCAGAACCGCAGAACCGTACAACAAGGTGTACCCGTCCACTTCCCAAAAACGCCAGACCAATTCCCAACCAAGCGGCACCCCTATCCATCGCCGCACCTCTTCCCCAAATCCAACTGGCGTCCCTCATCTATACACCAAGTTCGGACATCACCGGCCCAGTCCATTTCACACTCCACTCGTCGTCTGTTGACCGTCAATCTTCAGATATGAGAGAGACTGCTGCAACAGAGGATGTAGCATCCTGCACCGCACCGACCAACATTACCCCCCCCCCCCCCCCGTGGTTGGCAGGGAAGCAGCCTGTTCAGCAGACTCTCGGCTCGAATTTTCCCGGTGTCTAAAAACTATGACAGGACACCAACCGTCGTGTAATGGGAGATGACCACATCCTCCTATCCAAAGGCCACCCCATCCATTTGGCCTACCATACTCCCCCGTGAGCAGTCAGGACATCACACAACAGACAGAACGTCATCACATACAGAACACACCTGCCCTCAAGGCTGGATACGTCAATTCGTCATTGCGCGTACATCACATACCTAGTCGGTTATACTCAGCATATCAGAGACATTCAACATCGGCAACAACATCATTTAGCAGCACCTACCGGTATTAATTAATTCCCGATAGAGACACAAAAATTCCCGCAACAGTTCCTCCCGCACAAGTACGGGAGAAATAATATCTCCCGCAAAACACCACCTCCCGCAATAGCAACAGACTTGGCGTTCACCAGCGTGGAAAACTGGAATACGCTCACTTTGCTTATAACATTGGCATCATACAGCAACCCGGATATCCCGACAACAACATTATCATCAACAAACAACAGCCGACAAATCTCCTGCACACACCTTCTTATCCAGTTACGGGAGAACTGATCAAATGGATATAAGGAATGCACTACATCCATCTACAGTACGCGTCACGGGAGAAACGTTTGTCCAACGTTCCTCCCCCCTCCCTATTTCCCGACGTCGTACAGAAACAGCCAAAATCTACATACATCATCTACACGTAATAACAGTCAATATTATTAAGAGAGCAAGATGCCCGTATTGTCGTCAGTCACGAGTAGGATTTTGCTACCGAAAAGTTGAATTCGATAATGGATTGATCAAAGTTACGACAGCATCCGACAGGTCATCTGCGCTCTAAAGTAACTCTGTCCCGCCCACGGGCTCGGCCATTACAGAGTGAAATACCCTCAAAGTTCGATAAAGTTGACAATCACGCCGCCTCTCCCCCCCCCACCCCCAACCCCATTTCCGCACCTGGCGGCCATAAACACGCCACCTACACCACAGCGCAAGTATCATCCACAGACACAGCCACGCGTATCAGATTCAAATCACCAACATGTCAGAAACATAGACACTCAGGTTGACTGTATTCACAATCTCCAAACGACGGTATTGTAAATTGTAATAACTGTGGTACCCACATCCGAGTCGTACTGTAATTTAACCATTATTAAGTGGTATTAATGTGTCTGGCCTAGGCCGGGACGGAGCTAGTTCTACTCATTTGAGGAGAATTCTTGGCAGCCCTCCCACTTGTAAAACGCAGCTATCGTGTCGGGATCAGTAACATTGATCTACCGCCTGAATAGATCTGTTTAAACCACACATCAAATTACTTACAACTTTGCGCAGTCTCAAACCTGTGACGTCTTGATGACGTCACTAAGTAGCGGTCTTCTCGTGGTGTTGTTACTCTCGGTCTGCCAGATCGTGGTCGGTCATTAACATGTCCAGTTTCCTGCTCACGTTGGCGGAGACGGGAAATGGTTGAGGCGTGAACATTAATGTCGAGCAACAGCGCGAACGCTCTGTCCAGTAGCGAGTCTTCTCATTGCTTCATGGCGCTGATTTTCGGGTAGCCCTGGGCGGCGGCCCATGTTCGGTAGGGTAAACGTTTAAGCCTTTTCTGTTAACGTTCGTTATCTGCTTTTGCAATATGGCGAATTTTTGCCTTCACTACCCGCCAACGTGGGCCAGCGCATGAAAAATGCATTTTCACATGCAGTAAGCGTGCGGCCGAGAAATGCAAGAAATGATTTGCATTTCTTCATGATCAGCGAGACATTACACTGACGAAACATGCATGCAAATTTGGTTATAAATGGACGCATAGTTTTAATACAACAAACCAACCTTCACTGTTGCTAAACATTTTTGGCTCAGTATAGTATAGATGCTTCCTCACTGTCTCCAAACAGCACATTTAATTATGAGAAACAACCATTTTCCCGTATCGCATCGTTCTTCAACAATGGGGAAGACAATGTCCCGGGAAAAGATTAACACGGTCAGTCTTGTGTTGTGTTGTTTCGTTTTTATGTCACATTACCCGTTCTAATATGTTGATGGTTTGTGTTTTTTTATGTGAGTCTCCCATGAAAGTATATAAAAATTAAGCCTTTCGTTCGATGTCTTTTAATACTATGGCACTAGTACGTAGAGAGCGTTTAGGATATTGAGGGCGAAAGGAGGGGGTGGGTGGGTGTGATGAGTGCATATGACAGACGGTCAATACTCCCAACCATCGGTTGTGTTATCCGATGTTCAAATCATTTCCTGGTTGTGTTTTTATACACAACTTCAGATGTTCATGCTTCCAAACGCAAAATAGCTGGACTCTTCAGGGGGTGAGCTGTTCTTTGGACCTCGCCTCCGTCTCGTCAAATTCACTGATAAATTCTAGCAATATCAAAGAGTGTTAGTGCGGTAAATAACTCTTGAAATGAAATAAACAAAATCACAGATTTCTTTTTTCAAGAGAGGGGGTTGATACTTACTCCCTAAAACGGACCCGGCCTCTCCGCCCCACAGAAGCTCGGTCTTCAGGTTTGCAAGTTGCATTATGTCAGCCAATAGTACAAGTATGAGGAGGTGACAGCTTGAGCATGCGCTTTGTTGGGGCTGGCATCCGCCGAGCTGTTAGCTTACTCCATGCCCAGTATGGGCACCTAACTTTTTTAATCTGAGCTTTATTGAGTGAAAGTCGATATTTAGAAATGTCAGAGTATTAGGGAGGTAAGTCTCAACTCTCGTGAAAAAAGAAATCTGTGATTTCGTTTAAATTATTGGAACTAAGCATCGTCATAAAGTTACCTCAACCCGGAGCAGCAGCACAGACATTCAGACATTTGATGTCAAGGTCATTGTGATCTTGATGCAAAGCTATATTGGCATTTGGAAATGCAAAATACCAACATTTTTGCCAATATCCTGTCAGTGTAACACTGGTGTCTTGTCTGTTTATCGGTGTCCAATCTCGGTTGAGCTAATATCTCAGCATGGCTTCACCCTACTGGGATTAAACTTGACCTCTTTTACAACTTTATGTTTTTCCATTTAGCAAATCATTTACATTTATATTTCAGACTTACCGTAATATTACCAGAACTAATCTTGGATACATGATTCCCAATGCAAAAAGGAAGCTACGGCCAAGTTCATGGTCATCATAGCCGTGATATTTGACCTCTGTCATGTCTGCTTTTTCAACGTTAAGTTTTTCTATTTAGCAAATAATTTACATTTATATTTCAGGATTGGTTAATTTTATTGGAACTAAGCTTGAGCGCATGTAGGCGTGCACGATTATGCAATTTTTAGCTCGACTACGAAGTAAAATGAGCTATTGCAATACCCTGCACGTCGTCCGGCGGTGGCGTCGTCCAATTTGCGTTTAGCTCAACTTTTCTGTTTATATCTAAGGTTTGGTTAATCATACTTAAGCCAAATATGGACACATGCCTCCTTATAGTGAACCTGACAAATACACAATTATGTTGAGGTTAAAAGGTCAAATGTCAAGGTCAAATTTTTTCAACATGAACATTTTCCGTTTAGCTCGACTTTTCTGTTTATATCTCAGGTTGGGTTAATCATACTGGACCTAAATTTGGACACATGCCTCCTTATAATGACACAGCATCACACAATGATGGTTTGGTCAATAGGTCAAAGGCACTGATATGCATGGCGACCTGTAATCCGTCATCCATCCGTCAATTTAAAAACGCTACTCATTAACCGCTTTGCAGATTTCAACCTAATTTGGCTGGATGGACCCTATGGGGGGTAGGCCTCAGAATCTTTTATACAGAATTTTGATTGGTCAGTTCTTTGGGTTAAAATCTTACGTTTTATGAACAATTTATCGGAAATTGTCAAAACACTTATCAGATCTTATATACACATTTTTGACTGGTCACGATTTGTGGTGAAACCGTTAGATTTTATGAAAAATTAACTGGGAGTTGTCGAAACGCTACTACTCATTAACCGCTCAGCAGATTCCAACTTACTTTGGCTGGAAGGACCTTATGCGGATATGCTTCAGATCTTATATACACATTTTTTTTGATTGGTAAAGTTTTTTGGGGAAAACAGATTTTATGAAAAATTTAACGGAAATTGTCTAAACACTACGTAGATTTTATCCAGATTTGGCTGGAAGGGTTCTATAGTGGTAGGCTCTAGATCTTTTATTCAGAATTTTGGTTGCTAATTTTTTCTTGTCCATTTGAATTTTTTAGCTCACCTGGCCAGAATGGCCAAGTGAGTTTATGCCATGGCAACCATCCGTTGTCCGTTTCTCCGGCAACATTTGCTTTAAAACGCTACTCCTCATTAACCGCTTAGCAGATTTGAACCTAATTTGGCAGAAGGACCCTAAAGAAGTAGACTTCAGAACCTGTATGCAGAATTTTAATTGACCAATTTTTCTAGTGGCCATCTTAGATTTTCAGAAAATTTCAGTAAATATGATAAAACTTGGCTGGAAGGACCCTAGACTGGTAGGCTTCATGAACTTGTATACAGAATTTCTATTGGTCTATAATTATTGCTTGGGCAATTTCAACCAGATTTGGGGGCAAGAATACTAGGCTAATAGATTTCAGAATTGTATACAGAGTTCTGATTAGTCAATTTTTTCGCTGGCCATCTTGGATTTTTTGACAATTTTTGGAAATCGGTTGAAAGCCTACTCATTAATCATTGGGCCGATTTCAATCAATCTCAGTGGGAAGGATCCTAGATTAGTATGCTTCAGAACTTGTAGACAGAATTTTGATGGGCCATCTTGAAATTGCTGGAAATTGGCGCGAGATTATTTAAAACGCTACTCATTATCTTCTTGGGCAATTTCAGCCAGACCTGGCAGGAAGGATACTAGTGTGCGGGGTTTCAGAACTTATATACAGAATTTGGATTGGTCAATTTTTCCAGCGGCCATCTTGATTTTTGAAAATTTGTTAAAAGCCTACTCATTAACAACTGGGCTTACTTCAATAAAATTCAGTGGAAAGGACCCTATAGTAGAATGCTTCAAAATTGGTATACAGAATTTTGAATGGACAATTTTTTTCGGTGGCCATCTTGAATTTTCCGGAAATCGGCGGGAAATCGTTTGAAATGCTATGCCTTATTAACTGTTTGGGCACTTCAGCTAGACTTGGCTGGAAGGATACTAGGGTAGGACATTTCAGAACATGTATAGAGAATTTTGATTGGTCAATTTTTCTGGCATCTTGGATTTTCTGAAAATCCATTGAAAGCCTACTCATTAACCACTTGGCCAATTTTCGGAACAATGGCTGGAAATTAACTGCTTGGATGATTTCATTCAGACTTGGCTGGAAGGACCCTATGGTGGTAGGATTCAGAACATGTATATACAGAATTTTGTTTGGTCAATTTTTCAAGTGGCCGTCTTGGATTGGCCGATTTCAACCAAACTCAGCTGGATGACAGACCCTAGTATGGTACACTTCAGAACTTGTATACAGATTTCTGACTGCTTGATTTCTTTGGGTGGCCATCTTGGCTTTGCCGGAAAATGTGAATTAGTTTAAGACGCTATTCCTTATTAACCCATTGGGCAATTTAAACCAAATTTAGCTGGAAGGATCCTATAGTGGTGTTCTCTAGAAATTCTATGCCGAATTTTGATAGGGCAGTCTTTTGGTGGCCGTCTTTGATTTTCTGGAAATTATCTGGAACCATTTAAAAATGGTATTGCTTAATCAATAGTCCGAATTTAACAAAACTTGGATCGAACAATCCTGTGACGGTAGGCTTCAAAATCTCAAATGAGAATCTGGAACTGGTCTATATATTTGGTGGTCATCTTGGATTTTCCGAAAATTATCCACGTGTATTTAAATGCAAATGGTTCAAATGTTAATAGTCCAGGCGACTGTCACAGGCCCCTGGACCTCTTGTTTAAAACTTTCAAGAACCATTTAAAACACCACCTCTTAATTAGTGGGCCAATTTCAATGAAACAGGTGGAATTATTCTATGGTGGTTTGCTTCAACATATCAAGCAAGCATTTTGATTAGTCAATTTCTTTTGTGGCCATCTTGGATTTTTTCCGTAAATTATCCATCATGTCTACCGATATTTAAATGCAAATGGTTGCAGCCTAATGGTCCAGGTTAGTGTTACAGGCCCTTAGGCTTCTTGTTGATAGCACCTTCTATATTTATTTTATGTTTGAAGTTAAGTTTCAAAGTTCATTGCAAAGTCGTAAAGTCGAGCATCATGGTTGCATTGCAACCAAAGTTCTGGTTATAATTGTGATTATTCAATTAATTGATACTTAACGCTTATCCACCCAATGTCAAAAAGTTAACTTTTTAGAGAGAGAGTGTAATATATATGCGTTTAGCTCAACTTTTCTGTTTATATCTAAGGTTTGGTTAATCATACTTAAGCCAAATATGGACACATGCCTCCTTATAGTGAACCTGACAAATACACAATTATGTTGAGGTTAAAAGGTCAAATGTCAAGGTCAATTTTTTTCAACATGAACATTTTCCGTTTAGCTCGACTTTTCTGTTTATATCTCAGGTTGGGTTAATCATACTGGACCTAAATTTGGACACATGCCTCCTTATAATGACACAGCATCACACAATGATGGTTTGGTCAATAGGTCAAGGGCACTGATATGCATGGCGATCTGTAATCCGTCATCCATCCGTCAATTTAAAAACGCTACTCATTAACCGCTTTGCAGATTTCAACCTAATTTGGCTGGATGGACCCTATGGGGTAGGCCTCAGAATCTTTTATACAGAATTTTGATTGGTCAATTCTTTGGGTTAAAATCTTACATTTTATGAAAAATTTATCGGAAATTGTCAAAACACTTATCAGATCTTATATACACATTTTTGACTGGTCACGATTTGTGGTGAAACCGTTAGATTTTATGAAAAATTAACTGGGAGTTGTCAAAACGCTACTACTCATTAACCGCTCTGCAGATTTCAACTTACTTTGGCTGGAAGGACCTTAACCGGATATGCTTCAGATCTTATATACACATTTTTTTTGATTGGTAAAGTATTTTGGGGAAAACAGATTTTATGAAAAATTTAACGGAAATTGTCTAAACGCTACGTGGATTTTATCCAGATTTGGCTGGAAGGGTTCTATAGTGGTAGGCTCTAGATCTTCTATTCAGAATTTTGGTTGCTAAATTTTTTCGTGTCCATTTGAATTTTTTAGCTGAACTGGCCAGAATGGCCAAGTGAGTTTATGCTATGGCAACCATCCGTTGTCCGTTTCTCCGGCAACTTTTGCTTTAAAACGCTACTCCTCATTAACCGCTTAGCAGATTTGAACCTAATTTGGCAGAAGGACCCTAAAGAAGTAGACTTCAGAACCTGTATGCAGAATTTTAATTGACCAACTTTTCTAGTGGCCATCTTAGATTTTCAGAAAATTTCAGTAACTGCTTGGGCACTTCAGCCAGACTTGGCGGGAAGGATACTAGGGTAGGACATTTCAGAACATGTATAGAGAATTTTGATTGGTCAATTTTTCTGGCATCTTGGATTTTCTGAAAATCCATTGAAAGCCTACTCATTAACCACTTGGCCAATTTTCGGAACAATGGCTGGAAATTAACTGCTTGGATGATTTCATTCAGACTTGGCTGGAAGGACCCTATGGTGGTAGGATTCAGAACATGTATATACAGAATTTTGTTTAGTCAATTTTTCAAGTGGCCGTCTTGGATTGGCCGATTTCAACCAAACTCAGCTGGATGACAGACCCTAGTATGGTACACTTCAGAACTTGTATACAGATTTCTGACTGCTTGATTTCTTTGGGTGGCCATCTTGGCTTGGCCGGAAAATGTGAATTAGTTTAAGACGCTATTCCTTATTAACCCATTGGGCAATTTAAACCAAATTTAGCTGGAAGGATCCTATAGTGGTGTTCTCTAGAAATTCTATGCCGAATTTTGATAGGGCAGTCTTTTGGTGGCCGTCTTTGATTTTCTGGAAATTATCTGGAACCATTTAAAAATGGTATTCCTTAATCAATAGTCCGAATTTAACAAAATTTGGATCGAACAATCCTGTGACGGTAGGCTTCAAAATCTCAAATGAGAATCTGGAACTGGTCTATATATTTGGTGGTCATCTTGGATTTTCCGAAAATTATCCATGTGTATTTAAATGCAAATGGTTCAAATGTTAATAGTCCAGGCGACTGTCACAGGCCCCCGGACCTCTTGTTTAAAACTTTCAAGAACCATTTAAAACACCACCTCTTAATTAGTGGCCCAATTTCAATGAAACAGGTGGAATGATTCTATGGTGGTTTGCTTCAACATATCAAACAAGCATTTTGATTAGTCAATTTCTTTGGTGGCCATCTTGGATTTTTTCCGTAAATTATCCATCATGTCTACCGATATTTAAATGCAAATGGTTGCAGCCTAATGGTCCAGGTTAGTGTTACAGGCCCTTAGGCTTCTTGTTGATAGCACCTTCTATATTTATTTTATGTTTGAAGTTAAGTTTCAAAGTTCATTGCAAAGTCGTAAAGTCGAGCATCATGGTTGCATTGCAACCAAAGTTCTGGTTATAATTGTGATTATTCAATTAATTGATACTTAACGCTTATCCACCCAATGTCAAAAAGTTAACTTTTTAGAGAGAGAGTGTAATATATATATATATATATATATATATATATATATATATATATATATATATATATATATATATATATATATATATATATATATATATATATATATATATATATATATATATATATATATATATATATATATATATACTGGTGTATGTTTGAGAACCAATGTTACTTTGTCGTTTCTATCTTAGCAATACAACTTTAGAAAGTTCAAAGTTAATTTTTGAAAACATTTTGACTGAAAATAATTACTACATCAGCATGCAATAAATTTTAGTCCAATTGTTTTCAAAATATTCAGTATGTTTCATAATGGGGTTATTTGAAAACTTCTTTCCCAGAATACAGGAAGAATGTGGTTAAGATCAGTTGAACAAAAGTAGATAGCCATTTCATTTTGTTACCATTAAAAGCTGACTAAGTTGTCTAACAAAGTATTAATCAACCTTGTGTAAAATGAGCTGAATTTTGACCATGATGAATATATTTTTAAACTGGAACACTGATCATATATGTTAGCATTGATTGTTTTCAAAGTAAACACAAAGACTATATATTAATATTTCAAATGAAGCGGATGAAATATCTTAATGCAGCACTGAATAACAATTATGCTCCAGCTAATTCACACAAGTGTGGTGGTAAAGGACAATGCAATGACAATTGACTCAAGTCCTACCATTTTCCTACAGCAGGCAGATTAAAATATATACTAAATTGAATAATTGTGTAAGTCTAAGTACATGGTTACCTATAATGTTAGGAAGCAGCATGATAACATTGATGTCACACAGGTCAAAACTCATGTTCGATGTGACAAACAAGAGACAGGTTGGACATTTAATTCCGTAGAATTCTTGTTGAACAAAATAACCGTACAAAAAGAGAAAAAAGCTGGCGATTCCAATTGAACTTAGTGTTAAGAATTATGGAGTACATGTTTTGAAAAAATTTCCCTTCTGCTTTACACCATCATAACCATGTCTCCATCTTGTATTTCTTTATAAGGGACGATTTGTCTAGTTAGTTAAATCGGTGAATATTTTTTCATAGTACAAAATTCCATTTAATTTTGGAACTTACAGCGTGTTCTTGCTGGCGAGTTAATCGGGAGTAACGGCATACACGCTGGTTAAATCTCTAGTGAGAACACAGCCTGATACATTTAGATCTGCAATAATTAGTTCAATCCATCCCTTTATCTGTGTGAAGGCATGCCTGCTTTGTTACTAGTTATATATATATATATATATATATATATATATATATATATATATATATATATATATATATATATATGCCATTTCTCTACAATTGTTTACTGCCTGTTCACGGTGGAACATTACATTTTATATTTCATCCAACGTTTTTTGTAATCTTCATTCAGATTGGCTGCCCAATACCATCCGTAAGTTACCAACCGATGACCTGCAGTTTTGATTGTCACTCAACGTAATCTTTAGCTATGCCACAGTGTGGGTCCTGATTATTAGGTCGATTTTACGAAGTAAAACGCGCTATTGTGGTACCCTGCATGTCATCGGTGATGGTGTGTCGCATCGTCCAGCCTTTTATATTAGCAATCTCTGATTGTCGTTCTTGTTATATCTCATGTTTGGTTAATAATACTGGACCCAAACTTGGTCACATACTTTCTTATAATGACATGACATCACACAATGACTGTAGGGTCAACGGTTAAGGTCACTGTGACCTTCGTAAATGCCTGGGGCTGTTTTCAAAATAAACATTTTTGTTCCCAGAAAAATTTCAGGGGAACACGATGTGTGCTGTGCAAAAGTAGGTGAGCATCAGGGGTGGGGTCAAATACTTTCAAAAGTATTTTAAATACAAATACTTTTGAATTCTTAAAATACAAATACAAATACTTGTTTTTTGCAAAGTATTTAAATACAGATACAAATACTTAGGGAAGTATTTAAAATACTTGTCAAATACTTCTTACATGTCTTATAGAAGACCAAAGTATGGTACAGATGTAACTCTAGTGATAGACAGCAAGACCTTCAAATTTACATCAGCACAGATAATTATAGATACCAAACTAATGGTGCAAAATGAAACAAGTATCATTTTATGAATGGAAATATTATGTTAGGAAAATATCTATGATATCAGTATCTTATTTTTGACATATTTGTGGATGAAATTATTTGTATACCATATCTATGATCAGGTTCCACGGGTTAACCATAGTTAAATATAGTTGACTAGATCCCAGCTAAAGTTGAAATAGTAAACTAGCTAGTAAAGTTAGTCAACCAGCATCCTGAATGGTTAATGCAAAATTATATCAAATTCAAAATGGCAGATAAACTTAACTTGGATGGGATAGCAGGATTTATTTATTTTAATTATTTATTTATTTAGATGTGTTAATAGTATCTGACTCAGTTTATTTTTTGGAAACACTTGTATTCAAATTATACCCAAAATATTCAGAACTTTTAATTTAATTGTATGTTTCTGAAATTTCAGATTCCTAAGTTTCATTCCTTTTCACTTGATAACTGGTCCTCCTACTGAAAAGCAATGCTTGTAGGCTGCTGCTGTCTAAGAAAGCAACGCTATTTCCAACATCAACATGATTATTTCTTCTACAAATTTTAATCCTTTGACATAAGTACAAGAAAGGGTAATTAAATCCACACACCCACCAGGGCCACCACATCTAAATGAATGATTTGAATATAAAATTCATGGTGAAGAAGACTCTGGCAAGAGTCCTGCAAGCTAGTGAATGGAGATGTTGTTATAACCTGACCAGCTCTACCTAGCTTGCTTTGAAAGGAGATAATTGCCCATTCTATTACTGATAAGAATTTGAAAATTAAACCAACTATACAAGACTCAGTCAGGAAGATTCAGTTAGAGCAGCAGTCGAGTGCCATACATTGGTTTAACCCTTTGACCCTCGAATTTGTTCAAATTTCATTAGCAGATGTCCATTTGTAGAACAAGAGAAGGCTATTTTTGAAATTTTACCACTGGATTGACTGACTCTGTTATCGAGCCAGTCATTCCGGTGCTAAATTTTCAAAAATAGTCTTCTCTTGGTCTGCAAATGGACATTTCTCAAGACCACTGCATAAGCTGTTTCTGGCTGATATGTGTGTTAGGTTTAAGGAATTATCATGTAACCGCAAGCAGGGGCCAGATAGGAACCAAAGCTCATTTCATTCTATATGCATTGATAATGCGGAGTACATAAAACAGAGAAAATCATGTGAATATTTTGAAAACCATATGACTAAAGGTTGTTGCCGCCTACGACCACAACACTTTACCTCTTTAACCCTCGAATTTGTTCAAGAAAACTTCAATCTTCATTTGCAGACCAAGAGAAGCCAATTTTGAAAATTTGCCACTGGAATGACAATTCAATCTGCTTTTGCAGACCAAGAGAAGACTATTTTTGTAAATTTACCACTGGAATGACTGGCTCGGTTATCGAGCCAGTTTTTCCAGTGGTAAATTTTCAAAAATAGTCTTCTCTTGGTCTGAGAATATGTCATGCAGAGTTACAGCAGATTTGAGAAATCTGTATTAAATTTTAATTTGCACTGTGCATGTACATTTGAATGTAAGAATTTATCAGAAATAGACAGAAGTATTTTGAAAAGTATTTGAAAATACTCAAATACATTGACAATACATTTAAATACAAATACTTTTGCCTTAAATACTTTTCAAATACAAATACTTTCGAATACCTGAGAAATGTATTTAAATTACTTCAAATACAAATACGTTTGTATTTGACCCCAGCCCTCGTAAGCACTACCTACTTTTAACCTACTTTTCATGGTTCACTGAACATTACAATCTACAAGCTTGTCTGGGCCATAGTTTCACGACCTTTATATGTATGATTATAAAACTTGGTATGTGGATGCATCTTATGGAGAAGATGCGAACTGTGTAAATAGTAGGTCAGCATGACCTACTTTTGACCTACTTTTCACGGTTCATTGAATATTACCGAAAATCTTTATCCAGGCTGCAGTTTCTTGTATACGGGAACTAAACTTGACATGTCGATGCATCTTAGGGAGAAGGTGTGCATTATATGAAAGGTAGGTCAGAATAACCTACTTTTCATGGTTCGCTGGGCATTACAGTGTACAAGCTTGTCCGGCCCATAGTTTCAAGACCTTTATATGTACGAAACCTGGTGTAGGGATGTATTATATGCTAAAGGTGTATTGCGTATAAAACGTTGTGACCTACTATGTAATGATCATCTGGGATAGATCATCTCCCTGGGCGGAGCCGATTGATGTCTCAAACTCTACAGACTTCACTGACTTGACTCATACTTTCAGCTTGGTGTTCACTGAACATGCTTTTGACTTGCTTTTCATGGTTCACTGAACATTACAGAGTTTTTGTCCAGCCCATAGTTTATACAGTGTCCATTGTCTATTTAGCTCAACTTTTCTGTTTATATCTCATGCTTGGTTAATCATACTGGTCTCAAACATGGACACATGCTTTCTTTTAAGGACAAAGCATCACACAATGACCTTTGGGTCAGAAGATTAGCGTCACTGTATGTAGGTATTATTACCGTCAGTACTTTGCTTTTGATCAATGGCTTGTCCTCAGCTAAAATATTTATCTTCCTCAGGTCCATTCTTGATTTGAGTTTAATGAGTACAGATTTCTAGAGGTCACCTCGTAGCACACTTAAGAGATTTATGCACTGACATCCTCTCCTGGCTTTATTTTTGCTGGCTCCTAGTAGGTAGAATTCCAAGGCTCTGTGCAGGTGTGTCTTCGCGCATCCTTAGCACATGACCAAGCATGCAGTGTCTTTGCTGGGCGACGTTTACGGACAGTGGCAATGCAATACACATCCTATATAGTGTATCATTGGAAATTATGCTGTCTGGCCATCGCTGTCCAGTTAGGATGCATAGGTGTTTACGGTGACACAGTAAATTTGTCTAGAGCTGCCTTTGGAGCTTCCCAGTTACTACAGTTATACAGCATCAACGATACGTAGGTTGCGTTGTATAAACATATTCATTTTGTCAAGGGCATCTTTGCAAATCCATAGCTTCCAGAAGGACTGGAAAGCTATTTTCCCCATGACGTAGCATGCAACAATGTCAGCAGTACTACAAAGCAGCGAGCCCAGTGTATACTTTTCCTCCATGGATCGATGCCACGAAGTGGATCCTCATTTTAGATTCATGTTTTGTAGATATATATATATATATATATATATATATATATATATATATATATATATATATATATATATATATATATATATATATGTGTGTGTGTGTGGGTGAACTCTGCTTTGAAGTCATTCAATTTTTAGTTTGCTTGTAGTTATTAGAAGTTCATCAAGGGGTTTCTTTTCCTCGTCTATAAAGTCCATGTCACCGGCATTTTCCATCTCTATCCGCATACCCAGTATGGACGCTGAGGGTGGGGGGGGGGGGGTGGTGGTTCAATGCAGCAGCAAGGTAACAGGTGAAGAGCACATGGGATAGACCATCTCCCTGTGAGGAGCTAAGTAATGTCTCAAACTCTACAGACGTGAGTGACTTGACTTGTACTTTCAGCTTGCTGTTTGCAAGTAGTAGTCTCACTAGTAGCATCTTCATTGCAACTGGCCTGACGTAGGACATCTAGGATCTTTGAGAGTTTAATTATGTCGAAGGCGTGTGACATCTCGATGCCCATTTTGTGGAAATCCCAGTGATTGAACATGAATACTGACACATCCATACCATGTCTGTGCACCTGCGACCATGTTTAAAGGCACTTTAACATGATCAGGTTATCGATCTTCTCTCGGATACGGCATAGAGTATCATTGGAGAGGATTTTCCGTATGCTGTGGATGAGCACAATGGCTGAGTTGAAGGCGATGTGGTTTCTTGGGCATGGGTAGCGCGATGTGGGTGCCGTGGCCTACAGCATCGATGGGTGCATAAAAGCTGATTGATTAGATTCGTGATTGGATTTGACATAATGTTATTTGCGTTTTTCAATAGTCCATTGCTCAGGACCTGATGCACGTCCATTTTGCAGCACTTTGAGTGCTTTCTCATCTTCCACTGTTTTACTTAGCGTTAGTAATGACCTGTGTGTGACTTTTATGGGCAGTGGAGATGTATCACGCATCTTGTACAGTGTATTGTTTGAAATTATGCTGTATTGCCATCCATGTCCGGTGATTGTGTTTCGGTATTTGCGGTGTAGTGGGGTGTTAAGATGCTAAGATTATGCTATTTTGGAAGTCTGCCAAAATTGGCATATAATAATAATATAATAATAATAATAATAGTACATTTTTAGAGCGCTTAATCCATGCAACTGCATGCTCTAAGCGCTAACGCGCGTAAGTATTCTATGGATATGCTATTTGAAATAAATAGAATTTAAGATTGGATTTAAAGATTTCTAAAGTTGATGAGTTTCTAATTTCATTTGGTAAGTTATTCCATTCGGTAGCTGCAGTGAAAGAGAAAGTTTTATGGCCATATGTTTTAGAGTTGACCTTAGGTACTTTTAGTAGATTTAGATTTGCAGATCTGAGAGAGCGACCAGGAATGTAAGGTTGTACAAGGTCAGAGAGATAGGCTGGTGCTGTGCCAGATACACATTGGTATGTCAGACATAGTGTCTTAAAAGTTATTCTTTGCACAATGGGGAGCCAGTGCAAATCATGTAGGACCGGA
Organism: Chaetoderma sp. LZ-2023a; assembly: GCA_034401795.1. Lineage (NCBI taxonomy): Eukaryota > Metazoa > Mollusca > Caudofoveata > Chaetodermatida > Chaetodermatidae > Chaetoderma > Chaetoderma sp. LZ-2023a. The sequence continues at coordinate 102,498,305 of CM067360.1, read as the reverse complement.
GTAATGTGTTCTCGCTTGGCACACAGGGATATGATTCTCGCTGCAGTGTTCTGGACCACCTGAAGTCGCTGAATAAGTTCTTTTGAGGCCCCAATCAGGAGGCTATTACAATAATCCAGGCGCGACGTTATCAGTGCTCGTACTAGCATGATCGCGGCCTCTTTTGTGATATAGCGCCTGATGCTGCCGATGTTGCGCAATTGAAAATAGCAGACTTTGCAGATGTAACTAACATGTTTATCCATAGTCAGTTCATTGTCTAAGTATACACCAAGATCCTTTACGACAGTTGACAGCTTTATTTGACTATTTCCAGCTGTGATGTCACATAGGTCGGTCTTAGCACGTCGGTTTGCTGGCCCGACTAACAGAGCTTCAGTCTTTTCATCGTTAAGTTTCAGCATGTTTGTAGTCATCCACTCTTTAATGTCTATATAACACATATTGAGCTGACTTGTTGCTAAGCGTGCAGTACATGTTGAAGGTTCAAAACTAATGACAAGCTGTGTGTCATCAGCATAGAAGTGACGCATAATGTTGTGCTGATCAATAACCGATCCAAGTGGTTGTGTGTAGAGTGTAAATAACACCGGACCTAGAATAGACCCCTGAGGCACACCACACACGAGGTTGACTGGTTCTGAAAGTGTGCCGTTAATATATACAGACTGGTGTCTATCGGATAAATAAGAGCGAAACCAGTTCCAGACAGTGCCTCGTAAACCAAATACACTACTCAATTGTGACATAAGTAAATGATGGTCTATCGTATCAAATGCGGCACTGAGGTCAAGGAGTAGCAACAATGATACATTACCTCTGTCTACCGCCTCTCGAATATTATTGAGGACGCATAATAGAGCAGTCTCCGTGCTATGACGCTGACGGTACGCTGACTGAAACGGTTCATATAACGCATTGTCACTTACATGAGCTGATAATCTTTTGAACACCGCCTTCTCGATTAGCTTAGACATAAAAGGCAGGTTCGAGACAGGTCTATAGTTTTTTAGAGTATCTTCGTCTAGGCCAGACTTCTTCAACAGTGGTTTGACAACTGCCCGCTTAAATGTCATTGGCATGAGGCCAGATTCTAAGCTGGAATTAACCAGCATAGTTATTGTTGGGAGCAAGATGTCAATGTTTTCAAGCACGATTTTCGTAGGAATGGGATCGAGAGTACAAAATGTTGGTTTTAATTCCTTTAAAAGAGCCATTATATCGCTTTCAGAAAATGAAGTGAAATTGTCAAAAGTTTTATGAGTGAACATGGTTTGATTGGAGAGAAACACAGCTGAATCATTTGACTGTTGCAATTGTGTACGGATATCCTCGATCTTGTCATGAAAGAAGTCAGAAAATGAGCGGGCGATCATTGTAGGATCATCACCATGTGGTAGAGAACAATCTCTTTTCTTACCCAATAAGGCAAACATTGTATTGTACAATTCCTTAGGGTTAGACTTGCTTTCTAGAATCTTATCATTAAAAAAGGATTGTTTAGCACTCGCAACAGTCTTAGTGACGATGTTTCTCGCTTCAACATAAATCTGACGATGTACTTCTAGATTTGATTTCCTCCATCGTCTCTCCGCCTTTCGTCGGTTTGATTTGGCTATTGCAACCTCGGGTGTAAAAAGCCAATGCGACTGTTGTCTCTGAGGAATTGTTTTTAACTTCTCAGGAGCATGCACGTCTAGAAGACGTACTAGCTCTGTGTTATAAAGGTTAGCAAGACGTTCACAGTCAGGTGGTGGCGATGTTATCAATACAGAGCACTCAAGGTCGTGACGGAAAGCAGACATGTCAATTTTCTTGAGGTTTCTACAGGGTATGGATACGACAGGTAGAGATGCCTTAATAGTACTGAGATTAACGATTACTAACTGATGATCGGACATTTGGAGGTCCTTCACTAATGCATTCTGTACACCATTATCAGATTCTCGGCTTACTACCCAGTCAATAATGTGCCCATTCTTATGAGTGGGCTCGTTGACGTGTTGCCGACAGCCATGAATTGACAATAGCTTAAGCATCTTTTTAGTTTCAAAATGGTCCTTGTCATCAAAATGAACATTTATATCACCAAGGATAACTAGATTACCATTTTTGACACAGACGATGTCCATCAGAGTGGATATTTCGCTCTGGAATAGTGTACTAGTGAGTTTGTTCCTTTTCGAAGAAGGTGGCCGATACAAACATAGGAAGCGGGTTGATAACTGACCGTGTGTAAGTATGTATTCAAATGACTCAAATGACTGATACTCTGCCACCGTGTCAATATGATTGGCTATATATATAGAAACTTTTCAGATGGGAAGCCATGAAAAGATGTGTTTGGAATGACATAGATCCGTATAAATTCAAGATGGTCACCACCGCAAAATGATGTCTTGTCTAAAATATGTATATCTCTGCATAGACCTAGCCGATTAAGACAAACTTGTTGTCTATCATAATAGTTCTTGAGATGGCCAATCAAATGACATTGTTTCGTGACCTTCAGTCGTCTTGTTAACGAGACAAGGTCAAGGTTAATCACTAAAATCCTAATCTTCGGTAGGAAGGCCAATGAAGACAGACTTGGATTCTATCAAGATAGTTCTTTGGGTGAGCAATTCAATGGAATTGGTTTCATGTCCTTCAGAGGTCAAATCCATCAGCAAAGTTCAAGGTCAATCCCTACCATCCATTAATTTTTACAAGTATCTTAATTATGGATATGCAAGTTTCAGACAGGACTTCATATTCAGTCATGGTCCACTTAAATTTATGAAATTGCGTTCATTCCAGATATATTCCTTCACCACCCATCTGAAATGTTTCTAGACATAAAAGGCACTATCATAGTCATCCCACTTAATAATTAAGTTACACATAAAAGTTACTCCATGTTCTTTTCTTTTTCGGGAGGATGCAAGGCAGACACCCACTATTCGTATGAACAAGATCCACATATGCCAACTTCAAAAGGACCGCAATACTGATTCAATATGGATTGGCCAAAATGGGTATTCTGTCAAGACGATAGAGTTGGAGGGTTATTGTTCTGTCCAGCCAATAGCACAAAATCTGACAATATAGAAAATGACTGTGGACTTGCTCCACTGCCTTTTCAATACCTAAATTTAGGTGTTCTGGATCAAGGAGACGGTATGTCCTTGACTTTATTGCGTCATGAAACAAAATGGCATTCATCATGCAAAACCATGATAAAGAAATTCAAGATCAAATGAGTACAGCAGGCCACCAAGAAACACGCTGCCTTGGCTCTGATAGACTCTAAATATATACGCAGCAAATATGAGACATATCCAACTAAGTTTTTCTTAATTGCACAACATAAACAAATGCTGAAAATGCATTTAGACAGGTGATGACAAAAGAGCTGGATCGTCGACTAACGGAATATCCTAAAGTATTAGAAGATGGGCAGCTAATCGTGAGGTTGAGTGGTGGGGATCTGATAGTCCAAGAACTGGAGTACCACAACCCGTGCGAACTCGCTATGCCCATGAATACTCTGTATGCCGAGTATCGACTATCACATATTACATTGACACCTGGACTGCAAAGATGTCTGCAGTCTGTGGATCCTTACTTTGGTGTTCACTCGTTCAATCAGAGAGGTGAAGTTCACCATTTACAAATCAAGCCTGACTGGACTTTGCGCCCTGGTTCATAATGCCACTATGTTAGATAGGTGCCAGTCCACATCCACTACACTGTCACACTATCAATGCTGCATCTTGAGGTAGCATCTGAATTTGACAATGGCACTTCATAGTCAAGAAAACTGAGCAGCGATTTTTGAACTTGACAGTTGATCAGGCTCATAAGCAGAACAACATAATAATGAAGGAGGTGGTGGTGTAATCAGGCAGACACACGATGCTGAAGCTCTCAAGCGGTAGTCTCTTGCTTCACCAGAGGTCGTGCGCATCATTACCGATTTCGAGGCATCCATCGATTGCACCAGTGCTACAGGACAAACAACCCTGAAGCCACATCATGCACAAACAAAGGTGTTTCAAAAAAGCTTATCAAAGATGTCAGCTCATTGAAGCAAGTGATCACTGCTATGTGCAATCGCTTTGCAGTCAATGGCAAGATTATCTGCCGCTGACACATAATGAAGGTCCTCCTAGAAGCAGAAGTTCTATCAATATAAGAAGCAGGCTTGGAGCAGTACGGAACATATGCCAATGATAGTCTGATGGCACATACTAAACCCATATTCCAGCTAACCGAGATGAACAAGCTACATCTCATTTCCCCTACACCCACCAGACAAGTCAAAACAACACAGGAGAAGGCACTCAAAGACACTTGTTTACAGCTAGCCCAAATTTTTGTGGCCAGTGAAGTTCATGGATGGAAATTCCGAGAAATTATTCTCGCATGAAAACCAGATGCATCCCCCATTTCTCAGTAAAATGGGGATCTCTGATCAAACATGAAAAATGGCATTGTCATTGTTCTTGAGAAGTCTGCAAACCCCACCCCAATATTACAGAATCAAACTATCAATGTGCTGTTAATGGCTGGGGCAGCATTTGTCCATTACCTGCCACCGGATAGGGGCAAAACAATTTCTGACTACATGCATGGAAAATTCTTCCCTCATCTGCCTGGTGCATGATCACCACCTGCCCGTGGATATAATCTTTGATATCTATAAGGAAGACAGCTGTAAAGAAGGGGTGTGAAAGACCAGCGGAATAGGTGTGTGCATCGAGGCATCCAGCAATATACCTCTGTGGAATGTATGTATGATTACTGTATTCTGTGGCTGTAGTAGTAAGAATATCCTACAGCTGTAATCTGTCCTTCCTCGTTTTTGCCCACTGTGTCGTGTCCTCAGCCATTAATCCTTAGCTTCCTCAGGTCCATTCTTGAATTGAGTGTAGCGAGTCCTGCTTTTTTTAGGTCACCCGTAGTATGCTTAGCAGATTTCTGCAATGATGTCCTCTCCTGGCTTTGTATTTGCTGGCTCCGAGTAGCGTGAATTCCAAGGCACTCGGTGCTGGTGTCTCTTCTGGCATCCTTAGCACATGGTCAAATATGGACAATCTTTGCTGGGATACTTTTATAGACAGCGACAACGTATTACACATCTTGTATAGTGCATCGTTGGAAATTATGCCTAGGTGTTTACTGTGGCAGGCATCGAGTTTGTCTAGAGCTGCCCAGCTGTTACAGTTATACAGCATCAAGGATACACAGGTTGCATTGTATAAACGTAGCTTTTTAATCAAGGGCATCTTTGATCTACGAACCCATTGCTTTCAGAAGGACTGGAAAGCTATGTTCCCCATGACGCAGCATGCAGCAATGTCAGCAGTACTGCAAAGTAGGGATCCCAGGATTTTCTTTTCCTCCATGGTTCGCTGCCACAAAGTGGATCGTCATTTTCTTTAGTTTCATGCTTTGTAGATAGGTATATGTGGGTGAACTCTGTTTTGGATTGATGCATAGAGATTCTCACTTTTTAGTTTGCTTGCAGCAGTAGTAGTATGGTCGGGATTAAAATGATACCACCTCCCTCCAGTGGCTGCCGTTCGGCGATCCGTGGCCCCCACCGACCTCTCAATCCCTGGGGCATAGGATTTGAGACATCAACCACACAAATACATACAATGCCCCATGTCTCTAAACGGGATGGCTCACAGAAAAAGGTGGTATCTAAACCCAGTCTAAACGCTGGGCCCTGCCCTGCTGCAATCCGTGGCTCCCACCACCCTCTTACCGGTGTAAACAAAGTTTAAACACAGTTTAAAACGCATTAGGCCCCGGTCCACACACAGGCAGGGCCCCACCCATATGGGACGAGCACGAGCAGTATGATGAGAATCATGGTTATTCAAGAAGAGTTAAACTGAACAGAGTGAACCCCTCGACATATCTGTGCCAGATCGAGCCCTGTTCCATCCAGATCGATAGTGATCTTCATCCCCTCAGGGGCAGGGGCTAGCTGCTTCACTCTGCCGCCGGCTAAGAAACGTAGCTTTGGGACTATATGAGTCATATGCGGGCTAGTGAGTCTGACTCGCTGAAGCAGTTTACCAGCACCCCTGGCTTTGGGGACATGTGACATACCATCTATCCGTAGGATGCCTTCCTGGAGGTTATCAGCTTCTTCTGGTCCATCGAATGGACGACGCAGCAGGAGCTTTCCACCTGTAACCCTGATCCGGTGACGCACCCTCGTCAGGGAGACATCTTCACCTATGTAGGTGAGGAAGGATGATTCCTGATTGTAGCGCTTTCGAACTTTCCCATCCCTTTTCACAACAGTGGAGAGGGGAGTAACCTCTATGTCAATGACTGCGGGAGGCCTATATAGTGGCACCCATCTTTGCCAGTCACCACTAGGTCCAGCGCGGTACCACACTTCAGTCTTCTCAAACATGAACTGCAAGTTTTTTCCCGGGTCAATAGCAGACCATCATGTGTCATCGGCGGGACATTGCTCGAGTAGGGTTTGACCAGATGAAAGCTGAGGTCATCATTTAGGGTGTTGATATCTGCCACCTCTGTATCCGAGACCTCAATCAACTGCTCGAGGATGTACTTCCCCTTCGGGAAATCGTACCGAAACACGATCTTGTAGCCATCTATGTTGCGACCCAGGCGCTCCTTCGACACATCCTCGAGGTCTGTGAGCAGCTCCACCCCATCACCACCAATGGGGTGGAGGGAGAATTCCTTTGAGTTTGTTTGATACTGTAGGGCGATTGACTTGCCATCGCTCTCTTCTACCGTGGCAGCATAAACTGCGTACACATCTGCCAGGTCAGCAAGACCAGTCGAGTGAGCAAATATGGGTTCCATAGCATGCTATAGGAGGGGTTTAAACAGGAGATATAACCATGATGATTGTCCGACTGCTGCTCTCTGGGGGTGAGAACGTAATCTCACCCTCTCTAGAGGGGAGACGGGTGGTACAGTACCAAGTAGAATGGATCCTCTTCGAGGTGCCCTAGCAGGGCACAACATACATACACGCCGATGTGCTACATCAACCTCCGGGCAGTGCACACAGCAGCTCACTGATAGAAGCTGGCTGGGATGTGATAGAGTATCTCCCAGGTGCCAACAGCAACGTATGGAAAGCTATCAGTCCTAGCCTGCTCACACCTGTAAATCACCTGTTGGACAGCCCCTCCATTAACATATATGCAGGCATGGATGGGATATCGGACACCCATTTAGAGTTTACACTCTTATTACTCATTGACCTGGCGACAACATGATATAATACCAGGAATATCTGACCTTTGCCGAGATGATGAAACCGATAGAGGGTTGCCCCTTCATGACCCCTGCACAGATAAAGGCCTTAAACGCACAGATGCTCACACAGCAACAGATCTGTCAACAAGAAGGAGAGCGACTACAGCGGGAGAACTGGTATCAACAAGCTGCCAGCAAGGCAAGGAAGTGAAGGAACAGTGAAGGTTCCCGATACTGGCAGGCCCTCCTGGAGGAGAGTAAGCGGGACGCAGGAGTCTTGACAGACGATGATGAGCCAGATGTCTTCACATACGACGATGAGCCAGGTGTCTTCATAGACGAGGATGAGCCAGATGTCATACAGTGGGAAGAGGAGATGGCGCAGAGGTGTACGACCAAGAAAGCTATCCAGCGGCAGACCTACTGAAGTTCCAGATGTCATGTCTCAGAAAGCTACTGGCACGCAACATAGTGCTGGATGACCACTTTCTAAGAGACGTCTGTCTCGACACTAAAAAGCTGGCACAGTTCGCCAGACTCTCCAAAATTAATCCTTCTATGACTCATGAGCAGATTCTGCAGGTGATGCAGGTTTAATCTCCAGGTATACTATGGCAAAATCAGAGTGGCGGAAGCAACCAGAACTATACCCCTCCGTGACTGCTGTCGAGAGCGGTACCATCCATGGCTGGCGACTCCAGCAGATAGATGCCATCAGGTGGAATCTCGTCCATGAGGCAGAAAAGTACAGCAGAATGCGCAGGCGATATAAGATAGTCTACAGCATCCTCGCGTGTACAACCACTGCTGCGGGTGTGATTGGAGCCAGTGCTGGTGTGGCAGCCGTGGCAGCTATGGCCACTCTCGCTACAGGGGTGGGTGCCATCGTCGCCATCCCGCTGGCTGGCGTGACACTAGCTACCACTGACTTGGCGACTGGCTTGGTGGGGGGGGGGGCAGATCACAAGGAGGCTGGAGAAGCATGCTAAGTATGTGACACTGGCAGAGAGTATGCTACGGACTATCGACGAGTCTGTCAGCAAAGCTCTCGAGGATGGACATGTCGCCGATGAAGAGTACCACCATATATTGAAGCTCCAAGCCCTGTACCGCACGGAGATACCTAAAGTGCGACAGCAATACCTCAAAGGCTCCAGCGGGCTGGTTGATATGGAGGAGCTGAAAAACGAGATGTTACGGCGAGGTCGCCTTGCTGGTCTCTGGAGTCAAGACGACTACAAATAGTGTGCTGGCTGTATGGTAGCTTTAACAACACCAGTATAGATGGCCTTCCCACTGAACTTCATGACAGTCATCCGTAGCCAAACGCCCGTCCTGGGTACACCCTTGACTGGCCTGAGAGGTCTGTTGTCTGATATACCAGAACCAGCTTCTCCATCAACCCATGACCACTGACCAACCGCCCCATCACCATCAAGGATGCGAAGCAAGCTCATACTTGGATGGTTGCTCCAAGCCTCTCATACTGGAATCAGCAGCTGAACTTTGCCGTGTGGTGTGCGACGGCAGGATGTGGAGTAAGTGTCAACCTGCTTCACCCCTATTCTGGTACTCCTGAAACTGTGCTCATCGCCAGCTGTCTCAGATTCCACGTGTACTGCACGGTGCGACGAATCCTCCATGAGCTGGGTGCAAGCCTCCCTGATACAACGACTTCGACCCACAGCTGAACAGTCATAGCGTCTCAGCGGCCAGCAGACTACAGAGAGAGAGTTCAGCGCTCACCCAGACTATTGGTGACAACAGCGGCCTAGGGGTTATGTATGGTGACCTGAGACGTGACTACTCAGGATTCCCCTATCGAACACCCCGACGAGTAGGCCATCGGAAGACAGCGACATTCTCGTTCGATCCAGATTCCGACCCTGGAGCGATGGTGCAAAATATGCACATCACTGGCTTGTGGCAGAACTATCCAGATGTGTGGAAGTACTTTGTCCCACACACCACCACAGGCCTCACACCAGCCGGGATCGTTCGGATCAACCAGTCCCTGGAAGCACTGTACTACTGCCTCCTTACAGCACAGACCAAGCTGCGTCATTCCATAGATGGTGTCAGCGGAGCAGAGGTCCAGGAAATGTTCATCAGTCTCGTTGAGTATATGATCATCGAGGCAGACCACAGTAGTTTTATTGCTAAGTTCCAACAGGGGTTGCAGAAGGCCCGTCGCAAACTTGACTTTGCTATTTCACCGCACCTATGGTTGATTCCGAGAAACATGATCATGAACATTGAGGACCTCCAAGTCGGAGGCTATGACAACATGATATTCCCTGTAGGTGGGGCTTAGAATACACCTTCCGTATCCTCTGCATAAGAGGTGACTAAAGGAGGTACGGGTGAGGTAACCCAACCAGAAACCTCGAGTGCTGAAGACGGAAGTTCCAGGCTGCACGGCGCACTCAAATAAACCATGGATCCATGCGCTTAATGCTTATGATCATGTCGATAGTCACTTACAGGACTGGCGGTATGATCAGCGAACGAAAAGAAGAAGAAGAAGACAACATGATAGTCGAGGGGAGTTACCCCGGTGTCCACTTCGGCTTTAACACTGATGTCAACGCACCTATGCAGCACATACAGTTGTTCCGACCCTGACACTGCAGCCAGTCGACACGATGCTTCCCATGGCTGATGCTGGCCGGGTGTTACTGATCATTGCTCCGTCAGGACATGGGAAAAACATCTTGCTGCGGGCTCTCCTGGCCGAACATCTACACTCTCAATACATCCTTCTGGTGTCTGACTCCGCCGCTGAGGCAGTTGACAGTAATGAGCAATGGTACAATGGCCCAATCACCAAGACGCAGAACCTGCAAGTACTGATGGAGAAGCTGCTGGCAGCCCGACTGACAGGACCACTTGTTCTAGTTATCGATAACCCTACAATGTACCAGAAGACAGTCACCTACCTCAGCAACATCACCAGGCGTATCCAGCACACAAAGATAACTGTCTTAATCCTCTTTCAGAAGTACACCTGCGAGATCTCACCGGACATCCGCCACAATACCCGGTTGCTATGCTTCAGCTCCAAGTGTGGACGTGCCCTGCTCGAGAACATATACGACAGCCTAACCCTCAAGGAGACCAAAGGGGACTTTATCGCAGGTGTACAGTGGGAAGCTGATCTGTACCAGTTCATCTTCAGCAACAAGGAGACACGTGAGCTGTCACACTTCAAGCAGTCTCTGGAAAAGGTGCAGACATTCACCTACAAGCTGAATTCAGCCAGGAAACTAGCCTGCTCTATGTGTCATCGCTGACAGACTGTCGCAGCTGCCGCAACTTTTTCCATTCATCAGAAGGCTGAGGAACTTCGTCCGAGGTCTCCGCCCATCGTCAGATGGTTGAGGACCTTCGTCAGAAGCTTGAGGATCTTCGTCAGAAGCTTGAGGAACTGCATCAGTTTCGTCAGATGCCTGTTGCTGAAACTCTATCCACTGAGGGTCAGATTCTAGGACTCTCTTCTTCTGGAACTTATCATGGAAGATCCACTTTGTCCATGTACGACGAGCATCTGACTTGTGAGCGGATTTGATGAGTTCATCCTGGTAGTTATCTGGGAATTTCAGAAATGCTGGCAGATTACTGTTCAATTTCATGCACCTCTTTCGTTGAAGATGTGCTCAACAGCCTGCTTGCAGCCAACAGTGAGCCCCTCCTGAGTACCTTCTGCATGACCGGTGTCGTGGCTCTCTGCTACAGCGGCAATGACCTCCTCCCTGAGGTAGTTGTTTGCTCCAGACTGGAGGCTATCCAGCAAATCTTGCTCTTTATGGCTATGGAGGCTAAATACGGCAGCCCACTTCCTGACCATTAGTAGATCTTTGGGTTCGACCCTCGCCCTTTGGAGAGCTTGAATAACAGGACTGTTGGTTTGGGCCACAGGTAGGTTGAGTGCCCTGCCCTGGGTGCTGTTAAACTTCCGGTAGAATATCCGAGTCAGGAGTTCTATTGTTCTATGAGCTGGCGCTCCTTCCTCTATGGCTGCCAGTATCTCCGCATCAGATGGAGGTGTAACCTTGGCTCACTCGTGGATAATGTTGATGTCACGAAGCAGTCCTCGGACCCTGTCACAGTGGGACAGTGCACGCCATGGCCATGACTGTCGTGCCGACCGGCTGCTGTCCTGCTGCCTATAGACAATCTGCTGGAGAACTTTACTGTACATCGCAGCCGTTTAAAACCTCTATATACCCAGACCTTAAACCTCCAGATGGGGCCATTGAACCCGCAACATCGCACTGCACTGATCCTCGGAAGGACCGCCTGATGGTCATTCAACCCAGTATACACGATGAGAACCCATTGTCCGCTGCTGGGAAGTACATCGACTTTGCGATCTCGGCACAGATCCACGAAATCAAGAGCAGGACACTCGAGTTCAAGCTTCAGAGCAGAATAGAACAGATGGTAGAGCTCCCACAGTTTCTGAACAGGTGGGAGATCATGCAGAGCAACAAAACCATGGACACCACCTATGTGAACGATGAGTACCGAGTCCTAGGTCCGCTGGCTTGTGCACCAACCTTCTATGTGAAGGGAAAGCGGTACTATGCTGTGGGGTGCAATGAGGGGTTCACGGAATTCGAACTACAGGTAGGTGTCGAGATGCCCGTGGCAGTTCCACTTTTAACCCTCCTCGAGAACATACATGTGAGTCCGGCTGCCATGCAGGATAGGCTATTCCTCCAGGTGTACACTGAGCAGCTCGCAGATGTGACGATGAATGCTCCAAGACTTCATGTCTGGCATGACGAGAATGACTAGAAGCTGAAGCAAATGGGTTTCAAATAGTGGATCATGCATGTGGATCGAGAACACCAGCAGGTCCAAGTCACAGCTAACCAACAGGTAGAGCTGACATTGCATCATGGTGTATTGGACTGTGTCGCTGGTGCAGTCCTGGTTTGGAAGGGAGGAGTCATCCAGCGGGTGGATAAGCTAGACGACTTCAAGCTTGTGGTTGCTGGGACCAATGTTCTTCGTGAGGTACGCGAGCTGGCTGATTGCCAACTCTACAGACTGAGAACTAACTCATATGCACTTCTGTGACTAACCAGTGGAAGCGATGACCTCGAGTCGGCACTCAAGGGCGTCACCACCTCGGGGGCAGGGACACCCCACTTTACACAAGCTGCGTAGCGATCGAGGAAGTCGTAGTAGAACTCTAGTATTCGCAGCTTCACGAGCTCATAAACGGCTATCCCCACCTAGAAAGGCCTTCAAATAGTGATTCTCGGCTTACGACTCTGGAGCTCGCATGACTCACTGATCTCCTCGAGATCTTCAAACCATGCACTACGCAGGGCCTTGTCTACCACGCGTTCATCCTTCGTGAAGCTGATGTTGCTATGACATTCTAGGGCCTCGATGAGCTTCCCGTAGACACTGTTGCCGAGGAGTTTGAAGAAATCTGACAAGAGTGCTTTGCTCTTATCTACATCTCCCGAGCGATGGGCCTCCGTAACCTTCTCCACGAACAACTCGAATGGGCGCTTGGCCTCATAGTCTATGGTGCGGTATATAGCAGTGATCTCCAGGCCATGGGTTATATACCACTTGAGTGTCAGTACGTACAGCACGCACTTCTTGCCAGAGAGGGTACCGACCAGCTTCTGTGTGGTGGGACGCTTCCTCCCTGTTCGTCCTAGATATGCCAGCATCTCAGAAGAGATTTCCTGTACCGGGTTCTCGCGGTTATAGAAGAGAGGAGGCATTTCCTCGAACTTTGCCCACAGAGCCTTGGGGACCTCTATATCCAACTCAGCAAACCCAAACCAGCTGTCTGCTAGGAGAGCATCCTTAAAGCTAGCTACACCACTAGCACGGAACCAATGGCGCAGTGTCTCCTTACCACATGGCATCTCTTTGGCAATCGTTGACAGGTACAGAGCATTTGCGTCGTAGCCGAGTAGACGGTGGCAGACATGCTCACTCTGGCGGATTTGAGTCACACCGGCCTCGTGGTATCTGGTGAACACGATGCTGGGACCTCCAACAACAGCACCCTTCAGCATCTCGTAGGCTACCTTGCCCGCTGAATAGAGGCTAACATCCGGCATATGCTGAGCGGTTCCACGTAGGAGGTACTGCAGTGACACACCTGGAAGAGACACCGCATCTTTGAGGATGTCTATTTCTCATTCCGTGTAGAACTCCCGCATCCGCTCTAGGGCTTCGATGAATGGACTGACATCCACGTTGTTGTAGTATCGCAGGCAGTCGGGGAATGTCCGCATTCCATGCTCGCTGAATGTCTGGCTACACTGTTCCCACTCTGATTGCGTCAAGAGGTAGCCACCCTTGAGCTTAGATGTCCATGCTGAGTAGTCAGGAAGCCATGGATAGGTGAGCTTCTCATGTGTGTCAAACCATTCATATGGGAACCAGATCTTCTGCTGTGTACACCCGTAAGCTTTGACTCATACCTCGTACGAGACTCCTGGGCCGAGGTAGTTCAGCACATCGAGAAACCATAGCTCAGGTGTTATGAGGAACATGGTCTGACTAGCCTTCTTGGCGATTTTCACTTTACCTGTACTGTCAGTCAGCTCATCGACAAAGTACTTCTTGATGAGGTTCAGGTCATACCGCCCAGAGTTGAACCCCAGCCCGGTACAGGCACTTGGTCACACCACTCGTTGGTCAGTCGCTGCTGTCGCTTTGGGAGCTTGCCCAGGTCTGCCTGTATGCACTGTGCTCTAACCCTTGTCCGGATTAGATATGCTCGCAGTTGGATCACCAGCATGAACTCTCTGATCAGTTCTTTGGGGTCAGGATTGCACAGGTGAGTGGGATCACTCGTGGCGCCATCTAAGGAGCAGCCAACTGACACAGAGATAGGTATGTGAGTACTCTCGATCGTGAGAGTGTCCGTAGGATGAGTCTTGATACCATCTAGGAGTGCTTTGAAGTCGTAAACTATGAAGTGTGAGTATAGGAAAGTCCGAACTCGTTCAGGGACGCTTGGGCAGCATTTTATACAGCACTCCAACTGTACCACAAGCGTGCATCCAGATGCTCTCAGCTTTTCCTCTCTCAGGACTGTCTTGCGGTATCTTTGTTCGGCATCCTCACCTCGCTGGTGTTGTGGACACCCGTGCCAGTAACAACCATGGAACTGGTAAGCGGTGTTGGTGGTCGGATCATAACCATCTACGGGAGCACCCTCGATCCAACGCTCGCCACCGTGCCCACACTCTACATGCTGTATGTGTATGCCTCTGTTTCTCGACTCATACTCGATCCAACGAGTAGCCGCTGAACTGGATGGTTGGGGCGGATAGAAGGCTTTCTCATACGCAGATTGTGGCCAGGACACACGTTTGATGTTTTGCCGATGGTACAGTGATCAGCATGGCGTTGAAGATCTCATGTCTGTGTAAACCTCTGCTGACAATGACTGCAGACTAGTGTATGTGCCAGCTTGGAGATGTTCTTGATGCAGAAGGCGTGGTGGTCCCACACTCCGATGGTCATGGTGTCACAGTAGTGAGCCGCTTGCCTGATCAAGTGCCAGGTGCCCTATTCGGTTTGTTCATACACGCGAATCCCGATCTTGGCAAAGAACTCTACCTTGTCCAGCTGATTCAGCAATGTCTTGCTGACAACAGGTACTGTCTTGCCGTAGAACCATGTGGCAAGCTCTCATGCAGGAGCTGTACGCCTATCAGCTCTCACTACTATTTGGACTGCTAGACATCTCCAGAGACACATGTTGTCCCTGTAGGTGTCGAGGGTAGTCATACTCTTCTTCTGCCGTAGCCAGTCTGGGAGGGTGCCTGTCCCAAGCAGAGGATGGTGGTCGATGACAGCCCTGACCTCAACGTTGATTGATTGAACAAAAGCCCCACTTGGTGTTGGGTCAATCGATATTGTCTGTGTCGAGGCGGGCTTGGTCTCTTGCTGCCACCCAGTCCTGAGCTGCTCCTATCGTGTTCAGCCACGGGCTTCCTGGAGCATTCATGTGGAAGAGCATTACCCTACCATCTTCGATGTGACCGATGCGATAGGTATGGGTGTAGCACAGGTAGAAGGCATTCTGGACAGTCTGCTGGATCTTTTGCATGATCTGGCCTGTGAGGTCTCCTTCTAGACCTCTGAAGAATGTCCAGCGTACTGACTGGTGTCCTCTATCTGTCTCCCTTTTGCTGAGACGCTGGTCGAGAATGTGTTTGCCTTCTCGCCTCATGCTCCAGGCTAAGGGTTCATACCTCGGCCGCCTCATCACTCACTTAGCGATCCTGCGTAGGGGAGGTAAGCACTCCAGTGGATGGTCCGCCATCCGCCTCGCTACAGTCTTGGCTCGCAAGTTAGCAGTTACCTCCTCGTCCAGCTGACGAAGCTCACGGATCTGCTGCGCTTTCTTGTGGGGATTCCAAGGATCATCTTTGGTAAGCACTGGAAACCTTCCCATCTTCATTGCTCAGGCGCGTCGCTTCTGCCACTCCTCGGCACGGGCCTGTCCAATCATCTGGAGCAGGTCGGCTTTCTTGACCTTAGAGTAGCCTCTAAGGCCGAATTGCTTTGCAACAGCTCGAAGCTGTGCAACAGTAATCATGGGGTATGTCACTGTGGATGCTTGTCTCTAAATTGGCGTTCAGACCCTATTATGTGTGGTTGATCACAAGGCAATCAGTACCTGTGGGTGGTCCGTCGTGTCGATGTGATACCGACGGAGACTATGTGTTTGTGTGAGATGTGGTCGATGTTCAAGAGAGCTGATGTGATACATGGGAGTAGTGCGCGCATTAAGATGTTGGTGGGCGAGAGATCACTGCATTTCTTGTTCCCACTCTTGTTCCAACTTGATAGCAGCATCCACATCAAAACTGCAAACCGTTTCTAAATAATTCATATACTTGAAGAGTTTTTCCATCGCTATCACAGTCATTGGATAATGTCCACGACACGTAAGGCATGTTAGTAGAGCTGACAAGCGGAATGTTGGGATCCCTGAGCTTCTCCATTTCTCAAGATTTCGATCTGCATAGTTGCCCATATCACGCAATGGCCCGGGTACTTTTTCTCATCGTGCCGCACAGCCTACATCATGCATGCATGACCATAGCTCTTCAGGCCAGCCCATTGTGTGTAATATTGTTTGTAGACGTAGTTGAGTGTTTACACGTAATGTATGGTTGCGCGTTCACACGTAATTTATGATCGCCGGTATACCATTATGGATGCTGTGTCTAATTGGGTGTTAATGCATAGCAGGTGAGCTAAATAAACTACTATTCTTGATTTTGCCCCAGTCGATTGTCTGTGGTCTGCAATCATGGGTTTTATGTGACTGTGCGTGTTGGTCTTGACGTGATGTCATTCTTCTCGGGTAACAGGTAAAGAGTAATTGTAGACATGTTTACCATTTGCTAATAACACATAACGAGATTTGAACCTGCGATTTTAAAGTCTATCATTTGCTAATAACACATAACGAGATTTGAACCTGTGATTTTAAAAGTGTATAATACAACGCATTAACTATCTCGGCCATGTATGCATTAGCTGATAAGTTGTGTGTTCACATGTTGCTGTGTTGCTGCGCTATCAGGCTCAACGCACTCTAGATCTTGACATCACTTCGAGTTAACGCAGTAACAGCGATTTCATAACTCACGCTCAGAGATAAAGAGTACTAAGAGTCGAGATACCTAACGGTGTCGCGGTGGGTCTATCAATAGGGTTGTTGAATTGCATAGTGTTCCCAGGCTGCAGACTGGGGTTCAAATCCGCTCAAAAGACCTAGCTAGAACTTACCTGAAATTTCGAAATTAGGTAGGACACTAGGGCCAGGGTAATATGACCACGTTAGATAAAGACCCACTGCGCCCCCCCCCCCCCCCAGTGCGGGGTCAAAGTACCACAGACACACACACACCAGCCGGCTGGAATAGCAACAGGGTAGGGTAGGAGATAGGTGGGGGTAGGCGATAGGTAGGATAGGTACATAGGTAGGATAGGTACAAAAGTGTCCCACAGATAGAAACACCTCCTCAGGATACCAGTCAGAATAGAGAGAGAGAGAGGCTGGCCACTGGCCGGTATCCTGAGGAGGTTCTCCCGGACATGTGGGGTCCACACGGGAGTTTTATATTCGGCATGGCCTTCCATGTCCGGGAGGTATTTGTGTGGCCGATGTCTCAGATACAATGTCTGAACAGCTGCATTCACGTTTGAATCCACGTTGACATGATTCAGTGAAGTCATCGATCTTGTCTCAGATGCGGCATATGGTAACATTGGATAGGATTTTCCGTATGTTGCTGAGGAGCACAATGGACCGCAGATTGGCTAGAGGCCAGGTGGCTTCTTGTGCTTGGTTAGTGCGATAAGGTTGCCTTGGTCTACAGCGTCGATGGGAAGGTGGTGCATAAAAGCTGAATTAATTAGGCGTGTGATCGGTTTAGAGATAATGTCACCTGCATGGGTGTGAAGCTTTATATTTTGGCCACCCTACCATATTAATGGGATGTGAAAGTACATATATGTTTCGATTCCCATACTTTGGAGTGGGGGGGGGGGGGACATTATTTCATGGGCGTGTAATTGGCCATGAAATAATGTCGCCCCCCCCCCCATGGAAATTATGTACTGGGGAGGTATCTATCCAGTGCTAGAGGGTGGAGATTAGATGTGTCTGGTTGTAAAACTTTATGTTTGGGGCACCCTACCATATTAATGGGTTGGGAAAGTACATATATGTTTCGATTCCGATACTTTGGAAGGGGGACATTATTTCACGGGCGTTAAATTGGCCATTAAATATTGTCCCCCAATGGAAGTTATGTACTAGGAAGGTATATGTAAATACCCAGTGCTAGAGGGTCGAGATTATATGTGTCTGGTTGTAATACTTTATATTTGGGGCACCCTACCATATTAATGGGTTGTGAAAGTACATATATGTTTCGATTCCCATACTTTGGAGGGGGACATTATTTCATGGCCGTTAAATTGGCCATGTATAATGTCCCCCAATGGAAGTTATGTACTGGGAAGGTATATGTAAATACCCAGAGCTAGAGGGTGGAGATTAGATGTGTCTGAATGTAAAACCTTGTATTTGGGGCACCCTACCGTATTAATGGGTTGTGAAAGTACATATATGTTTCGATTCCCATACTATGGAGGGGGACATTATTTCATGGGCGTTAACTGGCCATGAAATAATGTCCCCCCAATGGAAAATATGTATTGAGAAGGTATATGTAAATTCCCAGGGGTAGGGGGTGGAGATTAGATGTGTCTGGTTGTAAAACTTAATATTTGGGGCACCATACCATATTAATGGGTATTTAAAGTACATATATGTTTCGATTCCCATACTTTGGAGGGGGGGGGGGGGACATTATTTCATGGACGTTAAATTGGCCATGAAATAATGTCCCCCCAATGGAAGTTATGTACTGGGAAGGTATATGTAAATGCCCAGTGCTAGAGGGTGGAGATTAGATGTGTCTGGTTGTAAAACTTAATATTTGGGGTACCATACCATATAAATGGGTTGTGAAAGTACATATATGTTTCGATTCCCATACTTTGGAGGGGGGACATTATTTCATGGGCGTTAACTGGCCATGAAATAATGTCCCCCCCCCCACCCAATGGTAAAAAAGTACTGGGAAGGTATATGTAAATTCCCAGGGCTATGGGGTGGAGATTAGATGTGTCTGGTTGTAAAACTTAATTATTGGGGCACCTACGTTGGAGGGGGGGAGGGGGACATTATTTCATGGCCGTTAAATTGACATGAACTAATGTCCCCCCAATGAAAGTTATGTACTGGGAAGGTATATGTAAATACCCAGTGCTAGAGAGTGGAGATTAGATGTTTCTGGTAGTAAAACTTTATATTTGGGGCACCCTACCATATTAATGGGTTGTGAAAGTACATATATGTTTCGATTCCCATACTTTTGAGGGGGGACATTATTTCATGGCCGTTAAATTGGCCATGAAATAATGTCCCCCCAATGGAAGTTATGTACTGGGAAGGTATATGTAAACACCCAGTGCTAGAGAGTGGAGATGAGATGTGTCTGGTTGTAAAACTTTATATTTGGGGCACCCTACCATATTAATGGGTTGTGAAAGTACATATATGTTTCGTTTCCCATACTATGGAGGGGGGACATTATTTCATGGCCGTTAAATTGGCCATGAAATAATGTCCCTCCCCCTAATGGAAGTTATGTACAGGGAAGGTATATGTAACTACCCAGTGCTAGAGGGTGGATATTTGATATTTTTGTATGTCCAGAAACAACATATGGTTACATATGATATGATATCAGTTACAGTATAAAACTAGATTAAATGGTGATGGTTCAGCTTTAATATAGGATACTATTTTTTTTAGAAATTCTAGATAAACATGTCTGGGCTGTCTAAATCATTGCTATGCAGCGAAATCTAGACATTTGGTGAATTGTTAATTAATAAAACACACACACATATATATATATATATATATATATATATATATATATATATATATATATATATATATTTATATTTATATATATATATATATATATATATATATATATATATATATATATATATATATATATAAATCTCGTTTGATTAGACCTGGATGTCTGTGATACTAGATCTACTATACGCCGAGCACTCACGAAAACTGGTTACTCATGTGCTTTTAGCTATTTCTGCATTTTAGCGTAAAACAAAAACACGTGTTTCACAAAATATACGTGTTTGCGTTAGAAATCTTATCATTTATACAGTTTCAGATGTCAAACTATTATTTGATGGGGAGTCATTATTTCATGGGGAGACGAAATTGCATACGGCAGTGCTATGTAATACTGTCCCCGGGAGTCATTTTTCACACGCACACACACACACACGCGCACGCGCACGCACACACATACACGTGCGCATGCACGCGCGCCTGCACATACGTATCCTACCCGGAGTTAGTCAAAGGTATAAACTAACTGATTATCGTTTCCAATCGAACAGAATAATTTAGAATCAATCCAATATTTTTGGAATTCCGTGTTTGGCAATCTAAATCTATCAAGAATAATTCTGAATTTTAATTTAGCAAAGAAGGCAGCTGCCAGATCGGCAGACGTCGGGTTAGTAAAATTGCCCTGTTTTAAAGGGACTCTGAAACTCCAAATAGAATTTATAGCCAGCGCAGTCAGATAAATAATGAGATCGTTATTATACCTTCCACTGGAGCCTGAAAAACAGAAATTTCATTAATGTGTCATCTAATTTTGCTCGATCAAGAGAGAGTTTAGCAATCCAACATTAATTAATGGCTGAATGAAGCGACATGAATAGAACAGGTGCTCGGCTGTTTCAAGAGAATATTGACAGAATGGGCAGACAGATGAGGTACCAAGTTTGATCTTCCTCAGGTATTCACCGACAGGTAAAACGCCATGACAGCGCTTAAACAGCACTGTTCTAAGTGACGGCTCTAGGAATTTAGAATTAATATTACGCCAGGATGATGCAAAATCAATGGTTGGGAAACGAATCTTAATTTTGCAGGTCAACAACTGACCTCTTGTTAAGCAGTAAGAGATCAAATTCACGGGATGAAATTTTCTTTGACCAGTCATGATCGGTACGTATGTTTATGTGGTTAATAAAACGACAGACCAGCCCTAGGGGTGTGTGTGTGGTCATCATCTCCCCTGAAATACTTAAAATTCATCAAAATGGTCTTGTTGGTGCCAGATCGTGAAGAATTTTGAACCTATGCTCTCAATGCCTTTTCGACTGAATTTATTACTTGAAGAAGCAGTGCTATGATTCTATTTTGAGGAAATTCATCTGTATTTTCCCGAGTTATCTCCTTTTAAAAACTTAAAATTCTCTAAAATTTTCCTGTCCGGACATAATGGTTGAACGGAATTGAACCTACACTTACAAATCTATCTTTCTTTAAGGCGAGATGCAGTGTCAGGATTTCATTTTTCATCAATTAGTTTTTCTAAAATATCGTCCTGTAATATTAACATTACATGTATGTCCACTCTTGATGTATGTTTATCTTAAATGTTTGGATCCAGGGGGATATGCCGTCTTCTGGTGGCTCTTGTTGACCATGTCATTAGTTTCGGATATGCCAGTGATCGCATTGCAATCATCAACCTGGCTATACCAACGCGAAACCATACCACAACTAAATGTCGCATAGCAACTGTTCAAGTGTGGAGATTTCAACTCCAAGCTGGGTAAGCTCGGAAAGGCAAACCGAACTTGTGTATAGGTCATATGGAGAGGTCACGCGCAGCAGCAATTGGTGATCTGCTGGTAGAGTTCCTCAGTTCCAATGGCCTATTTGCCACAAATACGGCTTTCAAACAACGATGCTATCAACGGACAACATGGACAGGGCACATTGCTGACCATCCAGCGCCAACATGTACTAAGGCTACAACTGCAGTCTTCAACCAAAGAGGCATTGTACTATGCAAATCAGAAGCAAAGCCCCTACTTCGGGATGCTCTATGGATGTCATATGCCATTTGTTACATGCCTTCAGATGAACCATCCCTTCCTAATATACAAACGCCATACCAGGCAAGATGGTAGTCACCTACGACCGCAAAGCTCATCAGCAATGCTGACACTAAATTGTCGTATACAGATTCTCTCCAAGAGCAGATAGTTAACATAGGTGTCAACTCCGATACAAACCCAGCACTAACTAAAATACTCAAATGTATGAAATCATCAGCCGCCAGCATAGGACGTCTAAAAAACAACAACCGAACTAGGTATATTGATAATTGTAGCATTAGAACTATCAACAGAGCAGAAAGCACTAGGATAGGTGGATGGATGGATGGATCCATCCATCCATCCGTCTGCCCAGGGTCTATGCGTCCGCCCACTCACATAAAATTAAAGGAGCTGAATACTACTTTTTCTACATGTATGAACAAAGTTTAATTATAAACACTTGAGTGGCCTTTCGGGGCAGTGAACAAAATTATATTAAATTTCCTCCAAACTTGATTCATTTTTTCGGCATCAAATGATCAAAAAGCATCAAAAGGCAAAATTGAGTGTCCCAAAAAAAGCATATAACACCTTTGAATGATTGGTTCATGATCTCGTGAAGGAAACACTACTCACTTATCAATCCAATTCGGAAGAGTAAAATTTCACTAATCTGCGTGGAGAGAAACCAGTCCACTAATCATTGACTTTATTAATGATGTCTGTGATAACCCCGGATCAAAGGAAACTCAAACCTCGCACAAAGTTAAATCCTTCAATGTAAACAATAGAGTAGTTTTTCAAAGGAGATTGAGTAATTCATTAAAGGTTTAGATATATATATATATACCTTTACTTAATTACTCAATCTCCTTTGAAAAACTACTCTTTGCCAATATTTACGTAGCAGAGCGGGAGGAGGAAGCGTTAGAAAAGTGTCCAAAACAGCCCCTCATTTTTCGCAGGTAACTTGATGACATTTTCATGATTTGGCAACACACAAAGGCAGAAATTCTGAACAATCACGGTCCGAATATCAAATTAAAAGCAAGCATTGATGAGATGTCTGTAGATTCTTTCGATGTAACTGTATATAAAGGTCTAAAGTGGCTACTTAGACTACAAATTGTATTTCAAACCAACCGACTTGCATCAGCTACTACACAAAATATCTTGCTATCCGCCGCATACTTTTAAAGGAATCGTAAAATCGCAAATAATCCGTTTTCTCAGGAATTCGAGTGATATGAAAAACTTTGAAGACGCGTGCTCTACCCTATTCAAAGCTCTCAAAGCACGAGGTTACTCCTCACGATTCTTGCGCAAAATCAAATCTGAAACGACGGCTTGGAAACCATTCCAGATAATGCCTCAAATCATCGACCAAAATGCTTTCACGAGCTTTCAGAACAAAAGCAATTTCCAACTTCAGTCTAATCTAGATTGTGACTCTGAAAATGTTATTTATTTAATTTCATGCAAATTGTGCCAAAAACAGTGTGGGCGAAACCAAATGTCCATTAAGATGGCGGGCAACTCGACACCTTTCAGAAATTAGGCTAGAGGAAGACACACATGTTTTGGAACATTTTAATCTTCCTGACCATTTAGTTCCTCGTGACTTTGACATTATGCCGATTGAACAGCCACCCTTTCAGATACCACAGCAGAAACTGATAAACAAAGAAAACTTCGAGAATCGTTTTGAATTAAAGAACTCGAAACACAGTGGCCAAGGGGAATAAACTCGGACCCAGGCTTGTCTGATCAAAGTGACAAAATTCCATTCATTCTGACCTATAATCGCAAAAACGTTGAAATTTGCAAAATCTTGAAAGATGAATATCAAAACGTATAGGAGAAACTGAAACACTCCTTCAACAATCGTCCGGTAATTGCGTTTAAGAAAGATCCAAATTTACGTGACATCTTTGTAAAAGCAAAACTCAAATAGCTATCCAGAATATCCATCTCAATCATTCTACATTAACCCTTTCATGATGGTCAGCCAAAAGCGGTCTCTGTAGTGATCTTGGGCAATGTCCATTTGCCGGCGGGGATTGGAGTATTTTTGAAAATTTATCACTGTAATGACTGGCTCGGGAACCGAGACAATCATTCCAGTGGCATGTTCTCGGGAATGACCTTGTCTGTGCCTGCAAATGTACATTAAATAGGTAAACGCATATTTGGATTTTATTGAATAAATTTAACCATTAAACAAAATGACAAATCTCAGGCAGTAAGATAAACCAAAATATCTTAAATTTTTGAATTTTTGAATACTACTACTACTTCTTTTTTTTTTGGAAAAACCGACGGACAAACTTCACCGAGGAACTCCTTTAAAAAGGCTTGCAAACCCCCAGAAAAAACCCCTGATGAACTAGTAAGCCTGATTAATATTACACCAAAACAAAAGATAAATAATGAGCATTAATACAATCTATAAATACATATGGCTTAAAAAGTATAGATACAAAACAATAGGCTGATAAAGCTCCGATAGCAAAACAAAACTTAACAAAGGCATTACTACTCAACCCAGGTGTAGTAGTAGACCCGTGTGGCGAGTGCAACTATCCAACAAATGAAAAGTGCCTCGTCAATCAATGACAAATAAGTGAATCATTGATGCCAGTGGGTTGATTCTGTAAAGATCAGCGGGCGTAGTAGCATTTGGGTAGTATAATACATATAGTCGGCAGAAAAATTACAGAAAAATAGATGGCGCTCTTGTTTATATTTTCAATTTACTTTATTGTGAGGTTTTGTAAATTACCATTCAATCCATGTGTGGTAGTAGGCCCGTGTGGCGAGTGCAACTATTCAACAAATGAAAAGTGACTCGTCAATCAATGACAAATAAGTCAATCATTGACGCCAGTGGGCTGATTCTTTAAAGATCAGCGGGCGTAGTAGCATTTGGGTAGCATAACATATATAATCAGCAGGAAAATTACAGAAAATAGATGGAAATAGATGGCGCTCTTGTTTACATTTTTGATTTACTTTGTTGTAAGGTTTTGTAAATTACCCGGGAACAAATAACCCTATAAAACCCTATGCAAGTTTCTAAAATTACCCGGGACGATTTTATAATTCAATGGCAACTTACTTTATCGATTGATTATTAAATTACTCCAGTCTGTTTATTTGTTAACATGAATTATTAAACATAACAGTATCAAAGTGCAGACTAAAATGAATCACAGGAAACAGATTAATTAAAAGACACAGATAAATCAGCTGTAGTAATTAAATGATTTAAGCTAGTGCAGGCTCATTTATTTCTACAGTTCCCAACTCTATTGAAACTATGTTTGTTTTGCACCATATGTCCTTGAATACTTTTTCTATAACATGCTGCTTTAATCTAAAATATTCGCAAGGAATATGATTCAGCAGCAATGAACGAAATATTGCCTTTATTGCTCTATTGTGATTGCCCATAGATGGATTTTTCGTCTGTGCACACCGATGTTTCCAAATGACCCAAACACCTATGGTTAGCATTGTTATTAAAATAGTCCTTTCAGACTTTATGATATTTACACCGCTTGATCCAAATTCTCTAAATAAGACTACATGCGTTTCTAAAACAATGGGCTTCGCTCCAAATTGTGCCAAGATTTGGCTGATATAGTCCCAAAATTGTGATGATATTGGACATTCTGCAAATTAATGCTCGATTGTTTCCTCGTCTGTTTGACATAAGTAACACCTATCAGAAGTCGTAATATTGCACTTGTATGTGAAGTGTCCCACCCATAGCCGTCGATGTAGTAATCACCACAATAAATCACGAGCCATATTTGGTATGTATGGAGAATGTAAGATTTTCCATACATTTTTCCAACTGGATGGTTTATAGCTTGAGTCATCCCATCTCCTAATTGCTATGGGAGGTGTTACTTGTTTTCGTCTCATAATGTGGTACCATTCCTTGGATCTCATCTTGTATTTTAACATCTCATCATCAAGAACTAATGCAGGTTGTGGAGTCAAACTATTATTATTTACATTTGGCAGACGAAACCATTCAATTGGTACAGCATGTTTTGTTTTATTTAGCATCCGCTGGACATCTATAGGCCTGTTTTTCTAGCTACTTCTTTCATTGAAATCCATCTACGTGTTTGAGGGTGTATCATATCAGATAAATGTTGAATGCCATTTTTGCAAAGGACGGTAGATAAAGTACTGCATTGCTATAACATATATTACTATTGCCCCACAATTGCTGTTCTAGTACTTCCTTCCAGCACGTAGGTGGAGGCATGTATCTATCAAATATTTCTAACTCCTTAGCTTGATCTTTAAACACATCTGGTATCATTTGGCTATTCGGATGTGGCTTCTTTGAGGTAAAAAACATGCTCCGCCAGAAATGGTTCTGCAATTCTCTCCATGAGAGCTCGTGAAACACATGCCCACGTCTCATCTGATGTAATAAGATCATTCAAAAATTTTAACCTTAAACAAACACATTTCACTTTAATATCAATTAAATCAAGTCCTCCTTCTAACTTAGCATTATTGAGAGCACGATGGGAAACTAAATGATTCTTTTCTTCCCATATGAATGACAATATCAACTCATTAACCTCCTTTTCTACATGTTTTGGCATGTGTATAACAGATGCTGTATACCCTAGCCCAGATAATACCAAGTTGTTGACAACAAACACTCTACAAAAAATTGAAATACGACGATGCTTCCAATTTGCTAATATTCTTACGCTTAGATACTCGTCCATTCCAATTTTGTGTTGTATTCGGTTTCCTGCTAAAATAGATGCCTAAAATCTTAATGGTATCATTAGACCAATTGATTTCAAGTGGCTGGTCATTCCACTCTTTCCATGGCCCCAAAAATAATCCTTTGGATTTTCCTTTATTGATTTTCAAACCAGATGCATTTTGGAACTTATCTAGTACGTGGTTTAAAATTGCAAAATCATTGTTTGAACTAGCAAACACAGTTGTGTCATCAGCATATTGTGACAGCTTAAGTGGCCTTTCTATGCCACAAATACATATGCCTTGAAAGTTATTATTTTGCCTCAATGCTATGCCAAGCGATTCCATCACAATAACAAATAATAATGGCGATAGGGAACACCCCGTCTAACACCACGTTCTAAGACAATTTCTCTGGATAATTGATTGTTCACTAAATAGCCACACTTGATATTCGTATATAAAATCTTAACCCATTTAATAAAGTTTGAGCCTAACCCAAACGATTGCAAAGAATTAAAAAGAAATTCCCATTCCACACGGTCAAATGCCTTTTCGTTGTCCAAGGCAATCACAGCTGAAGGGATGCTATCCTTCTCAACCAATTGTATAAGGTCTCTTATTAACATGGTATTGGTTAAAATTGTCCTCCTAGGTACAGCACATGTCTGCTCTGTTCCAATGATTTCTCCTAAAACACTACCTAGTTTCAATGTCAGTGCTCTGGATATTATTTTGTAGGCTACACATAGTAGAGAAATTGGTCTGTAATTCTGAATTAGACGTCTTGTAGATATGGGATTGTCTTGTCGGAAGTCATGACCCCGCTGGACATCTTATATGTACGAGTAAGTCCCGAGTAAAAATTCAAAATTCAGATGTGAATACCAGGCGAGCTAATAGACTATGTCACCATGTATATTAAGATGTACCGATCAGCGGTTACTAGCAATGATCATCATCATCTATACTTAGATGCATTACCAGCATCTTATTATTTGGATATATATTTATTATTTGGATATATATTATTAGCACGGGATAACTGGTACCGTCCATAGCGTCCTTGTAAGAGGAATACGTACATTATCAGCGTGGGATATGCATACATTGTCAGACGGTGTACGTACATTATCAAAATTGGCAAGATGATTAGCGTCTAGCCGGAATCAGATGAAATATGACATACGGAAGCAGTTAGTTACAATGGCGATCTATATTCTCACGAAAGCTTGAGAAAATGAACCGAGAAGTAAACAATCAGGATAAGGAGAATGGTAACTTGTTTACCGATCATTCGTCATTTGGACAGATTCATAAGCAGTAGCCGAAAAGTAATCACTCAAGACTAAGAAGAATGGTAACTTGTTTACCGGTCATTCGTCATTCTGACAGATTCATAGATGTTAGGTACACAAATCGAAACTTGTCATCAAACCCATCATTCGTCACTCTGACAGATTCATAGATGTTGGGTACACAAATCAAAACTTGTCATCAAACCCATCATTCGTCATTCTGACAGATTCATGGATGTTGGGTACACAAATCGATACTCGGTATCAAACCGACCATTCGTCATTCGGACAGATTCATAGGCGTAGATACACAAATCGAGACTTGTCGTCAAACAAGATAAGTCATTCTGTCATAAAAGGCAGCTGGAATTTTAGAGAACAACAAGATATAAAAAACTAAGATTGTATATAAGCGGGACTTTAACTTTCAGTCGGGGTTCGGTCCGGTCTCTAACGTTGAAGGTTCAGAAAAAGATTGGTCTGAAGAAAGCCTAGCCTCGAGTCCGCATAGTTCCGTGGAACTGATTTTGTCGAGATTCAAATGAATTCTTGGTGAATGGCTTTAAGTAGCCAAGAACAGTATTTGACGAAACTGCCTAGCGAATCGTGAAACGCAACTTTTAAATGATAGAATAACCAGTATTCGTATCGCGTAGATATCGGTTGTTTCTGCAGTCATTGGTGGCAGTATAAGTCACCCAAAGTAGTCGGGCTAGTATAAGTACAATATTAATTATTTAACATCGCTCGTAGCAGTATAAGCCACTTATATTTACTTAGAGTTTTATTTTAACTTCTATTGTGACAGCATAAGTCACACATATTCATGGTCATATCAGACAGTCAAACTTCAGAGAATATATTATCACTTCGATATCCTCGAAGCAAGAGTTTGGGTTATTTATTGTCTGGAAGCGACGGAAGACCACCATCCCGAGCCACCATCTTTTACCCGAGTCAGATCAGGCCCAGATTATCGAGTATAAATATCGTCACCATCACCGTCGACGAGGCGAGCAGATAATCGTGCTACTGCATCTTTGATAAGAGGTTGTCGCAGCAACCGTTACATCATATTCTTATCAGAGGTGTGGTAGATATATTTCTAAATTAGACCCGAAGATCGAAAATCTTCAGTGGCTTCGCCGTGCCAGGATTTATATATTCCAGGATTGGACACTGTGTGAACCATGAGTACAATATATCAAAGTAACGACTGAGATAGACTGCCCAGAATGGCCCAACCACAAAACCCTACCAACCCGGGACTACCACCAACCGACCGACAAATGAGACCCGAAACAGTGGCAGCCATGCGGGAAATGGGGACGGCAATGGCGGGAGCCATAGTACAAGGCGGGGACCGACGCGAGACCGAGAGAATATACAGGCGAGAAATCCGGGACGCTATAGAACGCATCCAACCCTGTGACGGAGTGGTACCGGAAGAGGTACGAGAGTTTTTGAACGCCACAAGGAGGGCGTGGGCGGCCAATGAGGGGCGACTTGAAGGCGTACCTGTCTACGTCGTTACCAGAGCAGCCCGGGGACCATTAGCATGGGCACTGGATAGATTCCTTGCGGGGAAGGCGAGGGAGGACGTCACCTTCGAAGAGTTGCGGCAATACGTCACACTAAATTTTATATCCGCAAATGAAGGAGAGCGGATCAAATTCGATTTGGAGGGGACACATCAACGCCGAAACGAGACAGTGGTCACGTTTAACAGACGGTATTTGGAGGCAAGCGTGCGCGCCTACCCTGAGGCGAACGCAGATAATCGCCGCACCGTCCTGGGCATTTATTTACGTGCCCTGAACGATAAAAACTTAAGCAAACGCATCGTCCGGAAAAGGACGACGACATTGGCGCGGGCCATCGAAATTGCCGAGGAGGAGGCGACCTGCAACGACCTGCTACGGGCAATGAAAATTGACGGCGGCAGGTGTGAAGAGCGGATGGAGATAGATATGTTGGAGCCAGCGGAGGAAAAAGAGGTGTGGAAAGTAGTGAGGGGGTTAAAAAGCCAAATGGCGCAGCAGGCTAAAATGATCGAGCAGCTGTGCGGGCTGGTGCAGGATTTGCAAGCAGCGCAAGAATGACCTAAACCGGCAGCCCAACGCGCTGCACCCACGCGAAAAACAGCAACCCCGCCACCCAAGCAACTTAATCCGGGAGTGGGACGCAGATCGCCGAGAAGCGCCGCAAACATTACCTGCTACAATTGTGGACAAATCGGTCACTATAAAAGTGACTGCCGTCAGGCAGTGCAACCAACCGCACAACGACTACAACCGCGACCACAGCCCCGACCACAACAGCCACCCATGACCTGTTCCCAGTGCGGGAGAGAAGGACACATGGCCCAGAATTGTTTTGGGGTATACATGGCCCGACAGACGACTCCGACCGTAACGACAAAATGTTTTGGGTGTAATCAGAATGGACACTTCGTTAAGGATTGTCTGCATGGCGTGCGCGGCCAGCGCAGAGAACCACTGACCGGACAGATAGATCGACCGTTGGAACGACGAGCGGTGAAGCATCCACGTGAAGAAGAGAATTGGGACATGGAAATCGACGCAATAAACGACCGACAGACGAACGTACGAACGACGCCACGAGAATGTTCCCGCAACTACAGAAAGGACATAAACAATCAGATGCGCGTGGGAGAAGATTATATTGATCGTGACGGTTTTATTTTAACGAGTGAAAATACCGATGCACATGGCCGTTATTCAGACGGTATCAGAAATAATGCATCGAATCATAGGCACAGTTACGCCGAAGTGGTTAATGGACGAAGGAGCCCGGGAAACGACGACGGATAGAGCCGTTGGTGAGATCACCGACCGAGCGGTTCTTAATCCGTCTTCGTATAGATAAAAACGGTCCAACGGATCAGGGTGAGTACCTGCATGCCTTAGTGGATACTGGTGCTAGCACATCCTTGATTCGTAAAGATATATGGCGTAGCATGTTGGATGCTAGGCCATTGAAAAGAGCAAAAACGCTCTTAGCTGTAAATGGTTCCCCGATAAAACTTTTGGGGGAAACACAAGTAAAATTCAAGAACGCCCGACCCATCCCTAGTACGATTGTGGCCAGAATGAGGCATGAATGTTTACTTGGAGCGGACGCTTTGCACTTGGGAAATGCAAAGATTGACTATCAGGCCAAAATTGTAGTATGGTTTGGCCAGATATATCCCTTTAGATATCCCTATAGGGAACAGACAAATTACGTCCATGCAAGTTGTAAGGAAACGACCGGATATAAAGATATCGACAAAGTCATGGCAGACTTTGCGGATATTTTTGATACGGCTCGTCCAAATACTTTAGGATTGGTTCCCAAAGTCAAGTGTACGGTACCGACAGGGGATGCCTATCCTATTAGGCAGAAAGCGTACCGTCTACCGCTAGCCAAGCAATATATAGTCAAGAATCAAGTGGCTGAGATGCTGGCAGCGGGCGTCATAAGACCGTCGTCATCCCCATGGGCGTCACCCATTACGTTGGTCCCTAAGAAGGACGGGGGGGACGAGATTTTGCATTGACTATAGGAAATTGAACTCCGTTTGTCGTAAGGATAGCTATCCTTTGCCGAATATATCAGACATTTTTGATTCTATGGGCGGCGCTACAATATTTTCGACTATGGACTTGAAGTCTGGCTATTGGCAGATACCAATGGACAGCCAAGACATAGCGAAAACACCGTTCGTTTGCAGCCAAGGTTTGTTCGAATTTGTTCGGATGCCGTTCGGTTTTGCGAACTCAGGTGCCGTATTTCAGAGGGCAATGAACGATATAGTGGGAAAATATTTGCATGTTTTTGTCGATGATGTAGTCATATATTCAAGAAATCCGGCTGAGCATGCACAGCATTTGCGTACGGTTATGCGTAGAATTCGAGAATATAATTTGCAAGTGAAAAAATCTAAATGCGATTTCGCCCAACCATCAGTTGATTTGTTAGGATATCGTATTTCAGCACAGGGAGTGGCTCCTCAGGTCCAGAAGGTCAAGGTCATAAGAGAAATGTCACCGCCACGCGACGTGGGTGAGGTGAGAAGTTTCCTGGGCGCTACAGGGTATTACCGCTCTTGTGTGCAAGGCTATGTCGAAATTGCTAAGCCTTTGATAGAATTGACTAAGAAATATAAACGTTTTGAATGGGGTCAGGAGGAACAGCAAGCGTTTAAGAAATTGCAAAACTTGCTGTGTAGTGAGACGGTTCTCACATATCCAAATTTGAATGCTCCATATAAGTTATATACTGATGCATCTAGTTATGCGATAGGTGCGATACTGGTACAGGTAGATGACAAGGGTATTGAGCGGGTAATTCAGTATGTTAGCTCTACTCTTAAAGACAGTCAGTTGAATTGGCCTGTGATAGAAAAGGAAGCTTATGCGGTAATATACGCGCTAAAGAAGCTTAGACCTTATCTATTTGGCGCGCAGTTTACCGTGTATACCGACCACAAACCCCTAAAGAGTTTGTTTGTGGGCGAAGTTAAAAACACGAAAGTGCAGCGCTGGGCGGTACTGATTGCCGGGTACGGATGTAAGATTGAATACATCCAAGGCTCGAAGAATATTCGAGCGGACATGTTGTCCAGATTACGTCGTCCGGTGGAAGTCGCGACGTTGGATACGGGCGACTTTGTAATACCAGACGTCGACGAGGGAGTATTACTTCACGTCCCTCTGGAAGCATTCGACATACCATGTGACGAATTGTGTGCCGAGCAGACCAAGGAATACCCGGAGTTGTTCAAGGACACCCCGGAGGAGTACATGGTCAAGAACGGTATTTTATATTCTTTAATTACGCCTTCAGCATTGGACCCCAGAATTGTCTTACCCACCCTGTTCCGTGAGAAAGTGCTCCGGATGGCTCATGAACGAGCTGGTCACCAAGGTCTGCAGAAGACCATCGGCATGGTAAGAGATTCGTTTGTATGGACGTCTTTAAGAAAAGACATAATTTGTATGCTTGAAACGTGTACGAAGTGCCAGGTCAACCGACCTGTCACTACCCGACCCAGGTATAGTGAAATGCCCATGGCCAATTATCCGGGTCAGATAATTGGAATGGATTTGATCGGTCCACTATTAGAATCGGGTAAGGGTAACGTATATATCATGACAGTGATTGATCACTGTTCTGCGTGGGCAGAAGCATATCCAATCGCTGCGAAAACATCTCAAAATGTGGAAGAAAAATTCTTCAACGAGTATATCGCGCGTCATGGTGTCCCTGAGATTGTAATAACCGATCAGGGTAAAGAATTTTGTTCCCATTCTCTGGAGGAGCGGTTTGAGGAACACGGTATCGACCATAGACGGTCTAGCCCATACCATCCGCAGACCAATGGACGTACCGAGAGATTCAACGGCACTCTTAAGGAGTTGATCCAGAAAGGGGTGAACAATGCCTCGCGGGCGTGGGAAGACGAGTTGGGAGCAGCTTTGACAGCGTACCGCAGTACTCGTCATGCGACGACCGGATATACGCCATTTTATTTGACGTATGGGCGACGGGCGAGATTGCCAATGGCCGTTCCAATCGATGCGTCGCAAGACCTTGGTGAGAGACTAACGTATCTCAACAACGCCTTGCTACGTGCTCGGAAGGGAACAGCTAGATCTCGAGAGATTCACAGGGAACAGGTTAATAAGCGTGCGAACGCTGGTGAGTTTAAAGTGGGGGATTCGGTGGTCGTCAAAGCTTAAGAGAGGATGAAATTGACCTCTCGCAGTGACCCCGAGTATGAGATCTTCAAAATTAACGGACCTGTGGCCCATGTCCGCCATCAAAGGTCCGGGAGAATGCGTGTGCTTAATATATGTAAGCTGCGCGTAGTCGACTCGGAAATGTGCTGGGACGGGGTGCGACCATGCCCCATTCGTAACCCTACCAAGGGGACGAAAGCTAGCCATCACCCCAGGGCGATGTTGCCCGAGCCAGAACCAATGGTCACCGACGCCGATACGACACCCCAGGCTCGTAAGAAGCGGCCAGCTTCGGATATAGAGCCAGAGGTGCGTACAGGGGGTAAGAGGGGTGACCGGAAAAGGGTGCAACCCAGTACGAATCGCAGTCGAAACCATGAGTCACCAAGTGACGTCATCGAAACTCCTAGGCCCATGGTGATTGATGCTCCGGGGGCGGCTCTGTGACCGGAAAAGGGTGCAACCCAGTACGAATCGCAGTCGAAACCATGAGTCACCAAGTGACGTCATCGAAACTCCTAGGCCCATGGTGATTGATGCTCCGGAGGCGGCACCAGAGCCGCCCCCTGAACCAATGGAGACGCTTCCATCGCATCCTTATATGCTGCGCAAGCGCAGACATACACAGGATGACGATTTTGACAGCAAGCAACTCCGGCTGGATATGAAGCGGAAACACGGGCATAGGCAGGAGGACGAAGAGGGTAACAAGCGACTCCGTATTGGCATAGTAGACTCCGCCCTTTACGATGATGTGCTATACGCTGATTTCATCAGTCGTATAAATGCCATTATTCAGCGGCACAGCCACCAGTAGTGTGTATTGTATTGCTATACTATAACATCGCGAATAGCCGATACGTAAAGTATCATAACAATTAAAACTAAATTCGTTCGCAAGATACAAAAATTTATTCGTTTAAATTGTGAGTTTTTAGCTTTGTACCAGTAAGCATCACAGAGCGTGGAATCATGTATATTTTACGATTAAGTATGGTGGTAACCCTAGTATGTTTAATAAACGGATTGTGTAAGACGTCTAGTGTACATAGATTACCAAACGGGGTAATGACAACTAAACCAGAGGATATATCCATTATCCGGGCTGAATGGACCGTAGTGGTGTCTATTGACCACCCTTATTTACCTCCCCAATTTCTTGAACGGTTAGCGCAGTTTCGTGCTCTGATTATGGACATCGGTCAAAAGACTTCGTTAAGCAGTCAAGACATTTTTGGTTTACAACATTAAGAAAACCGCTGTTGAGACACAACAAACTATGGTGCGTAAGGACAGTATACGACGCAAACGTGGTTTGTTTAACTTTGTCGGGGATATCGCCTCGTCTCTATTTGGTACCGCTACCTCTGGTGATATAGATGCAATTAAGGAGGTGGTTGAGGTTGCTTCAAGGAACGTAAATCGTTTGGTACATTTCTCCAACAAACTAGCCTCTCACGTGAAACTGGCATTCGTAGGCATCAATACCAACGTTAACCGTATCAACGAAATTACCACCGGCCTAGTGGAATTAACTAGGAATGTGAGCAATATATTTAAAGCGCACGCCGCCCGACAAGCCGATTTGTACGCTTTAGTACGGCTTGGGCATATTATTGACTCTGCCGAGAGTGTGGTATATAGTTACCAGAAGGCAGCAGCACGATTTCATAGACAAACTGCGTCCCTAGAGTTAGGAAGACTAACCGAGGAAATATTCGGTCCCGCCGATCTGACATCAGTATCAGAACACGTCAGAGTAGGGAACCAGCTGATACGTCGTACCAGTGGTACTACCGGAATGTGATAGTTTACCCATGGTGGGAGAACGACAATATGTTACACTACGTGGCGACGTTGCCGTTGATCGACGATGGCAATTATATAGAGTACGGTTTGCATTCATGGCCCGAACCGTTAGCTACCGTGGGGTATTACGTGCAAATAGTGGTAGGCCGGACTAGCATTGGTCTCAATACAAAGACTGGATGGTACTTCACGACGTCTGGGTGTCGCGGTACCGGTCCTAGGGTATGTCAGGGACAGTTAGAGGTCGATAAGACCCACGTGCCCTGCATAGTGAGCCTGTTAACAAACACCACCGATGGTACGTGTAGCGTGCATCTTTCGGAATCCAACGTAACCGCTAGCAAATTATTCGCCCATAAGAAAGTAGGCGTTGTGTTGCAAACGTTCGGTGAAACAATGGATGTACACTGCGACGGACGACTGACCGACCAGTGTGTGGTGAGTAATGGAGTGTATGCACTAATGTCGGGTGAATGTGATTATAGTGGAAAGGGCTGGCGATTCGAGCCTGTTGCGTCTTACAGTCAGACGTACATTCGGATTAGCCTGGCCATCGACATGCCCCAATTGGATGTGACCGGAATTCTTAACCAGTCCGTGATTGTGAATCATTTGAAAATGCAACCATGGAACCATTTACAAAAGTCCAAGTATGTGCCGCTAGCACCGTTATCCATGATCGACCCAGTGGCGGTCGATGGCATTGGGGTACGCTCTTTTGTATCATATTCAACGAGTTCCTTCGTAGTTGTGTTAGTAATTGTGCTTATATTATACAAATGTGGCGTGTTATCACGCATGTGGAATGCGCTTAAATGCGAGCCACGTGCGGCCCATAAATGCATGCCACATGCGGCCCATAGTAGTGAATCGCATAGCATTGCATCAACTGTTCAGACCCAGCAGCCCCGGAGACCTGCAGCTCTACTGGAGCCGCTGCTGCTGGCAGCCGGGTCGTCGCCTAATGCTAATGCCAGGACTGAGATCGACCCGACGGCTGCCGACTGGATAGAAATGGAGACGTACGTTGACATGGTGGATCCTAACGTGAGCATAGACCGCTTGGAGGTATCACCGTGACATTTTGGCACTAACTTTATGTGTTTCTACTGGAACAGTAATTGGTGACTATTAATAATTGTGGCACGAACTTTATCATGATACCATACTATGTACTATTTTGTTTAAATAGGAAAAATTCACATGATCTGTAATGATATTTGCACTGTAGGATTAAGGACTGACATTTATGGTGACGTCGTCACGATTAGATGGCGTCATTAGAACAATTGATTGTGGTGTATTATACTATTGTATTGCTTGATTAATCGTATTGTTTTCTATGTTAAGTTACGTGTGGATCGAGGTTATCGACCACGGTTTAATGATGCTATTAATGTGTTTCCGGGGATGGTAATTTCAGCCCGATATTCCATTACCCGGACAAGTTTGCATTTTGTATAGAATTATGCTGTTTTCCTATGTTTCCGGGGACAGTCGATTGCGCCCGATATTCCGTTACCCGGACATGTTTAGTTAACATTGTTGGAGTTAAGATATGATGTAGTCGGATGTATGACATGGTCTGGAGGACTCTGGTAGGGCGTGGTTTAGGTTGTTGATGGTGCACAACGAGTTAATTATCACTCTCTTTAGGCCTCAAGAGACGGCTAATTAACTTCGGTTGAGGGGCATGTGTAGATATCGGATTGTCTTGTGGGAAGTCATGACCCCGCTGGACATCTTATATGTACGAGTAAGTCCCGAGTAAAAATTCAAAATTCAGATGTGAATACCAGGCGAGCTAATAGACTATGTCACCATGTATATTAAGATGTACCGATCAGCGGTTACTAGCAATGATCATCATCATCTATACTTAGATGCATTACCAGCATCTTATTATTTGGATATATATTTATTATTTGGATAAATATTATTAGCACTGGATAACTGGTACCGTCCATAGCGTCCTTGTAAGAGGAATACGTACATTATCAGCGTGGGATATGCATACATTGTCAGACGGTGTACGTACATTATCAAAATTGGCAAGATGATTAGCATCTAGCCGGAATCAGATGAAATATGACATACGGAAGCAGTTAGTTACAATGGCGATCTATATTCTCACGAAAGCTTGAGAAAATGAACCGAGAAGTAAACAATCAGGATAAGGAGAATGGTAACTTGTTTACCGATCATTCGTCATTTGGACAGATTCATAAGCAGTAGCCGAAAAGTAATCACTCAAGACTAAGAAGAATGGTAACTTGTTTACCGGTCATTCGTCATTCTGACAGATTCATAGATGTTAGGTACACAAATCGAAACTTGTCATCAAACCCATCATTCGTCACTCTGACAGATTCATGGATGTTGGGTACACAAATCAAAACTTGTCATCAAACCCATCATTCGTCATTCTGACAGATTCATGGATGTTGGGTACACAAATCGATACTCGGTATCAAACCGACCATTCGTCATTCGGACAGATTCATAGGTGTAGATACACAAATCGAGACTTGTCGTCAAACAAGATCAGTCATTCTGTCATAAAAGGCAGCTGGAATTTTAGAGAACAACATGATATAAAAAACTAAGATTGTATATAAGCGGTCCGGTCTCTAACGTTGAAGGTTCAGAAAAAGATTGGTCTGAAGAAAGCCTAGCCTCGAGTCCACATAGTTCCGTGGAACTGATTTTGTCGAGATTCAAATGAATTCTTGGTGAATGGCTTTAAGTAGCCAAGAACAGTATTTGACGAACCTGCCTAGCGAATCGTGAAACGCAACTTTTAAATGATAGAATAACCAGTATTCGTATCGCGTAGATATCGGTTGTTTCTGCAGTCATTGGTGGCAGTATAAGTCACCCAAAGTAGTCGGGCTAGTATAAGTACAATATTAATTATTTAACATCGCTGGTGGCAGTATAAGCCACTTATATTTACTTAGAGTTTTATTTTAACTTCTATCGTGACAGCATAAGTCACACATATTCATGGTCATATCAGACAGTCAAACTTCAGAGAATATATTATCACTTCGATATCCTCGAAGCAAGAGTTTGGGTCATTTATTGTCCAGTCTGGAAGCGACGGAAGACCACCGTCCCGAGCCACCATCTTTTACCCGAGTCAGATCAGGCCCAGATTATCGAGTATAAATATCGTCACCATCACCGTCGACGAGGCGAGCAGATAATCGTGCTACTGCATCTTTGATAAGAGGTTGTCGCAGCAACCGTTACATCATATTCTTATCAGAGGTGTGGTAGATATATTTCTAAATTAGACCCGAAGATCGAAAATCTTCAGTCTGTCATTTCGTTTATATATTAGCCTTACGTATGCCCTAGCAATAGTTGGCCTTTCTAAAAAATTTCAGTGGCTAATTCTTCCATTATTGGCCCTACAAGGTGCCACAACGTTTGGTAAAATTCAACTGGAAGGCCATCACACCCCGGTGATTTTCTAGTTTCATACCTTTAAGGGATTTAGTTAAATCGTCTAGTGTTAAGGGTTGATCACAAAATTCACTGCCTGTGTCTGACACC
This sequence comes from Chaetoderma sp. LZ-2023a, assembly GCA_034401795.1. Classification (NCBI taxonomy): domain Eukaryota; kingdom Metazoa; phylum Mollusca; class Caudofoveata; order Chaetodermatida; family Chaetodermatidae; genus Chaetoderma; species Chaetoderma sp. LZ-2023a. The sequence goes on along the minus strand of CM067360.1, from coordinate 102,459,379 downwards.
TTTTTGTCTATATTTGCTAACAAATCCAATTTTGCATCTTCATCAATTCCCTCTGACTTGTACAATGACTCATAGTAATTGCATACAATAGTACTCATTTCATTGTTGGTAAAGACGGTTGAACCATCCGGCATGCTTAATGAGCACATCACCTTATCTATTGCCCGTGCTTTTTCTAATGTGCAAAAATATCGGGTTGGCTTTTCCCCTTCTGCGTGCATCTGGGCTCTTGCTCTAATTTTTGCACCCTCAAACTCATATTGTTCTATATCTGTTATTTTACTTTTAATTTTAACCAGTAATTCATAATAATTATCTTCACCATTATTTACTTTAGCATTAATTTTCATCAGTGATCGATGAAGTGTTTTCTTGTGCTTGCGTATTTCCCGTGCTTTTCTAATAGCAAACTTTCGGGAAACATACTTTAAATCCAGTTTTACATCCTCCCACTGTTGCAATGTACTCTTATGATGCTTTCCTATTAATCCAATATTGCCAACAACTCTCTATATTATTCTTATAGAATTCTTCTCCCAACAGTGTTGTGTTTAATTTCCAAAACCCAACCCCTTTTCTTACCCAATCAGCATTGGCAAAGGTTACACAAACCATGTTATGATCTGAGAATGCGACTGGCTTAATATTAACATCTCTCCAGTACTCAGTCAACAAACTATTCACATAAAGTCTGTCGATCCTTGAACCAACTTTACCATCTGCCGAAAACCATGTAAGATCTTTACCATGAGGTTTTGATATTCTATAGGTGTCAACTAAATTTTCATTATCACATATTTCTTTTAAGAGTCTATGTGATGTATCAGTATAAGTTGAAGTTGCATTCCTGTCATTTTCTTTATCTACGACACAATTAAAGTCACCACCCATTATTAAGTTTTCAGTGATGTTATCTAGTGCTGTTGTAGACATCTCATTAAAAAATTACGACGTAGTTGATGAGATGCAGGTGCATATATACACAGCAACGAAACGTGTTTGTTGTATATCTAGCGTGACTCTCACCCAGCGACCATTTGCACCTGATACTGAAGAGATTATATTTACATATGCTGAACAACGAGGGAGTATAACAATTGCTACGCCTGCACTATTATCTTGAGATAACGAATAGAATATTCTGGATCCAGAAATATTTTCTAAATTATCGTATGATTCTGACTTCTGAATTTTTGTTTCCTGTATCAAAGCAATGTCAATCTGCTCATTTTTCAGAGTCTCTAGTGAGTGACGTTGCTTTATGTCACTATTTAGGCCTCTACAATTGAGTGTGCAAATTAGCATAACAAGTAATGAAATGATGTGTATAACCGCCATTATTAAGCTAACTAGATTTTGTTTTTTTCGATCCTCTCTTAGACCATTTACCTATTTTACTCGCAAACGCTGCACTACTTAGCTCAACTTTTTCCAAATGCTTATATTTTAATATCTGAATCATGACGCAGATGCCTATATTTAACCCCTTTTGCCGTCACATATGGAACTAACACCTCTCCTGCCTCTGACCTGTACATGACCATTTCGTCGGGTGATTTAGAACTCTGTGTTTGAATGGATATATCGGATTCAGCGACTGACATATTATCATCTTCTATATCACTTTCCTCTATTTCTGATTCAGAACTATCCATCTTTCTGTCGCTTTGTTCCACTCAATCGATCCGAGACACCAATTACTTTCTCTATATTATTTAAATCGTCTAGATTGAGTGTACTCAGTGGAAAATCAAACTTAGTTTCACTATCTTGCGACCTGAATTTTACTTGTCCTAAATTAAAAGTCTCTTCCAGAGGGTATTGATCATCATCTTCAACTTGTGTGGGATTAGCCTCTCTGACATCATACTTGGATTGACTTGTTACTGGAATAAGACTTAGCCCCTCATCTAGAACCTCTATTTTATCGCCTGCAACTACAGCGATTGGATTCTTAGTTTTTTCACCATGCTTCTCATTAACATGGACTTCAGCTACAATCTCTGCAGCTACTGGTTCGATGACATTTTCTTTAGCAACGTGCTTCCCATTAACATGGATTTCAGCTACAATCTCAGCAGCTACCGGTTCTATGACATTCTCTTTAGAGACAACTTGCTCTGTACTTTTATCAGCACCCTTTTTGACATATTTGTTCTGCGGGCATCGCCACTTAAAATGATCAGATGATCCACAAACTAGACATTTGTTTTTGTTAGGGCAATCTGTTGCAAGATGTTCTGTGCTTAAGCAGATTCTACACTCTGATTTGTCCCCTGTACCATAATGGCAAGATAAGTCGACCTTACTTGGGAGAGGTTGTTCTACCTTTTCGAGCCAAATTCTTCTGTTGCCATTTTCTAAGTTTCGATCAAATGGATAGGTCTCGTGTTCTACTTTGTCCACTTTGACATACTTGATCAATTCATTGATATCCCGTTCATCTGGGATCTCTAATGGAACCCTCATCTTGTCTAATAGACGATCAGAATCTATTTCCTCCACATTACACACTTCACCCTTCACGACAAGGACCTCGTCGAGCAACTTTTCCTTCACACTTTCATTAACTACTGTGACATTCCATACAGATTTGGAAACGTTAATGAGACCTTGAGGGACTCGTGGCCCTGCCCCAACTACATCCTTCAACCCATGATACACCTCAATTGCCGAAACACCCCAAGCCTTTGTCGTGATATTAAGACTCAGGGTACGCTTATAGGAGGTTGCCATGGTGTTTTAATAAAAGAGGAAACCCATACTACTACAATATATAAGGGGTAATACAAATATGTAATACCAAGACGTCAGGGAAAGAGCTAAACACTAAATAAATAGTGTCCCCTTTTGAAACCCTGACACCTACCAACAAATATACGAATAGATAGTACAGTCGTATATTTGTTAGTTTGAACCACTTTCTAAGTGGTTCACTAACACCTAACCGACTAAAGTGGTTCCCTAATGCATGCTAACATATTACAGTCATATATTTGTTAGTCTGTTCGAGTTGACCGGGGACAGCCAACTGACTATAAAGATTTATATAATCAAAGTACTAGGCTTGCGCTTACATATGACAAAGGAATAAAATCAACTCTCTCAAGCGATCTTGCCAAAATATAATGCGCTAGCCAACGAACTATAGAAATAGCAAACTGGCGCGGGAAGAAATGTATTGCATTGACCACGGTAAGAGGCGTCCTATTAAATGGCTGAAACCGCTAAGAGGAGTGCCTTTAGAAAATGGAGACACAAAATGCGCTCCAACCAAGACAAGAATTTACAAATTAAACATAAAGTTTGAAAGGAAATACTAATACGAAATATATGTATAAAATTTATCTACAAAATCAAGCTAGAAACTAGCAAATTCGGGCAGCAATTGCAGAGCTAAATAAACTGCTGCTGCTGCCGCCGCCACCGCTACTACTACTACTACTACTACCGCTACTACTGCTCCTACTACTACTACTACTACTACTACTACTACTACTACTACTACTACTACTACCGCTACTACTACTACTGCTACTACTACTACTACTAATGCTGCTACTACTACTACTACTACTACTACTAGTAATACTACTACTACTACTACTACTACTACTACTACTACTACTACTACTACTACTACCGCTACTACTACTACTACTGCTACTACTACTACTAATGCTACTACTACTACTACTACTACTACTACTACTACTACTACTACTACTATTACTACTACTACTACTACTACTACTACCGCTACTACTACTACTACTGTCTATAAACTGCTTGTTAAATTTGTTATACAAATATTGTGTAAAAATGTTTATATTAATAATGTGTAATGTGTAATGTGTTTATATTGTCTTTGTCGCTAAAGCTGTCACCGATGTTGATAACAAGAATGTCTACACCAACAATGTTCATATTATAACAATGATGATAACAATAAGCTTGGTATGAATAATAATAATAATAATAATAATAATAATAATAATAATAATAATGGTAAATCTCACTCAGACTTGTAAAGTTTAACTATTATTTTGTAATCCCCATATGTCACATTGTGACCTGGGAGTACTTCAATAAACTTGAAACTTGTCAGCCTATTGGTCCGACAGCCCATTAGTCCAACAACATATAAGTGAATGGATGCTGCTGTCCAATATGGTTGATTTTGTTAGGGTACAGAGACCGGGGTATAGTCCACTACTTTTACAGTTCTTGGAATGATATTTAGCTGATAATCACTGGACAATTGCACAGGTAGCGCATAAGATAAATTAGATAATATTATTGAAGGCATAGGCCTACATCAAAAGAAAGCAGGGTTGATAAAAATCATGATTTTTTTTATAAAAATCAAAAAAATCGGATTTTTTTAAATTTTAATCGATTTTTTTGATTTAAATCAGATTTTTATAACCATGTTTTTTATATTACTAATTAATGATAAGATATGCAATTTTAAGTCAATTTAATTAATTTATTTCAAATCAGATCAATATAGTTATACATGTATATGATGATTCATTTGTTAAGTAACTTGTAAACAAAAACAAGCTTGCCAGCTTTCTCAGTACCAAGACGGTTTCTCACTTTTGAATGCACAAAACCAAAAATTGAGAATATTCTCTCAACACCTGCACTAGAGGCAGTAGCACCAAGTATTGCATATATCATGTTTAGCACATGGTCACTGACTCTGTCTGATAGAGATTTCCACCAGGCAAAGGGAGACACAGATTCCAGAACAGATGAACTAAACAAGTAATCCTTAAATGGATCTGCTCTGGCCCGGTAGTTCATGATTATAGGTATCATGTCTGGGGATGACACAGACACATACTCCATCACACTGTCAGTTTCCTTGGTAGACAATCCTTTACCAGCAGTACGCGGATCCAAAATATAGGCGAGATAGTGGGCAGGAGTGAGTGCCTGCTTACATCGTTCGTGGAACTTCTTCATAATGCTTAATGATACCCCACCTTCTTCAAAGTCTTTTTCCAACTTCTTCCATACACTAACTGCATCACTGAGAAAACAGCTATCACTCTGTACTATATCCAGGGCAATGGAGATTGGCTTAAGGAGCCTCAAATAGTCCTCTGCTTGTCTCTTTATCCCAATATTTTGCACTTTACTAGCCACATTTGTGTCTATACTATCCCTATTTTCCTCACACACTTTCAAAATGATGGACCAGTTATCCAGGTAGCACTGAAGGCAGTCAGCTAGCGTATTCCAGCGGACATCTTGTGGTAGGACGAGTCGCTTGCCTCCCTCTGCCTTGTACCATGCTGCTGGTAAATGTGTATTGCGAAAGTACTTCACAATCTGTGTGACGTGTTCCTTAACACCCTTGATCTCTATGTCATGAGCAAGTAGGTTCATGAGGTGGGCTGAACATCCATGGGCAATAATGTCTTTGTGGTCTTTCTTCAGTTCTTCACGCATCTTACGCATGTTAGCCGCATTGTCAGTTACAATGCTACCTATGTTACATTTAAACTGTTCTTCGCAATGTTTAATAGCACTACTAGCAACCTGTTTCATGTACTCAGCAGTGTGACTGTGGCCTGACGTATCCACAGTCTCAGTAAGATAGGAATCACCATCCGAAGTGGTTACAGAGACACAAACTACAGGTTCATTATGTATATTACTCCAACCATCTAAACACATGGAGACAGTCTTGCCTTCAAGCCTTTCCGTTTGAACAGTTGAATCTCTATGTACCACGGACGCTTCATGCTAAATATAATTGAAATCAGCCCAGTAGGTCTGAAGAATAAGACATTTTAAATTTCCCATTGCTTTAGTAATACCTGCACTGATTTTGGTTCTCTTGGTAGGCGTACACAACGGTGATGACTCCCCTGCCTCTGGGGCAGGGCGCTTCCTAGGCGTAGAGACTGTTATTGCTGGTGTATCTTGTGTATCAGTCTTACATTCACTATGATGCTGCTTCATACGTGCTACTATGCCTTGCATAGATTTGCCACATTCTTTACACTTAGCCTTACAACCAGATTTACCAATCTCAACATCCTTATCAAAGTACATCCAAATGTGATCTTGCTTTCTTCCAGGCATCTTAACTTATTTTGAACAAATGATGAGTTAAGAAACATTCTATTTGCTTATATGTACTGTGGGATTCAATGTGTTTTCTTAACCTGGCTGCATGTAAACCAGATCTCTCTTACACGAGTGCTGTCTATGTTTTTTTATCCATCAATGTCCATCAGTTTACATACATTGTTTATCAAAGTCAGAGAAAGGAGTTAGCCTGAATGTTTTGATAATCTAGCAAAGTCTGGGCAGTAAATGGGGATAATGGGGTTATAGTATCAGGGACAGAAGCAACACCTATAAAACAACTGTGAGGCAAGGTCAAAACAACAGTTTTTAAAGGTTATTGGGTGTATACAGATGAAATAAAGCAAGTAATACAATATGATGATTTTATTAAAAAAACACTGACTTTTAAAAAAATCGCATCATGATTTTTTTGGACTGATTTTAATCATGATTTAAATCACTGATTTTAATCATTTGATTTAAATCAAACAACCCTGAAAGAAAGCTATGAATTTATGTATTAGCTTTTATAATAGTGTACCGTTCCACCACCACCCTCACCACCCCACCCCCTCCTCCCTTCTCAGATACGAGTCAGCGGAGGTATGGGCCTATTAAGTTTTGAGCCCGTACGTCCGTACATGTACGTACGGTCACTGCAACTCGTCTTACAGTTTGAGAGAGAATTGCATGAAGCTTGACAGGATGAATGTACAACAACCCACAGAAGCGCCTAATATTCAAGGTTGGAGGTGTACTCGTGTTGGGGATGATTGAGGTGGTGGGTCGGGTAGGTGGAGGGGTATATTAGCATTCAGCTGATTTTCTTATATATTTTTTCTAAGATAATATAGTGTAAATAATATATAAACGTGTATCTGTGCGTACGCGTGTGTGTACGTATGTGCGTGCCTACACGTGGGCGGGACGGGTGGTGAATACATCCAAACCTGTCCACAAAGACCACCTGCCAGACGAGATAAAAGCGATCTACATATTACGCATGCGTGACCTCTATATAAATGATTCAATATTGTATGCATATTTACCAACGTGCAAAGCGGTTAACCTTCGTTGTTTCATGTTCTATGCCTGATTGTTAAATTAAATACAAGGCTGTTATAGATCGGCACCATTCCTACTCATTGTTGAAATATTATTTACCAAACCGTATACATTAGCCTAAGCGCAGAGAGATTCCAATACAACCAGCATTCCTTTTTATCACATTAAAGGCTCACATTCACATCAGGATGCTTGAAAATAAAATAAAAATGTTATCTTAAGATAGGCCTATATTTATTTCATTCACGTATTTCCATAGTAAGTTGTAGCTGATAGAGATGCCAACAAACAGATATTGAAAGCGACCATTCTAGGATTGCGAACGTTATTAGTAAGCCAACATTCTGACTTATCTCAAGGAGACGATGATGATGAAGTGTAAAACAAAATTCTCCAAATTTATATGGACGCTTTGGACGGATATCCGTATAGAGGAATGAACAGACAAATATGTGCATTCATTACATGGCTACTAATTATCCATTGTGCTCGGCGGCTTGGGTGAGAATTCAAAGAAATCAATATTTTGCAACAACAAATTGTCGTATTTCAAAACAGATAATATCCATTAGCCTACGCGTATTATCAGCTTTAAACTTGCTACAGCACAGCTCAGAAATAAGCTAAAACGTTTCCAAACTAATAACCCAGAACGATTTTAGCTAGTATTAATGTTCTGTTGACTATTTTGAACAAAATCTGATTGAAAAGACATTGTTACCTTAATCTTCCAATACAATTAGGCGCCAATGTTCACACTATTCAACAGTAGGCCTACGTTTTATTTTGTATTGTAAACATGTCACCGTATTTCTGAGCTGTAATGTACTCACTCGCTGATCATCAAAGTAAAAATATTAGTTAAACATACAAAATTGTCTAACCATTTAATGGTCAAAATTAGTTAAGAAAATAAACATGTTCTTATTGAATGCTCATTTCCAGGCCAAGAGAAGACAACGTTTTAAATTTTACCACTGGAATAACTAGCTTAGTTATAGCGCCAGTCATTACAGTTGTAAATATAAAGTTGTGTTTTATCTTGGCCTTGACCATCAAATGGACATTCATCAAAGCGACTGCAGATGTTGGTTTCGGCATGAAAAGGGTTAAAAGAAAATGTCTTTTGATATCATGTGACTTTCTAAAAGAGGAAATTATAATAAATTACTATTTTCAAAACAAAACCCTGCAACATCCGTAGCCACAAATATATAATTAATATGACAACTATGGTCAATGGAAACCGCGGTGTAAATCTGTTTACAATACCTCGGGTTTCAATACCAAAAGAATCGTGTCAGAAATAACAAGATATATTGGAGATGCTGACGTGGGTGGGTGTCGTGCTCCCATACAGAGTAATCACTTAGATCTAAACGCCGATCAGCCAAAGCATCAGCCAAATATTCGAGTATGTAAGTATAACAATTCATTCATTCATTCATTCTTTCGTTCATTATTTCTCTCGCTCATTAGTTCACTCGTTCATTCACCCATCTGTCCATCCATCCGCCCATATTTCGCAATTCCTTCGTTCTTTTGCTTATTCCGCCATTCAATCAATCCTGGAATTCTTAAATTAATCACTCACTCAATCAGCATCTTAAGCATCAATTCCGCATTTCATTCCATCCGCTCACCCTTGCTGTCATCTCTCCCACCACCCCTTCTACATCCCTCCCTCGCTCCCCTCAAGCACTCCTCCTTCCCTTCCTTTTACGCCGTTCTATTCATATTTCCTTCCTCCCTTATTCCGTTCCTTCCGCCTCTCCTTCAGTCATTCCGTTCCCACCCGATCAATTCATTCCAAGTATGCTTCTTCATCCTTTCACATATTCAATCCATAAATCTTTCATCCATTCATTAAACTCGAATGAATGAATGAATGATTAATAAATCCATCCGAGTGAAAGATCAACAAAGCAAGCTGTCGATCGATCAATCAATCAATCAATCAATCAATCAGATTCATCCAATGATTGGTTTGATCGATCGATCGATTGATTGATTGATCAGCTACTTGGTAGATTGATTCCCTTGATATTTTATTGACTATTGTTTGCTTGGCAGATCATTTTATCAATCAATTGATCTACCAATCGATTGTCTGATCATTCTACCAAGTGATCGATCGATTGATTGATCAGTCAATAATACGATCGATCAATCGTATGATATGATCGATCGTACAATCAGATCGATTGGTCGATCAATTTATTTATTGAAAATATATCGATCAATCGATTGACTGGTTGATCGATCAATCGATTGAATGATCTACCAATCAATCGATAAATCAATCAGCCGATCACCCAATCAATCAATCAATCCATCAAACATTTGATCAATCAATCAATCAACCAGTCGACCAATCAATCAATCAATCGCTTGATCACTCAATCAGTCACTCAATTAATCACTCACGCAATCGCTTGATCGATCACTGAATGGCTCAATGTTCAATCAATCAATCATTCTATCAATCACACAATAAATCGATTGATTGATTGACATCTTACATTTGAATCATGTCTGACCAGAAGTTTTCGAGAAATCAAATGATCAATTATTTATCCCATTTCGGTCAAGGTATGAAAATACACTTTCACAATCCGATCTTTTGTTGTGTTAAATAAAATGTTGAGCCAAATCGGATCAAAAGTTTTTTGAGATTCAGCTCTGGACACATAGACAGGCATACACACACATACGCACGCGTGCACGAATGAATGCAATACCCTTTTCCCTTTATTACTAACTATCTAGTATGGATGTAAGAATCGTGATTTTTGTAGGTTGGAGAACACTTAGATCATGGACAAGATACGTGTCTAATCGATACAAGCAGTCTCTTCTTCTTCTTTTTCATAGGGACCCATCAATGCCAATGAAACCTATATACGATAGAGTCTTGATAGAAGACCATAATGTGGAAGATGACGAAATCCCGACATTTGATTCTGTGAGATCCAAATTAACCATAAGCAGCAACAGCCTGAGTCAAATTACTTTTAAAATATTCAACAACTTACTTGTATAGTTACCTTGAAATTTTGATTTTGGGAGTTCGGCCTTCAAAACTTCATGTCGATTTCAACATGCCTAAAATGTTGACTGAGCTTAGCTATGTCATAGATAGAAATCAATCTATTGGCTGACAGGGTAAACCGATGGGATTCAAGACCATATAGATGACGCCACATAGTATTATTACATCGCGACGTCTCTCACACACACGCATGCGCGCACGCATGCCCACACACGCCTAATTGAGCATATATGGAGTATCCAAAAAGGGGCGTGATCTAGTGGACGTCCTTGTACAAACACGTCCACCAGAAGACGCAGCTTTGGCCACTTCATATCTGGTCAATTAGGGCACGCCCACTTGAAACCACATGACTTGGGATGACCAATGAAGTCCTCCCCCCCACCACCAACTCTTTACTACAGAACTCACAATGCAGCGTGACATATCTAGCTCCGTTATGGGCATTGAAAGGTCCGTCAAGTGTACGAATTGTATGTCTTTGCAATTTAATAAAAAAATATTTTCAAATTAATCCAAATGGGCTCTGTTGCTGCCTAGCAACCAGTCAAATTAGTTTCTAAATATTCAACACATTAGGTGTTTCATTACCTTGAAATTATGATCCTGGGAAATCAGGATTCAAAATGTATATAGGCCTAAATTGATTCCAACAGGCGGGAAAGGTGGCCGTTTCTAAGTATTATTATTAGTATTAACTTGCTTCTTTAAAATATAGTTTTGTGGGACTAATGGGCTGTCAATTGTCAGACAAATGGGCTGTCAGACTAATTGGCTGTCCGTTGTCGGACTAATGGGCTGTCGGACTATCGGTCTAGTGTCACACTAATGGGCTGTTGGACTATTGGGCTGTCGGCCTATTGGTTAGACCACACTATCAGTTACACCAGTATTTAGCCGTGGGTACAGGCTGTTATCACACACACACACACACACAAACGTTGCATAATTGTGTGCGCGTGTGGTAACAGCCTGTAGCCATGGCTAAGCACTGGTGTAACGAATGTATGACCTCTCAGACGTCTGAGGGAGATATGTTCTCATAACGTGACATGTAGAATAAGCAATCTTTGTATTAGATATCTTGACAGCGAAGTCAAACGTAGTGAAATCTGTGTATAAGTGACGGAGTATGGACCATTATAGTGTAGACAGTAAAGACACAGCCTAATATCATCCTGGTCATGTGACGTTTCGGTGTCAGATTTGATGACGTCATTAGCAGCTGTATGGCGTAGGTTTGCTGAAGCAGGGTGCGGGGAGGGTTGTCCGTGTCTACCGGCACAGCAACTGTCATCTGATCTAGCTTTTCCACACGGATTTCATATGGATATGTTGATTACTGTAATTGACACGCTTGTCACATTGACAGATGACGTATTGTTGACAGATCTTTGTTTTTTAAACATATTTTATTGTAGCGCCTGTACACTGGTACTGGGCACAAGTTCTGACAACTCGCTCCCTACAGAATTGTTAGACGCCAGTCTATAATTAAACGTATATGCACAATTTATATTTACATAAATCAGAGAGAGAGAGAGAGAGAGAGGGGGGGGGGCGGGGGCGGGCGTGTGACGGGGCGGGGAGGGAAGAAAAATCTATATTCTTGTGTTGTGATGAACAACAGTTTGATGATAATTAATTCGCTGTATAAAAAAGCTATGATAAATTCATTGCCCTGTCAGGTATTACATTTGTTATACATGCGGTATGCACAGTCTTGCTGCAGCAATGGCACCCAGACAAATTAGCTTCAAAATATATAACAGTTTTCCCGTATAGTCGTTTTGAAATTGAGATACGTGATTGTCAAAAATGCGGAATCACGCGAATATCTGTCATTGTAGATATCACTATAATGAGCTTCATGGCTAGTAGCTGTGCAATAAAGTTAAAACACGATTTTCGCGGGGTGGGGGTGGGGTGTTGCCCTCGCGTGAGGGAAATACCAGATCGTCTTAAGCTAAGAGTTTTATGAATTCGGGACCCTGGGTGCTTGTGACCGTACACGCGGGCATGCATGTGATATGCACCAATATATGTCATAATATCCTTAGACTCGCTGAAACTCTAAAATGATACCAAATAATCATAATTCCTGAATACATTTCATCAATCAATTATATGACGTCATAATCAACTACGTGACGTGTAGGCTGACGTCATAATCATTATGTCATGAATGACTTGATTTAGTGTATGGGTTGTATGTATTTACCATTTAATAAACATTGTTAAATATTTTGAAACTAATTTGACTGTGCAGGAACACCACCCAGTCAAACTAGTTTCAAAATATTTAACAGCTTACCTGTATCGTTTTCTCGAAATTGATAGTCAGGGAGTTCAGGGATCGATTGATTCCATCACAGGGAGGTGTGGGTGGAGCTTAGCTAGAGATGGGCCGGGCATAGCTAAAACTGGTAAGGTCTATTCCTAACATAAAGTTGATGGTGACGCTAAGGACACCAGTAACCACAGCAACCATGAAATAATCTCAATACACCAGTAACCACAGCAACCATGAAATAATCTCAACACACCAGTAACCACAGCAACCATGCAATAATCTCAATACACCAGTAACCACAGCAACCATGAAATAATCTCAAAACACCAGTAACTGTTGTGTATCAGACTCCGTATTACAGGACTGTGGGAGTAACGAATTTAATCAACAAAAACAATGTTAAACTTGCGGTAAACTAATCTATTATTAAAGCCATGCTCGATTACCATACTTATTTTCCGTGGTTGAATATGAAATCCGGATGAGTATGAAATACGGATTGACAGGCAATTGCCATAGAGTTATAGAATTACTAGATCGCATGAGCTCATAACATCCCTCCTTTTCTTAAAAGAGTGGAACATGCTTTGAAACATAAGTAGTAAATATAACGTAATCATAACCTCAATGATTCAAATTATGGTTGGTTTTGAAATTGACATATCAACTTTGTATCGATTATCTGAACTCTGAAACCATGATTACCTATGTAAGCTTATTAAGATAATTATCATTTAGAATACTAATTATTACTATGGCAATGATTAATTAATAATGTCCCTTAAGTGTTATTTAGTCAGTCACATAATCTAAGAGTTTTTGTGGCATTCTTATCTGTCTACATGGACGAGTCTTTGTTATAATGTTAGAGCTCGGAGTTGTAGGATGGCTGTACTCCGATACTGGACTAACAGATGTCTCTGGTGCTAGCATTGTCGGATTATGATCTGGGTTTACTGTCTGTGACATGACTGGAGATGGACTCTGAGGATCTGATACATATCTCCTCACAAACGAAGTGTTCCTAGAATATTGTGCTCCTGATGGCGATTCTACTACCACACTGTTTCCGTTTTTACTCACTATAGTGTGTGGTGTTGCTTTAAATGGTGTGGTAAATTTGTTGACCTTCTCCTGTTGTATGAGAACTTGGTCACCAACATCAATACTAGAATACTTAGCCCTACGATGTTCATCCGTGTATATCTTTGACTTTCCCTTTTGTTCCGCATCACGATCACGAACCTCCAGATCTGGTTTACCCGAAACACTAGTCAGGAAGCTTTCCCCTAATTTTCCGGTTAAAGAGTAACTCTGCTGGACTCTTCCCGGTTGTTGTGTGATCAAGTCCGCGATATACCGTGACATATTGTGCAATCCGAATGTGTTTCATTAATGATGCGTTTTGACGTTCTACCTCTCCATTTGCTTGTGCCCACGTTGGAGTTGTTTTCAAGTGTTCAATGCCATTAGTTTCACAGAATTCACGAAACTCATCCGACTGAAATTGTGGACCCTGGTCCGATCGAATCGTTACTGGTAAGCCATGACGACTAAATATTGACTCAAGACTATCAATGACTTTAGATGCAGTTGTCGATTTAAGCACATTGTATTCGTAGTACCGTGAATAATAATCGACTACGATGAGTATAGAGTGTCCTGTTGGTAATGGACCTAATAAGTCTGTAGCGAGATCTTGCCATGGACCATCCGGAAGTGGTGTGGGTCTCAGTGGTTCTGGAAAATCTGGGCGTGCTACTAACTGACAACCGTGACATGCTCTACAGTGTCTTTCTGCATCTTTATCCATTCTGGGCCACCAGACTTTCGAACGCAAGTGTTGCCTAGTACCGACAATTCCTAAGTGTCCTTCATGGGCTAATGATAATGCTCTGGGACGAAGTACTGCTGGAAGCACTATTCGTGAACCACGTAGTATAAGATATCCGATTACACATAGCTCATTCATGATTGGGGCATAGGTTTTACACTTTTCAAAATGTCCTGTTTCAATGGCTTCACGGACAGTTTTTAGTTCTTCATCTTCCGCTGAAGCTTTTTCGACTTCACGAGTAGTTAGCGCTTTAGGCGTAGCATTGATGGCTATGAACCGAACATTTTCTTCCGATTCCTTTGCGAGTTCATCGTGCCGTGATTTAACACATAGGAGACGTGAAAGTGAATCTGCGATATTATCCTTCCCCGAAATATGGACAACCTGAAAGTCATATGGTTGGAGTCTCAGGACCCAGCGCTCCACATGCGCACATGGTTTAGAACAAGGCCCATATATTGCTTCCAACGGTTTATGATCAGTCACTAAATCAAATTGTCTACCATATATGTAAGGATGGAGTCTCTCGCAAGCCCATACAAGTGCTAAGGCCTCTCGTTCTGTTTGGGAGTACCTTTGTTCACAGTCTGATAAAGCACGACTCACGTAACATATAGGAACCATTTTACTGAGTTGTTCCTGCACGAGGACAGCCCCTAGTCCCACTGGACTCGCATCTGCAATTACCTTGGTAGGTGAGTTTTTGTCAAAGTATGCCAGTTTACCGGCCTTCGCGAGGCTCTCTTTGGTTTAAACGTGATTTATTTGTTCAGATGGGAGCACGATAAGACTTAGAGTCTTATGCCCGTGTCTCCCATACACATACAGATTATTCAAAACTTTTTTACAACAAAATGGCGGCAAATCATAATAGTTTAATTAATTGTAGTCTATTGGTGTGCATAAGTATGTGAATGTTGAGTGTGAGGTGGGGGAGAGTAGGAAGAAAGACCGAGATAGAAAGGGAGAGGGGGAAAGGGGGAGGGGAGAGGGTGAGAGATAGAGAGAGCGAGGAATAAGATCAAATGGAAGAATAGCAGAGGTGAGCTCTAGGTGCTGCCTTCGCCCCGACCTGAACGTGTTGGGCTGCTGTTAGGCTCTCTTTAAGGGCTGTGAAGGATTTCCTCTGCTTAGGGCCAAATTCAAATGGAATGTCCTTGCGTGTTATCCTCCGAAGCGGTTCTGTGAGTGTTGCAAACTGAGAAATGAATCGATTGCTATAACCTACTAGTCCTAGGAAACTTTTGACCTCTCAAGCATTTTCTGGCTCTCTGGCTCTGACTACTGCGCTTACACGTTCTTCGGTTGGACCGATACCTTTTTCTGTCAACAGAATTCCCATAAACACCAGTTTATCCATCTTAAATTGACATTTATCAGGGTTTAATGTCAGTCCACACTCTTCTAACCGTTTAAGCACTGCATGCATACGCTCATCGTGGGTTTTCTCATCTGCGGCATGTACGATAATGTCATCCGATATATTTTCAACACCGGCTATTCCCGCTAATGCAGTGGCAATTTCGTGTTGATACTGTTCACTGGCAGATGACACACCAAAAATTAGTCTCTTGTACCTATAAAGACCGACATGGGTCGCAAATGTTGTTATTGCGCACGACTCTGGTGTTAACTCTAGTTGGTGATATCCCCATCTCAAATCCAACTTGCTGAACACGACTGATTTGTTCATGCCGTGTAGCAATTCATTGACCGTTGGGATTGCATGCCGACTTCGAATTATAGCTCTGTTAGCACGACGCATGTCCAGACAAAGTCTGATCTCTGAATTGTTCTTAGGGACGATAACAACTGGATTAACCCATGGAGTTGGGCCATCCACCGGCTCGATAATATCAGCATCTAAGAGTTCTTTTATTTTCGCTTCTACAGCATCACGAAGATTGAACGGTATCCGTCTTAATGGTTGTGCTACAGGCTCGACATCAGAATCAATGTGAATACTAACTTGTTTTGTATTTAGCTTACCCACTCCACTGAATACTTTGGGATACTGATTTTGTAACATAGTTTTAAGGTCATTCACTGCTGCAACATCTACTCCAATTTTGAGTACACGAAGTGCAACTGCTGTACCCTTTCCAAGAAGTGGTGTTCCATGTCCTCTGATTACGAGAAATTCCGCATTTGTAGTCTGATTACCGATTGTAGTTTTACACATGAAGGATCCTTTTACTGATAATGGTTGATTGGATGCATATGAATATAGTTTACGATCTCCTGTGACTGCTTGAGAGTGACATTGAATTTTCTTTGATTTAAGATGTTTCCAAGTCTTTTCGTCTACTATATTACTCGAGGCACCTGAGTCGACTATCATTTCAAGTTCTACGCCACCGACTCCAATTTTTAGTTTTTCTGGGCAACAACTGTCATTTATTATAAACGCAGTCATTTTGTTCTTCGACTTGACGTACGTGGTTTTGTTTTACCTGCCTTTTCGTTTTACATTGCTTTGCGAAATGATCCTGGCCAGAACATTTATGACAGACTTTTCCGCGAGCAGGGCATTTTGGATCACGACCGAAATGATCGGAAAGACCACACCTGTAACAATGTTTATCTGTTTTGGATTTGTCCCATTTTGGTTTACTGGTTTTGTACGCTTGTCCCGTTTTTGGAAGACTAAGTTTATGGCTTCAGTTTCGGTTTCCTTTTTCCCCCTCTTTGCCAAAGAGAGAGTGGACATTTGTTCCTCAATCAGTTCACATTGTGAAGCTATTTCCAATGAACGCACAAGAGTTAAGTCCTGTCCTGTCCTTGTTCTAACAGTTTTCGACGAAAATAATCCGACATAATAAATTTGATGAACAAAAAGATAATATAAAGGAAACATGGAAACTGATTAAATCATTACTAAATAAGAAAAAAACCAATACTGAAGCATCACGGTTTATTTATAATAATAGAGTCATTAACGACAAAAAAGAAATAGCAGACAAATTTAATGAGTATTTTACTAACATTGGTCCTAATTTATCACAAAAAATTCAACCCAGCTCGAACATACATATAACGGACTTTCTAACAGGTAGTTATCAACACTCTATTTTCCTAAATCCAACAGATACTCACGAAATCTACAAAATACTAATGCAAATTAACACAGCTAAAAGTGCTGGAATCGATAATTTCAAATGGAAAATTTTTAAACACTGTGTAACAGAAATACTAACACCATTGGACCACATCTGTAATCTCTCACTTACACAGGGAGTATTTCCATCAAGATTAAAGGTTGCACGTGTGACACCCATATACAAAGCTAAAGATGTATCTGACTTTACTAATTATCGGCCAGTCTCGGTACTTCCACTTTTCTCAAAACTCTTAGAAAAGCTGTATTTTAGTAGAATTACTAAATATCTAAACAAAAACTCAATCATATATCCTTCTCAATATGGTTTCAGAGAAAAACACTCTACTATGCTTGCCATTGTGGATATGATAGAAAAATTATCAACCTCCCTTGAGAATAATGAACATACGCTAGGTGTATTCTTGGATCTTTCCAAAGCCTTCGATACAATTGATCATACAATTTTACTGCAAAAGCTTGCATACTATGGAATAAGAGGTACTGCATTGAACTGGATACAGAGTTGCCTGTCAAACAGGGAACAGTGTGTACAATTCAATGGGCTATCTCTGAATACAAAAATATAGTTTGTGGTGTTCCCCAAGGTTCAGTTCTTGGGCCCCTGCTGTTTCTCCTATATATGAATGACATACCCAAAGTCTGCAAACATCTCTCACTAATACTTTTTGCAGATGACACAAATGCTTTCTGCAGCCACAAGGATATAGAAATTCAATACAAAAATGTCAATAATGAAATGGCAAAATTAATAGACTGGTTTAAAGTAAACAAATTGTCCTTAAATGTATCAAAAACTAATTATATACTATTCACAAAATCTAAGAACCTAAAAGAAATAGCTCTCCCAAACCTCTATATCGACAACCAGATAATTCAAGAAGCACAATATGCTAAGTTTTTAGGAGTATATCTGGACAAAAATTTAACATGGGAGAAGCATATTGAAATTATTACTACCAGGGTAGCAAAAAGCATTGGCATCATTCGCAGACTGAAACCCTATCTAACACCTAATATTATTAAAACCCTGTACTGCACAATGATACTTCCTCACATCACTTACTGCAATGCTATCTGGACTAATACATCTCAAGCTAGACTAAAAAAACTAAAATCTCTGCAAAAGCAATCTATTAAACTATTTTCACAAACAGCAGGTGGCCAGGATATCTTTAAATCAGAAAAGGTCTTAAAACTTGAGGACATAGGAGGGCTCCAACTATACACAATCTTAAGGGACTTCCACAATGGCAACTTACCCTCATCCTTATCTAACATTTTTATGCTCAATACACAATTGCATCCTCACAACACAAGAACAAGAGATAACCTCCATTCAACACACCACCAAACAAAAGCAGCACAACAAAAACCCTCATACAAAGCAATTCAGTTATGGAATAATACAGACACAAGCACACGCACAGACATCATAAAGCTACAGTACTTTAAGCAGAATATCAAAAAGAAGATTATAGAAACCTACTAGACTCTGGAAAACACACACCATCATGGCATGCTATTCTCATACTTGCACCCAGTCACCAGAACAAATAATAATAATAATAATATTAATAATAAGCAGAATATCTGTCATAATGGTAACTACCAAACAACTAACTCTACCATCACAGCCTAAAAAATACTTTGTCATTGATAATAAGAATATGTAATATAGAATTATTAACTTAAGCAAGATAAGCACACATCCCTCTGTCATGTCTTTCCCTGTAAAAATGTAAATTGTCATACGTCTATTAACTGTTGGACTGCTGAAAGCGGACAATAACTCCAATTGGCAATGACTCTGGATTGGCTGAGTATTCTAGAAAAATTTGACTGAAAGTTGCTTGTGGCTTAGCCACCGACAACGTTTGGTCAAATTGTTTTAGAGGTACTCAGCATACCCTGAGTTAGGCTCCATGGAAAATGTAGACTGCAGAGGCTTGGCAGCGAGACAGTTAACTATATGTATATATAGGACTATAACATGTTAACCATATGTATTCAGTATTCTCATGTCCTATACTGTTGTTGTTATATGTTATATGTTATATGTAGGGGTCCACCGCCACATAGGCTCTGCCTTTGGTGGACTACCTGTTGTGAAACTGTAAATGTATATTCTATATCAAAATAAATAATCTTGAACTTGAACTTGAACTTGAACATACATTTACTTAGAATCGCGTCCCGAATCTGATTATCTGTATCAGCTGCAAAATTACAGTTTTTGCCAGCTTGCCTTAACCGTGTGACAAATTGTTGAACTGTTTCGCCTAGTTTTTGTGTAACTTGATGAAAGGTTTGGCGGGCGAATGCTGTATTTACTTGTGGAACGAAATATGTGTTCAATGCTGCTACTGCCATTGCATAATCTGTTGCGTTACCAGTATTCGTTAATGTGGCAAAAATGTCTTGAACATCAGTTCCAGCCAAATATAGTAATAATGCTCGACGACATTGTTTAGTATCATCATTCGTACCTTCATTTATGATCAAACCTTTGCCATCTGCGTACAGTTCGAATGACGTCAACCATCGTGTCCACCTTGGCCCTAGTGTAGCCGGCTCGGCATGCCGCATAGCATTCAAATTTCGCTACCGAATTTCTATCCATAATTATTTACTTGCACAGGGTTCAATACCTCGTCGCCACTGTTGTGTATCAGACTCCGTATTACAGGACTGTGGGAGTAACGAATTTAATCAACAAAACCAATGTTAAACTTGCGGTAAACTAATCTATTATTAAAGCCATGCTCAATTACCATACTTATTTTCCGTGGTTGAATATGAAACCCGGATGAGTATGAAATACGGATTGACAGGCAATTGCCATAGAGTTATAGAATTACTAGATCGCATGAGCTCATAACAGTAACCACAGCAACCATGAAAAAATATCAACACACCAGTAACCACAGCAAACATGAAATAATCTCAAGTTCAAGACAACCATACTGTTACAGCTAAAATGCTGAATATTTTAAAACTAATCTGATGTGAAGCTGTTGCTTCCATAGGCAGCAACATATTTCAGTCAAATTATTTTCAAAATATCCAACAGAATAGTTATTATGTTGAAAATGTCTGTCGCTGGTTGATATTTCTGGTTGATACGGTTGCAAGTGTCTAAAACAGAAACATCTTTGAGCAACAGCATCCTGAATTTAAACTTCCTTTCTCCCATTAGAACACTAAAGGTTCATCATATGTAGGTCTATTTAGACACAATCTGTATCCGGTTATTACCCCAGTCAACGACAATGACGTCACCATTTTGCATGATGGCCAGGCTCTGAGGGCTGTCAAACTGTCCATTATTAACACCTTCGCTGCCGAATGTAGAGATAAACTTGCCATCAGCATGAAACACCTGAATACGATGATTGTTACTGTCACACAGAATGACAAACCCATGTTCATCTATGTCTATACCTCGTGGCACCCTCATCTCACCATTAGCCTCTCCAGAAGTACCAAATGTAAATATAAAGTCACCTTCAGCAGTAAACACACTGACTCTGTCGTTACCATTCTCTGTCACGTACACGCGGCCAGTCGTCATAGCGACAGATACATAACGCGGCGCGGACAATTCTCCTGGTGCGCTTCCTGCTCGGCCAAACTGGCGGATAAACTCACCAGTCCTCGTGAACACTTGTATTCTGTTATTGGTCGCGTCACATATATACATGTTATCTGACATGTCTACAGCCACGCCCCATGGAGATATAAACTGTCCTGTGTTTGATCCTTTTGTGCCGAATGTATACTTAAACTGACCGTCTCTATCACACACCACAATACAATTATTAGAGGCGACTGCTATGATGACGTCCTCGTGACTGTTAACAGCAAGTCCTACAGAACGGTTAAACTGTCCATCACGCTGACCTGGTATTTCGAATGTTTTGATGATCGTGCCGTCATCACTGTAACTCTTCACGCGGTAATTGAATGTGTCCGCGACATAGAATCTGCCTCCAGCAGGACTGACAGCCACACCATAAGGATTGTTAAACTGATTCACACCAGTGCCTTTCCCGTCACCTATAACCCGTGCGTGACGCAGAACTGCAAACACAATAAACATCTCATTAATGGATCATCAATTCACGGATCTCTCACACATAATTTGACGTCTCCGCTTATTTTCTAATCGCGAGAACAACATCATATTTATTATGCGCTTAGAGCATGCATGGAGTTCAACGCAATATAAATGTACTACTATCTGTCTATCTATCTCTCTATCTATCTTTTTTTCTTCTTTTTTTTTTTAAGCACATAGTTTTAGCAGATTTACAGACATCTCGACATAAAATTCATTTAATAACATCAAGATTCTACATTCGCTTGAGAGATTGTGCAAGCAAACACACTGACAACAAACAGTGACAAATATCTCATAATAAACAACTTATGATAATATATTGAAATCTATATTTACAAAATAGTTATTGTTTACATGTTATATTGTCAATATTGTAATATTATATTGTTTGTTGTATCAGACAGACCAAGTCTCGCGCAACAACTCGACTCAAACTGCCCCACAGAGAGCTTCGAGGACAATGTTTTAAGCCGTACAAACACAGCTGTAATACAGAATTGACTACAAACGTCTTTCCATCTAGGGTAATAGATGCTTGGAACAATTTGTCAGAATCAGTAGTCACTACACCCACCATGGTCCCTGCCCCCACCATGGTCCCTGCTCCCACTATGTTCCCTGCACCACCATGGTCCCTGCTCCCACCATGGTCCCTGCTCCCACCGTGGTCCCTGCACCCACCGTGGTCCCTGCTCCCACCATGGTCTCTGCTCCCACCATGGTCCCTGCCCCCACCATGGTCCCTGCTCCCACCATGGTCCCTGTACCCACCATGGTACCTGCTCCCACCATGGTCCCTGCACCCACCGTGGTCCCTGCTCCCACCGTGGTCCCTGCTCCCACCGTGGTCCCTGCTCCCACCGGGGTCTCTGCAGCCACCATGGTCCCTGCTCCCACCATGGTCCCTGCACCCACTGTGATCCCTGCACCCACCGTGATCCCTGCACCCACCGTGGTCACTGTACCCACCGTGGTCACTGATCCCACCGTGGTCCCTGCTCCCACCATGGTCACTGCACCCACCGAGGTCCCTGCACCCACCGCGGTCCCTGCACCCACCATGGACCCTGCACACACAGCAGTCCCTGCTCCCACCGTGGTCCCTGCATCCACTGTGGTCACTGCATCCACTGTGGTAACCACTAATAAATTATATTGTTTGTTGTTGGTACCACCTATATGTATCAGACATGCCAAGTCTCATGCATTGTGCATGAGTCACGTGAAATGAACCCTCCTCTCCCACTCAACCCGGATGTCCTAAATCACGCCACAATTATTCATGCTGCTAGAAGTATGACAATGTATGTCAAAAATGCACTAATCCGGCCCTTAGATTCAAAGATAGTTTCGGAAAATATGGAAATTTGGAACTGAAATAAAAATTACAATTTTTAATTTGACAAATAAGGTTCTGATTGCCCCAAAATTACACAAACCAGATGACGTCTAGATTTCCAAAATTTCTTGGGGGTAGAACTGAGATTCCGATGTTATCACCTTATTGAAAGGAAATTATTATTAGACAAGCCAGATCGAATCTCTCTGGAAAACTACAGTGATTGCTCCATTTATTATTAGTCACGTCCCATAGGGCGCAGATAGTATTGCGAGACTGTCTGTCTCTCCCCCCCCCCCCCCCACCACACCTTACACACACGCACGCACACACACTGCCCGCCCTACCGCCCGCCCGCCCATCTGTCCTTCCGTACATCCATCCATCCGTCTGTCTTGATGTCTGTCTGTCTATCTTGCTGTCTGTCTGTCTGTCTACTTGCTGTCTGTCTGTCTTGCTGTCTGTCTGTTTGCGTGCGTGCGTGCGTGCATGCGTGCCTTCCTGCCTGGCCACCCGCCTGCCCACTCGTATGTCTATCTGTCTGCCTGCCTGCCTGCCTATGCCTGCCCACCCACCCACCCGCATGGCTGTCTGTCTGCCTGCCTGCCTGTCCGTCCGTCCGCCCGCCCGCCCGCCCGCCCGTCCGTCTGTCTGTCTGCCATGCTGTCCATCTGGCCTTCAGCCCGCATGTCTCTGTCTGTCTGCTGTCTGCCTGTCTGTCTGTCTTGCTGCTCTGTCTGTCTTGCTTCTCTGTCTGTCTGTCTGTCTTTCTCTGCCTGCCTGTCTCTGCATGTCTGCCTGCCTGCCTGTCCACAAAATCAAACAACATATCATAAAGAACCGCTTAGTGGAACTTGGTGTATGTATCACTTATGATTTCTCTCCATCGTCTAATGTTTATTTTTTATACATCTATCTACTAGAAGGGAGACATATGGGATGTCCCATGTACGAAGGTTCAGTATATGTTTCCATGCTATGTATTACCTGGTGGATTACATGGTTTATTGTTGCAAAGATCAATGTCCTGACTGTGAGCCACACATTCTCGGCCACCATTTGTCGGAGGTGGGTTGGTACATGTTCTGAGCCGCTTTCTTAGTCCGTCTCCACATGCCCTTGCACAATCACCCCAGGAGCCCCATGCCGACCAGTCACCATGCACTGAATCAAGAACAGACGTTTCTACCTAGATGACTTTGACAAGACCAGGGCCGGAGCAACCTCTAAGCGAACTAGGCGCTAAGTGAACTAGGCGGTCACCTAGTGCGGTGGGGTGGGGGTAGGGCGGGGTAGGGGGAAAGACTTGTGTAGGAGTTCAGAAAATGATAATGTCCATGCAGTAATAATCTAGTATATGGCTATTAATAGCAGTGTCTTGGCAGTATCGGAAATCTTTTTATAGATGATAACTTTGTTTATCATCTAAACACGGCTCTCAGAACGTTTAATTGTTTCCTATATGAACACGTGTAATATTCAAAGGCTATTGGGCGTCTGAACCTGCTTAAATTGACACAATTAAAACAATGACTGATGGGCTCCGGCAAGCGATGCGAAACAAATAGGATGTGAAACTCGGTTCCATAGTCCAGTCAATATATGAAATGTCCCCCCCCCCCCCCCACAAATTGCAATAGAATTTATTTTATCACCATTCATCTCAGAAAAGCAATTAAAGAACATATTAATAGTCTTCCAAAATTGAAGTAGTGGACAGTGCCTAATTTGCATAATTCCAAAATGGCCGGCACCGTATTTGTGATTACATCGTTTTGTTCTAATCTCACTTCCAATCAAGCTATTTTAATACTTAAAGGTGTTAAAACATGATCTTTAGTACAAGTAAGGGATATATTTATATATAACATTCTAACTTTATCAAGTGTTCAACTAGCTGAACAATTCCTAATTTGCATAACTCGAAGATGGCGGTCCAAATGTTAGAATTCAACAGGTGTGACCATTTATTGTCTTCTAACCAAACATTTCCATTCTTTCAAGATGCTAGTATACTATATGTAATATGAAATATTGATAATACAAAACGGCTACAGTAGAAATACATGTATTTTATTTTTTTAAACCAAACCCGGCTGCCAATATTATCTTGATTTGAACAATTTTGCCGTACACATTTACATTAACTCTGAATGTTTGACTAAATTTTCATGAAACTTAATCATTGAGACATTAACCATATACTTTAATGGTAGATAAATAAACAAGAGTGACTAACATATGTGGAACATTGACTTCGATGCAGACTTATCCTTATCAGGCAGCACCTTGAGGGACCAAAAGATGGCAGCTTTTTAAAGTGTGTAGTCACAAGACCAGACATCTTAAACAACTGCCAGTAATTGTCCGTAATTGATGTGTATTAAGGGACAACCTGTGTTTAAGAGAACATTGATTGCACATACAGTTCCGGTTATAGACATGTTTGACTATTCACTGTTTTATTTTGATTTTGGAACTTCGAACAATAAACCACACGGATTCCATTATATCCAAACATATCTTTACAACCTAACATGAAAGTTACGATTCGTATAACTCACCATACATAGCCACCACCGCAATGATCGTGCAATAATAAGCTATTCAAGATAGCAAACGGGTTGTATTAAGCGACTGCATTTCCTTAGCGACCACTTAATTTAAGGCCTAAAGTGCATCAATTATAGAAAAGGCTGATTGTATTGTTTTTCTGTGGAACCATGACGTTCCTAATTGACAGCAGATAGTAAAGTGTATATTAATATTGTCCGCATGGATAATTATGATATATACATATTATGTCCTAGTGACGAGGAGCAGACGACCATAAATTACTCTGGAATAGTGTATAGCATTGTCTGTATGGACACACATGATGAATAATTAGGATTTAGGCCCATTCGTGTCTAGTGACGAGGACCAGGCGACCAAAACTTATGCATTGAGTATTACCATGATAACTGTTACATCACAGATCCATTGACTATAATTGAATATAATCTTTGACAATTATTTATGCATCATATGTTTGATAATCTTGCTCGTTTGAAACATTAATACATACAGCATTGCACTGACCACACCCAGTAGAGCACTCTAGCCCACTATTCCTGCAAAAACATCATGTGTATCGCCCCACCCCTTACTTTCACTGGATTGTTATTACTTAGGGTAACCTCTTGGTCTTTTTTCATGAATGACTATTTGACAATGCTTTTGCCAAAATCTTTTTCATAATCTTGTTCCCGAATTCTGTAGCACACTCAACATTCACAGTGGCATCAGCCGTCACACCAGTCACAATACTGTTTAGTGTTGGATTCTCTAGAGAAAGGCTTCTGGTGGTCAAAAGGCAAAGCGCTCCTGTGTTTCAGCCATGTCCTTCACCAGCCTTGACGCTGCCGCATCTCTGTGTTGTTCACTCGTCAGGTAGCTTACTGATGTCAGCTCCTACATGGCCAAGTTCACCTGTCAGTGAGCATTGGTAGACAACCATGCATCTCAGTGTTTTCGTCATCCCACGTCCTCTTGTCAGCCCATCTGTACCTTTAATACTCCTCATCAAGACATGCTCTATAAGCAAGTCCTGTGACAATCTTGTCCAATATCTATCAGATCTTCTACCAACACGCAGGCCATTTTGAAAGTACTGGTACTCGTCTGAATGTTGCTCAAGTAGGCGTTCCATGTTATGCAAATACAGGTGAATAGATTTGGTATAATTGTCGTTGCATGTAGCTGCCAGCTATGGCAGTATTTTCTGCATCGGCTTCAAATGCAGGTGCCAATTACCAGTCCGCTCTGCTTTGATGAATGTTTGGGAAACAGTCACCATTTTCAGCTATTGCAACCACAACTTGGCTGTGCATTGGTTCTACATGGCATTTTACCTGCCAGTAGTTTCCGACTGGTGGCCTGCAGGACCTTGTAGTTCTGTAAGCTGTCTAATGTGATTCACTCATCCATTATATCATCATACAGTGCTCCTGCAGCAATAAGGACTTTTGGCATTGGCGTCACATCTGCCATTTCGCTAGTGGTGGTTTGGTCAGATTCAGTTGAGGTACATTTCATGAGAAGACTAAGAACCTCATTTTTGCATGGTATCGACCAAGTCTCAATACAATGGACCCGATCTTATTATTTGCTGGTGCACTCTCCTGTATTTTTAGAGCCTTTCCCAAAAGGGACTTGTCAAATGTTGGAACACATGTGATCCCATATTGTCTCGCATGCGAACTGACATACATGTACATGTACTGAAACAAATTGCAACAGACAAGCTTCAACAGAAATTCTTTTCACTCTTTATCTCAGAAAAGCAAATAACACACACAAAACCTAAAAAAATTCAAGTAGTATTTAACAGTGCCTAATTTGTATAACTCCAAGATGGCAACCACAATGTTTGACAATATATAGTTTTAAAACTTTTTAAATTCTAATCAAGCTAATGTTAAAAGATGGTGATGGTGTATCACCTTTAAGCATGGAAAATAAGCTTAAATAGAAGTGAAAATAGGGTCAAAACTGTAATATCAAATATTATGGTGGCCATCTTGGATTCCTGTAAATTATGCACTTTTCACGCCTTAAGATTATACAGGACGTTTTATGTTTTATTTATATGTATCACTTACCTAAGTGTGGTTTAATACCTTTAAACATTACAAATAATTTGATTAGAAGTAAAAATGAGATGAAAAATGTGCAATTATAAATATTGTGGTGGCCATCTTGAATTTATGCAAATTAGGTACTGTTCCACTACTTCGATTTTGGAAGACTTAATATGTTCTTTTATTTGCTTCTCTGAGAAGAATAGTGATATAATAAATTCTGTTGCAATTTGTGGTGGGTTGACCCACTTTTTTCATATAATGACTGGACTACCAATTAATGTCACTATTATCAACCTCAACGAAGATTATCACATTGCATTCGCTAAGGTTTGTGCAAAGTTTTAGTTTTCGACTCGGCTGATAATAGTGATATTAACCCTTCATATGTCAACTTAACCCTTTAAATGTCAAGCCGGCCAAAAGGGAGTCTGCAGTAGACTTGACGAACGTCCATTTGCAGGCTAAGAGCAGACTATTTTGGAAAATATGTATGGATGTCAATCTGGAAAACATTTCCACGCATCTGTTTAGCTACGACATTATCAACTGTAAATATTGATGCACGTTCTAAAATGTCGGTGTGCACGCTTATATGGCATGGCGTCAAATGGATATACTGGTGTGCTATGGCGTGATAATGAGTTTAGAGGAGGATATTATAGGCTATCTAAGCTATGGATATACTGGCGTGCTATGGCGTGATAATGAGTTTAGACGAGGATATTATAGGCTATCTAAGCTATGGATATACTGGCGTGCTATGGCGTGATAATGAGTTTAGACGAGGATATTATAGGCTATCTAAGCTATGGATATACTGGCGTGCTATGGCTTGATAATGAGATTAGAGGAGGATATTATAGGCTATCTAAGCTATGGATATACTGGTGTGCTATGACATGATACTGAGCTTAGAGGAGGATATTATAGGCTATCTAAGCTATGGATATACTGGCGCCCTATGGCGTGATAATGAGTTTAGAGGAGGATATTATAGGCTATCTAAGCTATGGATATACTGGCGTCCTATGGCGTGATAATGAGCTTAGAGGAGGATATTATAGGCTATCTAGGCTATGGATATACTGGCGTGCTATGGCGTGATAATGAGCTTAGAGGAGGATATTATAGGCTATCTAAGCTATAGATATACTGGTGTGCTATGGCATGATAATGAGTTTAGAGGAGGATATTATAGGCTATCTAAGCTATGGATATACTGACGTCCTACAGCGTGATAATGAGTTTAGAGGAGGATATTATAAACTATCTAAGCTATGGATATACTGGCATCCTATGGCGTGATAATGAGTTTAGAGGAGGATATTATAGGATATCTAAGCTTTGGATATACAGGCATGCTATGGCGTGATAATGAGCTTAAAGGAGGATATTATAGGCTATCTAAGCTATGGATATACCAGCGTGCTATGGCTTGATAATGAGTTTAGAGGAGGATGTTATAGGCTATCTAAGCTATGGATATACTGGCGTGCTATGGCGTGATAATGAGTTTAGAGGAGGATATTATAGACTATCTAAGCTATAGATATACTGGTGTGCTACGGCGTGATAATGAGTTTAGAGGAGGATATTATAGACTATCTAAGCTATAGATATACTGGTGTGCTACGGCGTGATAATGAGTTTAGAGGAGGATATTATAGGCTATCTAAGCTATGGATATACTGGCATCCTATGGCTTGATAATGAGTTTAGAGGATGTTATAGGCTATCTAAGCTATGGATATACTGGCATGCTATGGCGTGATAATGAGTTTAGAGGAGGATATTATAGACTATCTAAGCTATAGATATACTGGTGTGCTACGGCGTGATAATGAGTTTAGAGGAGGATATTATAGACTATCTAAGCTATGGATATACTGGCATGCTATGGCGTGATAATGAGTTTAGAGGAGGATATTATAGACTATCTAAGCTATAGATATACTGGTGTGCTACGGCGTGATAATGAGTTTAGAGGAGGATATTATAGACTATCTAAGCTATGGATATACTGGCATGCTATGGCGTGATAATGAGTTTAGAGGAGGATATTATAGACTATCTAAGCTATAGATATACTGGTGTGCTATGGCGTGATAATGAGTTTAGAGGAGGATATTATAGGCTATCTAAGCTATGGATATACTGGCATCCTATGGCTTGATAATGAGTTTAGAGGAGGATATTATAGGCTATCTAAGCTATGGATATACTGGCGTGCTATGGCGTGACAATGAGTTTAGACGAGGATATTATAGGCTATCTAAGCTATGGATATACTGGCGTGCTATGGCGTGATAATGAACTTAGAGGATATTATAGGCTATGGATATACCGGCATGCTATGGCGTGATAAAGAGTTTAGCGGAGGATATTATAGGCTATCTAAGCTATGGATATACTGGTGTGCTATGACATGATACTGAGCTTAGAAGAGGATATTATAGGCTTTCTAAGCTATGGATATACTGGTGTGCTATGACATGATAATGAACTTAGAGGAGGATATTATAGGCTATCTAAGCTATGGATATACTGGTGTGCTATGACATGATAATGAACTTAGAGGAGGATATTATAGGCTATCTAAGCTATGGATATACTGGCGTCCTATGGCGTGATAATGAGCTTAGAGGAGGATATTATAGGCTATCTAGGCTATGGATATACCGGCATGCTATGGCGTGATAATGAGCTTAGAGGAGGATACTATAGGATATCTAAGCTATGGATATACTGGTGTGCTATGACATGATACTGAGCTTAGAAGAGGATATTATAGGCTTTCTAAGCTATGGATATACTGGTGTGCTATGACATGATACTGAGCTTAGAAGAGGATATTATAGGCTTTCTAAGCTATGGATATACTGGTGTGCTATGACATGATAATGAGCTTAGAGGAGGATATTATAGGATATATAACCTAAGAAGTTTGGTTAGATCACCATTGCGTAAGTTAAATCTCACATGAGGAACTTTCTTAAAACAGAATTAGTGGATTTCACAAAACTGATTTGCTTAGGTTCCAGATTTCCCCAATTGAGCAAATATTCCTCGCCCTATTATAAGACGTATTCTGATTGGTCCGTTAAACAACTGTAGTCATGGACATGGGTGACACATATAATATACACACTGCCTGCTAAAAACAACAAAACATCAGTTTTACACTTACGGGACATTGGCGAATTTTTTACGCTATGCATTTCCAATTGCAAATCTAGATTTGTATCACACTCACAATGACCTTGACCACAAAGGTCTGAATATCTTTGTACTGCTCCTCCTGGTAACGGAATGATTATGCTTAGTTCCAATAATTCTGCCAATTCTGAAATAAGGGGAAAATGAGCTAAGAATAATAATTTACCGGTAATTGTTAGTCTGAGTTTTGACCTTGACCTTTGACCTCAATACCTGTGCGCTTCATCCCCCTGATAAAGGAAAGCATGTTTAGTACCAATAAGGTGCTACCATGCCGCGATATAAGACGATATGTTGAATTAAACCAAACACTTACCCATACAAATAGTTTTATACCAAGTTCACAGTAACCTTGAATTTTAACCTCCTGACCTCAATATCATTATGCTCAATCCTCTTGATATAAGGAAGCATAGTCTCCAAGTTTAGTCCCAATGTGGTGAACCGATCCTGGAATACAAGACAATATGCTGATCTAAAGCAAAAACTTAACCATAAAAATAGTCTACATTTCACCCAAAATGGAGGGATCTGATCTGTCTCTCAATTATGTGACGTCATAAGCAATTACGTCAATGGGTAGTTGACGTCACAATAATGACGTATCTAGCTGCTTCGTGTACATGGAAAAGTCCGTCAAGCGTACGAATTGTATGTCTTTGATGGATCTACAATTTAATAAGCCTTCTGTTGAATATTTTGAAACAGCAACAACTCGCAGTAAATTTAGTTTCATAATATTCAACAGGTTATTTAATACCTGTATTTTACTTAGATTCTGGGAATTCAAATTTTAAAGTTTCAAATCGAGTCCACGGTGTGTAAATATTGGTCTGGGCTAAGCTAGAAATGGGCGGGGCTTAGCTAGAAATGGATGAGGTATTCGGGTTGTAGGCTTCTATTACAACAATACCAACAAAAACTGAGTGAGTTCTGCGAAAGGATGTTAGCGCCTCTCGTTCAGAACAGCATCGCCTAAATAATGTCATAATATTTACGGCAGTGCTCCAGTAATAGTGCTGGGTGAAATGAACGGAATGAAAAGTTCCAAATTTACTGTTCTGACATATAGCGATGGAATTACTATTTTAAATCTTCCTCTGTAGACTCTCCGCTCTCGGGAATTATTTAAGTATTTAAATACCATTTTCATGAATGAAACACGCAGTTCAACATGATTATCGGTGAAAGTTGTAGTTGATTTTATGCCCAAAAAATATGTTACCTTTCGTAAACAACCGCCATGAACGCCGGCATGAAGGGTCAAACTCTATAGTATGAATTCTAGGGTGTTGATGAATTGACATCTTAAGAAACATGATACTGACTTACGGGACACAGCATGAAACATGATACCGAGTTACCTTTTATGTTGTGCAATGGCGGCACACAGCATGACAAAGTAACATTCTCTACTGCTTTCTGTACCCGGTTCTGCTGATCTTTCAATTCTGAAATCGAGAAACAGATTGACACATTTTATTTTGAACTGACAAACCCTGCTCAAGACAAATGAACAATAATCAAGAA
Source organism: Chaetoderma sp. LZ-2023a (assembly GCA_034401795.1). Classification (NCBI taxonomy): domain Eukaryota; kingdom Metazoa; phylum Mollusca; class Caudofoveata; order Chaetodermatida; family Chaetodermatidae; genus Chaetoderma; species Chaetoderma sp. LZ-2023a. Next base: position 102,427,091 of record CM067360.1, on the reverse strand, counting down.
TGCTGTGGCTGGGTAAGAGTTGTAAAATTATGTGGACTGATTTACTCTCCAGGCAGGCAGAGGTACCAGGGGTTTAGACATTATTTAGAATTACATTACTAGAATCATGGTCCAGAGACTGGTTAATGAAATTCCACCCACCACCCAAATGTCAAGTCCTAAGATTAGGGACTGGCCACCCAGAATTCACCGACAGAATGACAGATGGGCAAAGTGTCGCACTGGAGGAGACCAGTGTTATAAATGACATGGATGGCTACATGGGCAACAATCTCACCTTCCACAAGCACGTTGAACTATCTGTCAATAAGGCTAACCAAATGCGTGGTATAATCAGGCACGCTTTTCGTTATTTATACGTCTGGTGCCCACGTCAGATGCAAGACACAAATCTGCTCGAAAATGTACAAAGACGTGCCACTACACTGCTGCCTGATACTAGAAACTTGACGTACGAAGACAGGCTGTGCACCCTTAGATTTACATCACTCTCCTACAGAAGGCTACGGGGTGATATAATAGAATATATGATACCTTTAAGTATCTACATTCCAAATACAATACAGACCATCCGGGACTGGAGCCAGAATCCTCCCAGATAACCAGAGGTCACGGCCTCATACTACACACATTCCAATGCAACACAATCACTGCACTAACACTTCTTCTGTAACAGTGATAAATCACGTGATCTCCCTAAGCGAAGACGTCGTACATGTCCCGTCCTTAAGCTGTTTCAAGACTCGCCTTGACAAGCTATGGGCACACCTGCTGTATAGTACCGATTTCCAGAAACCTTACTAGCTATTATTTTGCCCCCACACTCTTCAAACTCAGCAATTGTTTACTAAAGACAGAATGGTACGGATAGTCCTGTCAATCTGTGCTAAGGTACCAAAAAGACCTATTATTGCATGGGATCTCTATTATAATTGTAAATAAGCTTCATATCCCTGCGTCAGGTTTTGGTAGGGATTGTCCTATCATTCCACACCAAGAGCACGCAATAACTTTTGCTAGCGTAAAAGAGTCTGTGCCTATTGTAAATAACCTCGCACTGTGTCCAGGATCACTCTGTATATAGTGAATCAAATTACATCGACCAATCACCAGACATGGTAGAAATCGTTTCAACCAGTTCAGTTTTCCACCCGCATCTCTCCATAATATAGATAATGTGGATCCCTCGATAGTGTTCCGGATAATTTTCAGAAAATCAAAGATGGCCACCAACACATTGACCGATCAAAATTTGGAATATAATTTTTAGAGGCTACAACTATAGGATCCTTCCAGCTAAATTTGTTTTAAATTGCCCAAGATGTTAATGAGGAATAGCGTCTTAAACGAATTCTCATTTTCCGGAAAATCCAAGATAGCCACCCAAAAAATCAAGCAGTCAAAATTTTGTATACAATTATGAAGTGTACCAGACCACTGGAAAACTGACCAATCAAAACTATGTTTACATATTCTGAATCCTACTACCATAGGGGCCTTAAATCGCCCAAGCAGTTAATGATCAACCAGACTGTTAAGCGATTTCCGGCCCTTGTTCGGAAATTTAAGATGGCACCGAACAAATTGACCGATCAAAATTCTGCATACAAGTTCTGAAGCACACATCCCTAGGGTCCTTCCAGCCATGTTTGCTTGAAATCGTTCAAGAGGTTAATGAGTAGTAAGTAGCCTCTTAACTGATTTCAGAAATTTTCAAAAAATCCAAGATGGCCACCAGAAAGATTGACCAATCAAGATTCTCTATGCAATTCTGAAACCTACCAGCCTAGTGTCCTTCAAGCCAAGTCTGGTTGAAATTGTCCAAGCAGTGGATGAGGAGTAACATTTTATACTATTTCACACCATTTTTCGGAAAATTCAAGATGGCCACCGAAAATATTGACTCTTCAAAATTCTGTATATAATTTCTGAAGCATACCACTCTTCCAACCTTCCAACCGATTTGCCCTTGAAATCGGCCAACTGGCTAATGAGGAACAGGCTTTTAACTGATTTTCAGAAAATCCACGATGGTCGTCGGGAAAAAATTGACCAATAAAAATTCTGAATACAAGTTCTGAAACTTCCCACCCTAGTATCCTTTCAGCCAATTCTGCCTGAAATTGCCCAAGAAGTTAATGAGGAGTAGCGTTTTAAATTATTTCCCGTCAATTTTCGGAAAATTCAAGATGGCCGTCGAAAAGAATTGGCCAATCAAAATTCTGTATACATGTTATGAAGCATACTACACTAGGGTCCTTTCCACTGAGTTTGATTGAAATCGGCCCAGTGGTTAATGAAGAGTAGGCTTTTAACTGATTTCGAGAAATTTTCAGAAAATCCGGGATGGCCGCCGAAAAACGTGTGAATCAAAATTCTGTATACAAATTCTGAAACCTATTAGCTTAGTGTTCTTGTCATTGAAATTGCCCAAGCAATTAATGAAGAGTAGTGTTTTAACCGATTTTCAGAAATTTCAAGATGGCCGCCGAGAAATTTACCAATCAAAATTCTGTATACAGGTTCTGAAGCATACCAGTTTAGGGTCCTTCCAGCCAAGTTTGCTTGAAATCGGCCGAGTAGTTAATGAGGAGTAGGCTTTTATCTTATTTCCTGAAATTATCTGAAAATCTAAAATGGCCGCCGGAAAAATTGTCCAGTCAAAATTCTGTATATATGTTCTGAAGCCTACCTCCTTAGGGACCCTGCCAAATTAGGTTGAAATCCGCTAAACGGTTAATGAGGAGTAGAGGTTTAAAGCAAAATTTGATGGACAGATGGACGACGGATGGTCGCCATGGCATAAGCTCACTTGCCCATTCTGGTAAGATGAGCTAAATACTATGAATGAGAGAGGAAGACAAATCTGAAACTGTTTATTTTATATTGGCATGTCGGCATCTTACAGTCCATGCAGTGTTGTTACTCCTATATGCACACCTAAGTTAAATATGTCAATCATGAAATGAGTCTGGTGATGATTGTCCTGCCAGCAGGGCCGGATTTACCTTCTCTGCCGCCCTAGGCCAAATGGCGGAGTGGGGGGGGGGGGGGGGTCGAGTCTGTCGGGCCTACTCCAAGAAAATGTGAAAACTATGTGCTAATATTTTTCTGAAGTTTGGCTAAAGTTCACCATTAAACATAAATAAATCTAACTTTGAGAGCAAAGTTAATGGCCTTAGTTGATCCGATCCAGTTTGTAATGAGTAAGACTGAGTCACTGAGTCTATCTTAACTCGTTGTTTTCTAAGCCGGCCAAGAACCGCCACCACTGGGGTCTCCTGAAATATCCATTTGCAGGCCAAGAGAAAACTACTTCTGACAATTTACCACTGGAATGACACGCTCTGTAACCGTGCAAATCATTTCAGTGGTAAATTTTCGAAAATAGCCTCTTGGCCTGCAAATGGACATTTAATGAACAAATATTTTGACTTTCTTGAACTAATTTAGTCATTAGAAATTTAAAGGGTTAATCATTACAAATTGGATGAGATCGAGTCTTGTGTGATGACACTGTGAGTATACGGCTTGTGTGATGACACTGTGAGTATATGGATTGTGTGATGACACTGTCATCATTATATGAAAATGTGTTCTAAAGTTCAGTAGTTCAGTTCCCAAGTAGTTAAAGAGGAGTAGACGATTTTCAGCCATTTTCGGAAAATTCAAGATGGCCACCGAACAAATTGCCCAATCAAAATTCTGTATATCTGTACATATGTTCTGAAGCATACTATGCTAGGGTTATTCCATCCAAATTTAATTGAAATCAGTCCTGTGGTTATCGAGGAGTAGGCTTTTAAGTGATTTCCAGAAATGAAAAAAAAATCCAAGATGGCCGCAAGAAAAAATTGACCAATCAAAATACTGTATACAAGTTCTGAACCTATCCTCCTAACTATGTCTGGGTGAAATTGCCCAAGCAGTTAATGAGGATTAGCATTTTAAACGATTTCCTGCTCGAAAAATTCAAGATGGTTGCAGAAAAAATTGATCAATCAAAATTCTGTATATACACAAGTTATAAAACTTATCACCCCCCCCCATACGACCAAACATGCCAAATTAATTTGAAATCCACCAAGTGGTTAATTAATGGTGAGTAGCGATTTTAAGCAAAAGTTGACGGATTGATGGATGGACGGATGGACGACAGATGGTCGGCATGGCATACGCTCACTTGGCCATTCTGGCCAGGTGAGCTAAAAATGGGAAATGCTATGTCTACATTCCGTGCCGTTCCTTGTTTTAGTGTTAAATAAATAAATGAAGTTATGAATATTGATCACGAGTTTTAAGTCAGTCATCAGTAACTGTTAAGGAAGCATTGAATAGTATGCCATTCTGTCCACAATGACCACAATGCTATGAAAAACATACAATTGGCTTATCATAATAGCCGTGTTTAAGTTTATCTTCTCATTTCGGAAATGAAACGTCTAAATGCAAAAGCAACAATTCAGAAACTAAGCCAGCAAGAGCTATCTCACTTGTATTGAGCGTAAAATGTACGCTGTCACATGTTTTCAAGGCTTGTTTATTGCGTGCCCGATCCACGGGCACGCTTCTATTTACTGCTGTCTAGAATTATAGGCGCGGCCATTTCGCGCAGGGCTTTGTGGTGGCTGTGTCTCGCGAGATCTCCATCGATACGAGATCTAATAATTCTCGGCGCGAAGACACGCCTTTATTTTTAGATTGCTGGATATCTCATAATTATTATCTTTATGCTCGTGATTCATGGCGAGTTCTCTTATTTGTTCTGGTCCGACTGTAATAGAGTTTGCGTGGCGATGACCGCTTAATTATTTTAATAAACAGCCAACGGAACCCCAAATAACTACTCTAAATAAGTCCTCTTCTTTTGCTGGAGGACTGCGTACAAAACATGTTTATCATTCCTTCTGCAGATGAAAGTACTCAAGCACACGCCCAGGCGCGTCGTCTCTTATATGTCCACTTTAGCACTCTATCAAACTGAGCACAAATGGCTTCTTGCGGTAATGGGGAGAAATGTCCATTTGCATTAGCTACTCGCCGGAGAACTTGTTTTGAAAGTTTACCACTGGAATGACTGGTTGGATAACCGATCCTAAAATTCCAGTAGTAAATTGCAAAAGAAAAACCACAATGGTCTCTTGGACGGCAATTCGACATAGGACATTTTCTATGATAATGGATTTTTCTGATCTCTTTCTGCAGTATATGACGTCATAAGTATTTAGGTCAGATGTAGCTGGACGTCACAATCAAAATGTGTAATGAATGACGTATCTAGCTCCACCAGGAACATTGAATAGCCAGTCAAGTATACGAATTGCAAACGGTAGCCAATCTGACGAACACTGTGAATCAATTAATAGAAGCACAAAGGAATAACGAGCGAAGATGGCTGCACATCATCTTACTGTTTCAATTCAGGCATTACGTCGACACTTTAGAAAATGTCATCGACGTATTTCAGGAAGCCCAGACTAAGTATCATAGGCAAATTGCCTCATTAGAAATGGGAACATTAACAGAAGAACTGTTGCCTCCAAACTATGTGGCCGATATCGATAAAATGGCAAAGAAGGCTCGTATGATAGGCCCTACCAGCGGTACTATCAGAATGTGGTCATTAGGCCCTTATTGAAGAACAAACGTGCTCTAAATTACATTGCGCCAATTCCATTAATAGATGGTGGTGCTTACGTAGAGTATGGTCTGCACTCCTGGCCAGTTCCACTAGGCGGAACCGGATCCTTTGCACAAATAATGTTAACGACCACGAGTATAGCTCTTGACTGGATGGTACTTCAAACCGGAATCATGCGAAGGAATAAATCCGAGAGTGTGCAGAGGTAACCTAATGCTAAAACCGACGCATTTGCCATGTGAAGTCAGTGTGATTTCAAACGTTACTGATCCTAACTGTGAAGTGAAACCAACAAAGACCAACAGCACGACTAGCAAATTATTCCAAGCTAGAAACACAGGGGTAATATTACACACAATGGGGGGGGGGGGGGGGAGGAGTCAACGTTCATTGTCGAGGGCAGGAAACTGAGAAGGTTAATGTACTACCGGGCATATATATACTGAATCCCAAAGACTGTACGTACAGTGGACGTGATTGGGAATTCCAACAAATCAAATCATATACCGATAGGTATTCCTTGGCTGCTGATATTATTAATATGAATACATTTCGTCTCCCCGAGTTACTGAACGAAACTAGGGCCATCAAATATCTAAAGGCCCAGCCATGGGACAAGCTTGAGAAAATTAAATATGTTCCCCTGACAAAGTTGTCGGATTTAGACATCGACAGTATGGAAATTCTTGGCCACCTCGACATAATATCGTACGTCATTATACCCGTAATCGTCATAGTCCTAACGGCCATTGTAGTCTTTAAACTTGATGCCCGATATAAATGTATTAAGTGCCCGAGAAAAGACAAAAGACGAAGAGGTGTCGTGGAAAACCCAGTTGAAGACGAGGACCCAACTGAATTAGTGGACATGGTAGAGAGGGGATGTTCTCAGCAGAGAAACAAAGAACCTCAACCCCAAGGACTGACAAACGAAACAAATTGAATATTTTGAACATGTTTGCTCTGGTAAATGTGTAACGAAGGTGAAGAGAAAACCAGGTGAGATAAAAATCCCGTTAAAATAATATAATGTAAGCTCAACTGCGTAGTTGCAAGAAAGAAATTGGCTTCAGAATGAAAACAACCACAACAAGATAATGCAAGCTAATAATAAAATCTCCCGCAGAGAAGTTAAGACTAAAAGTTAAAAATATTTAACAATCTCAAATGCAGTACGAATAATTTATACTAGAAAACAATGGGAGCCCAAAACTAATTAAATCCTATCCTTTGTGAGTTAGGTCGGAAAGGATAGATAACAGGACATTGGAATATTTGGGAAGGGTAATGTCTAGTGCTGGCCAGAAACACTAATTAAAAGTAGGGACATCTGCCGTGCACGATGAATCTTAGGTGGTATATTAGTGAGATTAGTTTGCAACTATCCCAAAAGGAATCTTACCAACTGAACAAAAGCCCGTCTTACAGAAGAACCTTGTCTGTTGAATTAGAAACAAAATGGCAAGTGTTAGAAAATCGGAAAAAGAACTTCATTTCGAAGAGATCTCCTCAGAAATGTTAAGAATACTCAGAGACAGGCGACGGGAAACCACATTGCGGACGAACTCGTTTAGAGATGAAAATGGAAACGTCCACATTAAGATAGAGATGGTGGCCTCCCAGTCGAGGAGTGGCCTCGACGACCGAGAATCAAGCTCTGACGAGGAAGCGCCTATAAGTCGGGTAAGCAATCAAACCCCGACAGAGCAGGCTAAATGGGGCGGCAGGTTTAATTTGCCGTGCAGGTGCGGGCGAGGCCGTGCAGGTGCGGGCGAGGCCGCGCGACCGACTAGTTCATCGCGCCAGTGATTGAGCATGACTCGTCGCAAGAAAGAGACTCGCTACTGCGCTGATATGTACTTTTATACATCGTATATATATATGTGTGTATGTGTGCATGTATACGTATATAATTATATCAACTTACATAATCGGATAAAGTCGCCTACATTTAATCCGACGCCGTGTTATTGTTTTGTGTATTCCGTATTCACGGGACCACCGGAGGAATGGGAAGCTACGCTACGAAAACAGGTGAACGAGCACGCTCTTTAGTTTACGCCTAGAGTATTTAATATAATATTTATGTGTGTTCCACCACCCTGAGAGGGGGGCGGGGTCAGTTTCCCTGGCTCGGGAACCATACATTATCTACATGACGGGAAGGGGAAGACAAGGAACTGGGATGGGGAGGAGGTAGAGGTACAGCTTAATTGTGTGTATGAAGGTTGAACGGATTGGGAAGTATCCAATATTATCAGGCCCGAAGGAGAGAAATAGTCTGTCATTTTACTACCCTTGTACGACGGACGGCGAGCCTTATCTCCATATATTCAACATTAAACATACAACGACTTGAAACTTAATGTTTCCATGTTGGGATTGCGTATTAATTAGGCCTACTTCCAATGCCACTATTACAAATTTTGAAACTGCATTGACTGCTATGTCATGAGCACCAGTGTCGAATAATGTGTCTATACTACCGGTATCAACAGAGTGTAACGAATCAACCAGTGAAGATTCGCGTGTGGTTATTATAATATATGTTTACTGTCCCCATCATTTTAAAAGTGCAGCGTCCAGACGACAATCGGGTCAATGCTGCACACTTACCGAGGGATAGATTTCCAGAGGACGTTGGAACATGCGGGTATAGGTGTGTGCCAACCCGGGTGGCATATCGTCTACGTTGTGACGAGCCATGGTCAAGACTATCCTCGCATGGGCCACCGATTCTGACACTTTTACCGTTGTCATTATGATTGTATCTGATTAGGTACAATTCCATGGGTACCCGTCCGGTACTACAATATTGTATTGTGCTATTTCGCACCATCGTATGCGCAGCGCGAGGGCGTCCTAGCTACATGGACACATCGAACTGACCGGCTCATGATGTTCTTGCCCATTTAGAATAGAAGGCACTCGTCGCTAGCGCCCTCACATACTCGCAGCATGATAATACTGCGAGTATCCAGGGATACACCATTGTTATTTGCAAACATACCATATTAGCCAGTTAAGAGAAGTCAATCATATATTTTGTGCACAGTCTGTCATACTTATTGCCGTATTAATCAATTTCGTAATGTCCTATTGAATAACGTCGACTGAATATAATGATAGCGCGTCATGACTTGATGGAAACTGTAGATATGGTGAGCTATGGCTGTTGATGGTACACAGCGAGTTAAACGACAATCTGACGAGGTGGTCGTTTAACTTCGGTTGGTGGACATCTGTAGATATGGATAGATGGAATAGCTACCATCTGATCCGCCCTATAACCTCGCCGATACCATCTTCGCCCCTCACGAATATAAGCACGATCGTCGTGCAACCATATCCGCAAAAGAGTCAGAGAGACGGACGGATATGAAGGCATGTTGGACAGACGGACGGACGGATATTATTCTCATTATACTTGGAACTTATGTGGAACATCGTGTAACCTTTATGAATTAAAATCACAGCTCATGTGCATCAAGCTGTGAGGTGTATTTACGTCAAGCTGGGAATGCTAAGATATAGGACGTAAGATGAATTTTGAAACGAAAGAGCTGAATGATGTTGAGACAATGCAAGCAATAACAGAAAGTTGTTGCTGCAACCAACAGCAATCAGTTTCCAAAAAATTATACTGTAATTGAATTAAAACGGATGAAAATTGTGAGGATTGGAAACACAATTGTGAGTGTGTCTGAAATTCAATAAAACCCAACATGGTCGTGTTACCAGGAGAACTTGTCACAAGACATCATAAGACCAAAGTCACAAGGCCATTGGTTGGTAGTCATGCATTAACTAAAGAGGATACTTTTCAGTCCATTTGCGGGCCTGCTTAAAGCATTGGCAAATTGTGGATAGTACGTTTTGGCGACTGACATCAAATTGTTAACCACTTCAACTTCTCAGTACCACTCAGAAATTTATATTAAATTCTGAAAATAGAATTTGATAAGTGGAATCAACACTTAAGATTGGTGGTGCAATATTCTATATGAGCCACAAAACGGTTGGAAGCAAGCGTTCAGTAAACCCCTTCTCAAGACGGTGCACAACCTTTGTATGGATGAAGGGATCCCAGCAGTTGTAAACACTGTCAGTCATGGGACGTTGGCATCATTTAGGAAAGTAGAAGAGCGGACTGGAACACATTCTCCTGGTATAAATATGAGCGACCATGAAGGGAAAGCAAGTCTATTAATTTTTTATCTTAAACTAAATTCTAAATTCTCGCAATAGATTGTTGCTCTCTCAGTCAGGCTAGATAGCTTAAACATTAAGTTTGAATCTTTATCTTTATCTCATTTAAAGACTTAACATATTCAGTGAAATAATAGTCTGAAATTTAGACGACGTGTTTCCAGTTTCATTTCAATCATCACCTCGGAAGTGCAAGAGGAGAAGGCAACCTTCTTCCCGAACCTGAACAACCTTGACCCTGACCTTTGTGGGGTCACGAAATCTTCAATATGAAATGAAATGAAATGAAATGAAATACAATTTATTACGCTAAGACTAATTTTACATTGATACATGAGGAATATTTTAAAATGCTTATTATACGCTATAGACAGAGTTTATATGTTTATATTTACTTATTACATTCAATTTACAATTATCCTCTTCATTCATCCACCTCAATCATCCTCAGTATGGTCATCATTCTTTGTTGTTATTGTTGTTGCTGTTGTTGTTTTTGCCGTTGTTGTTTTTGTCATTGTTGTTTTGCCGTTGTTGTTGTTGTTGTTTTTGTTTTTGCCAGTGTTGTTTTTGCCGTTGTTGTTTTTGCCGTTGTTGTTGTTGTTGGTCGTTGTTATTGGTGTATCTGGTAGGCCTACAGTTATTGTTGTTGTTGTTGTTGTCGTCGTCGTCTCTGGCGTTGTTGTTGCCATGTTATTATTATTATTATTATTATTATTATTGTTGTTGTTGTTGTTGTAGTTGTTGTTGTTACTGCTGTTGTTGTTGTTATTGTTGTTGTTGTTCTTGATGTTGTTGCTGCTGCTGTTGTTGTTGTTGTTGTTGGTGGTGGTGGTGGTGGTGCCATCGGATAGGGAATTGCTTTCAAATGATTCTGATAAAAATACACAGTTTACTCAGTAGTTTCTTATTTCGCGATGAGAAGAGCTTAGAGAACTTATAGTAGTTTGGGCGAATATAATAATATTTTGGGAGGCGTTCTATGCGTTTGTCTTTAAAGAATTCACAAGTGAGAGCATAATGGTACTCATCACCTATGTCATATTGTGTGCATAAATTACATTTCCTGTTCTCTGTAGTTCGGTTGGTTATTTTAAGCTGAGATTCTATGCTCCTATAATATACACCTGTGCAAAAGTTAAGCACCACCCTATTTTTACGCACATGCGAGGGTATATTCATGTGCTATGAAGAAAGCAATAGCATAAACATTTATGTACCCATCCATCTTAGTGCAAGAGGTAATAATGCAACTAGAGGAATGCTGATTATGATGGTGGGGAAACACTGTATGTTTTTGTTTGAACTTGAAAACGAGGCCTGAATATGGTTACGTTGACACAACTGACAACTATTGCCCTACAGTTGACACACGTGGCTAGATTGTCATTAATGGTGTCTGAAAACGAAGTTTAACATCTGTGCACGAGTTTGAGACTGTCATTATTAATACCGGGTATATCCACCTTGTGCCTGGATGACGGCCTGGACACGACGTCTCATGCTGGTCACCAACCGACTGATACGCCATTGTGGTATTCGTTGCCATTCAAGATGGAGTGCGTCTGTTAATTCCTGTAGGTTCTGCACAGGAGGATCCCTCCTTCTCACCATGTTTCCCAGAATGTCCCAGATATGCTCAATAGGGTTCATGTCAGGGCTTCTTGCTGGCCATGGTAGGGTTTCGATGGCATTCTGGCGGAGGTATTCATGCACAGCTCTAGCACGATGTGGTCGGGCGTTGTCATCCATGAATATAGGGTGGGTTCCAGGTGCATGATTTACAAAATGAGGGACCACAACTCTATCCAGTATGTAATCTTGATATCTTTGTCCATTTAGTGTTCCAGGTACAGTCAACAGATCCAGCTTACAATCAAATGAGATGCACCCCCATATCATAACGGAACCTCCACCAAATGGAACTTCTTCCATGATGTTACGTTGGTCGTACGCCGTGCGTCTGGACCTCCATACACGAGTTCTACCATCTGTGGCATGAAGCAGGAACCGACTTTCATCGGACCAGTGTACCCGTCTCCAGGATCTCATGTTCCAGGGTCTTCTTTCGTTGCACCACCTCAGACGCTCCTCTTTGTGGTGTGCAGTGAGGAGAGGACGTCTGACAGGTCTCCTAGCTTTCATGCCAGCAGCATACAGTCTCCTTTTGACGGTAGACATTGACACTCTATTGCGCGTTTCCAATTGCTGGCTGAGCACTCTGCTGTTGGTGAATGGAGATCTCCTAACAAGGCGTACTAGGACTCAATCATCACGGGCAGTAGTCTTCTTCGGTCTTCCAGATCTAGGCCTGTCGTTCACCTCGTTAGTTTGCCCATGTTTTGCAATCAAACGACTGATTACAGTATGGTTAATGTTCAGCTGTCTGCCAATCTCTCTGCATGACATACCAGTGGTATGCATGCCTATGATTTGCCATTTCACACGATCACTTAACCTTCGTCTTGCCATAGCTGTTCACAATCAAGAGCTAATTCTCTCTGTACAAATAAACCACGGTCATGAACACAAAATTCCTAATCTTGTCGCCTAAATCTGTATGTAATGTTCTACACCTCAAACTGGACTTTTACATAACTGAACATGTGTGCTGTTTCCCGCCACGCACGGACATCAAGCGGCGTGAAGTCATGCATGCATGTGCATTTCGTACTTGGAATTATGTCAGCTAACGCGGGGACAAAAAGTATGGCAGCCTAGTTGTACCATCATGTTTCTACGTTCTATTGTTTTTGCTGGTGCTTAACTTTTGCACAGGTGTATACTATGTATGAAGTTAAATATTTTACCGTGTATATTTAGTTTGACAAATTTTTGCCATAGTCCGACTCTCCAAACTGTATCGAATGTCTTAGCAGTCAAAAAATACACAAAAAATATTTTATGCTTGCTTTTAAAGATTTGTATTTGAGATGCTACAGTAAATATATGATCAGCCGTCGAATACCCTCCCCTGAAACCCGCTTTGTTCTCAGCAAGCAATTTATTTTCTTCCATAAATATGTTTATTCGGCGGCAAACGACAGATGTAAATAATTTACCTAAGCAGTTAAGCATCGTTATATAGGCCTATAGTTTTGCGGTTCTTTTTTCTTTATAAATTGGTATAATAATTCTGTGGGTCCAAGTAATTTGTTTTTCTCCGCTATCTAAAATTATATTGAAAAGATGTTTATAGAGGTGTATCATTAAAGGTTCTGTGGTTTTGATGTATTCGTTCATCTACACCTGATTTATTAGATTTTAACTGTTTAATTGCTTTGTTAATTTCGGTCTCGGTTATAGGGACATCTAGTGGTCCGTTGTCTATATTTATATCTAGATCTGGGCCGTCAGTTGGTCCGTCGTCATCTACTAAATCGCGTTCATTAATATATTAAAAATATTCATATGTAAGTGCCATGTCTGCTTTACACGGTATCTTACTTTAAGATCTAATTAATTGCCAGTAGGCTTTTGTGTCTTTCAACCTTATTTTCCTTATTTTAGCTCTTGACATACTTTTATACTGTGCAATATTTTTTGACATTATTTTCTTGTATTCTTTACTGGCGTCTAGCATGACACTTTTGTTGATATCTGTTCTATTTATTTGGTGGCTCTTTCTACCATTGGTGTATTTCTTCCTTGCCCGGCGGCATTCAGGGGAGAACCATGGCTTGGCACATCTTTCCCATTCCGTCATGCGCTTATTACCTGCCCTACTAAAGCTTTGTATTGCTGCGTGGTTGAAGATTTGTGACATACTATCGGTTATTTCATCAGTTGTTTGTTGGTTTTGACCGTTTTCATTGATACTATTCATTAGATCAGAAATTTGAGGCTTTGAAAATACCTCCCAGCTCGAAACTTGTCAGATTAGATTTTGTTTAAATGCACTACAATTAAAGAAAAGTACACCTAATGTTATGATTTACGGGGAATTAGGGAGGTTTCCATTAGAAATTACAATTAAATGTAATATGGTTAGGTTCTGGGCGGGGCAAATAAACGGGGGATATGGAAAACTATCATATGTTCTTTATTTTGTATGCATTGATTACCGAGCAATATAAAATGCACCAGAATAAAACAATTAAATGGATCGATAGTATTAAAAACATTCTAGTAGTAACAGGGCAGATAGGTATGTTTACAACGGAAAATCTGAATAGCAAGCTACTAGTCAAACAAGTTAAACACACCCTAGAGCAGCAATATATAGAGAAATGGACTACCACTTTAAAAGAATCAATATGGCTCACCTTCTACAAACAAGTAAAATCAGAATTTGAATTTGAAAAATATCTTAAAATACTACCTTACCGCGAAGCCTTAACATTATGTCAATTCAGAACACTAAACCATCAACTCCATATTGAAACAATGAGATAGGCTGGTGTAGAGAGAAACAACCGTGTATGCAGTCACTGTAACATCATAGGAGATGGAATGCATTTCCTTTTTCACTGCAAGAACCAAAAAGGTTTGACTGACTCTAAGCACAGCCCGCATTTCCGCGTGTTGGAATCGAAATCGTAAATTCCCAGAATCCCAATTTCGAGGTAACTATCCATGAGTGTTGTTGAATATGATGAGGCTAGTGTGACTGGGTGTCGTTGCCACTTTTTGCAGCAACGGCTCCCGGTCGGTTTAGTTTCAAAATATTTAACAGCATGTTTACCAAATTCTATCAAAAACATACAATCGATAAACTTGACGCACATCTCAGTTTCAATTTTCAATTATTAGTCTCACTATTCTTAATATGTAGCATAAATCATGTTGATGTATATATGTAAATATCCAATCACATTTTACTGTAAAATTATTATAACATATCGCATTTTATAGTCTTTTATGGAGAGTCGAATCTAAGTCAGTTTGACTTGTGACCCAATCCAATTGTTGTTAATTGACAATAAAATATGTTTAAAACAAAAAAAAACCCGTGTATGCGGTCACGGTAACACCATAGGAGATGAAATGCATTTCCCTTTTCACTGCGAGAAATATATCCATGAAGGAAAAAGATACATACCAGATTTTTACTTAACCTATATTACGGTAGAAAAAACGAAGGGGTCATTTGCAATTTGCAACAACCCGATACTAAACAGACTATGCACATTTTTAAGACTCAAAGAAACAGTAACATGACGGAATATCAACACGATGACATGTGTATTTCTAAAAATCAAATTTAAAATCTAACAATATATTTCTTTTAAAGTACAGAAATTATGCATTTGTAAGCGAAAATTATGTTGCAGCAATGACAGGGCCCATTTTTACAAAAATCACTTTTACACTGTACTCCATACTTTAGTATCTTACTAATTACTTCTTCAAATCATCTAATTATATTAATTATTCTAAGCGATGATAATGTTTATAATTGCAATAAAATGGCAATGGGATAATAATAATAATAATAATAATAATAATAATAATAATTAACTTTACGATATATTGTCACTACCGCCAAAATGTTAAAAAATGTATACCTCACGTGCTGTTGAATAACGGCTTGAGTGAATAAAGAAAAACTGAAACTGAACTGATTAAACATTCTGTTTTCTGCTACCTTTTCAAAGAACTCCATTTTTTCGTTATTCCACTTTTTGGGGCGGAAAGAGCATTGTACCCAGTTTTGCATTTTCAGGACGACCTCTTAGTGCTCTCAAAAAGCAATTTCTTCACTATAAACACCAATAGGAAAAGTCCATACCACCCTAATTCAAACCCCTGCTGCATAAGAACTACTTGATATTTTAAAATCAAGTCTAAATAATCAATATGGAAATGTGTGTTTTAAATAATACCAAATTTCCCCCGAAAAATGCTTTATGGTTTAGATACAAGAGCAGATAATAGAACATGACAACTGCTGAAAAAACTACACAATCTGTGTTATCATTAATTTGCCAATAAACAGCACTTCCTCTCTGCGGTGCGCTAGTGAGCCAATGACTCATTTCCTTCTGCACAAATACGCATGATGAGTTTCTAACTCATTGCAAGAATCTGGTTAATTATTTTAAGCACAATTTGATTTGAAAGTTGTTTTCACTAAAGGTAGGAAGATTTTCAGTTAAAATGTTTTCAAAATAAACATGATATTTCATATTTTTAGCTCTATGGAAAATAGGTTTCCAGGGAATTTAGAATGAATTGTTTATTTTCTCCGAACTACACAGTTATAGAGATACAATATATTATTATTATTATTATTACTATAAATAATTTTATTATATACTAATGATGACAACGACAATGGTGATGACGATGGAAATGTTAATGACAATGTCAATGTTGATGGCGATGACAGTAACATCAGCAATGGCTGTCATGTAATTAGACGAATGCCGATCCTCGCAGGATTATTGTGGTAATCCGCCATTGCATAGTAAGAATCATGATGAAAACAATTTGACTGAAAGTTGTTGCTACTCACAACAACAGGAAAATTCAATCAAAATATTTCTAAAACAATTGCATGCAGTCTTGCGTTCTTTTTGGTGCCGGCTTCGCTCGAATTTTCAAATGAAATTTGTCTTGAAATTATCACTACAGTGTTGACAAGTTTATAGCAATAACTACCAGAAAGGATAGATAGTGTTGATTTATTGCTGACATTAAGTTACATAAGAGATAAGTGCTATTTTCCAATGTCCATGGCTTTGACATATTCAGCATCATTCAACTGAATGTTGTTGCAGTTTTCACTATTGCTGTGACTGATTTTTCTACCACTGGTGTTGCTGTTATTGCTGTCCCTGCTCACAGAAAATGTGCAACTTCTTTGTGAATGCAACGTCATTCTGCCTGTAACAGTGCTGTGTTTGCAACATCTTTGACTTCAGCAGCTTTATTTTCGCAACAGCTTTGAACGCAGCAGCGTTGTGGATGCAGAACATTTCTAGTTGCAAGAATTTTATGAATGGGATATCTTTATGCGCTAATTTAGCAGCAGCTTTATTGGCGCAGTAGATTTATCAGCTAGATAGCAACTGTTTAATGTGGTGCAACTGTTTCTATATGTGGCAGTTTTTGTTTACAACAGCATTATAAGCATGACATCCTTCTTGATATATCAGTGTTCTGTTTATAACAGTTTTATGCTTGTAACAACTTTCTGTCATTTAATCAATCTTAAGACACATACTTGCAGACAAAATGTTTTTTAAAGTAACATGTATGTATTTACTTATTAAATTTGTTGACATTTCGTCATTGATGCAGCAGGTATAGCTTTTGCCGCCTGATTATTAAGCATAGCTTTATTACTGTTTATCATTAGCTGTCAAGCCGGATGAGAGCACCAATGTGGCGGACGGTAAATGCAATCTATTCTATAGAGCAGATACTCTAATGCTCTTTCTAGTTAATATAGTACATTTCCTTTCAATGAATCAAACACATTTCAAAATATTTTAACAGCATAAATGTCAAATCACATAATACATATCTTAAATATTTAGGCAGAACTTTGATGAAAAAAGTTAATCTGAATTGGTTTTTTGTCTACATTTGAAATAAAAGCTGTCAGGTAATACATTACCGGGAAGGTGGAAATGAAACTCCAATTACACATTAATTAAATATCTAAGATATGCATTGTGTCCTCTGTCATCTATAATGATGAATATTTTGGAATTTATGTGACTGAAAGTTGTTGCTTTCTAAGAAAGCAATGAATTTGTCAAACTATTTAAAAAAATTAACTTTAACTCCCACTACCCAAGACCAAAGAAGTGAGCTAATTGATAACTGAGCTGTGCCACTCAGCCAAATTATGCAAACCATAAAATGCAGTCCAACCTACTAATAAGGGCCACCTATACTAAATGGTAATTTTACTGCATGCTGCCAAACCGGTTATCTGATAGTTTCAGAAATGGCATGGTTGAAATCAGCATTGCCAAATACCTATACAAAACCAATTTCAGCTTCAAAATCCATCGAATAAAAAAATCCAATATGGCCGCCAAACACGGTGGCCGCCAAACCATTTGGCCAATCAATTTCCGTTGAACAAACTTGGTTCAGCTCTTGCCCTAGATGATATTTCATGAGTTTTCAATCAATTCCTCCAAGTGGTTTCGGAGAAGATTTTTAAAGAGGTTTCTGAAAATCGGCCAAAATCCAAGATGGCTCCCGGTCAAATGGGCCAATTGGCTTCCTTTGAACAAACTTGGATCTGTATGCCGTAAGGATGCTTCCTGTCAAACATAATTGAAATTGGCCCAGTGGTTCTTGAGAAGTTGGCTAAGAAAAAGTTGACGGACGGACGACGGACAGACTACGGACGGTCGCCATGACATAAGCTCACTTGGCCATTCTGGCCAGGTGAGCTAACAATGGACCTTTCCAGTTTTAGCTATGCCACGCCCATCTTTAGCTATGCTCCACCCACACCGCGCTCGTGTTGGGATCGATGGATCTCTGAGCTTCTTGATTATCAATTTCTGGAAAGCTATATAGGTAAGCTGCTGAATATTTTGAAACTAATTTTACTGTGTGCTCTTGCTGCTTATGGCTGTAACGGCGCCCCGTTAAATAAGTTTCAAAATATTCAACAGTATGTTTATTAAATAGCAGGCATACAATTCGTACAGTGTGTCAGACTATTAAGCATTTAAGACGGACTAAGTCGAGCCAGTCATGACGTCATGATTATGACGTCATCCTACACGTCACGTAGCTGATTATGACGTCATATGACGTAGTATTATGGATAGACAACCTGAAAAGGCCCATTACCACGTGGTATTAATTATCCTCGCTCCGTCAGAGGACGAGTATATATTGTATTGGGGTCTACAATCTATGATTGGTCGAGTTAAGATATGTGAGCTATAAATACAGGTGGTCTTTTAATACAAGTGGTCCATGTTGTGTGGACCACGCATTACCAGGTGGTATTAGCCCTTTAATGATCAAATTTACTCATGACAATTTCAATAGAGGATCCATTTCTAAGTATGCCACGGCCATTTCTAGCTAAGCTCCACCCCTTTTAAAGTTTTTCAAGGTAACTATACAGGTAAGCTGCTGAGTATTTTGAAACTAATTTGACTGGGCGCTTTTAAACGTGTGCTGCCTCTGGCTGCAACAACGCCAGGTCAAATTAGTTTCAAAATATTCAAATATTGTTGATTAAATAGTAAAGACATACAATTAGTACACTTGACGGACTATTCAATGTTCATGACGGAGCTCGATACGTCATTCATTACACATTTGGTTTATGCTTTGTTTCAAAATATTAAAGAACACGGCGTGAGATTCAGTGCCTATGGTTGACTGAAGAATTATTGCCACGGGTAAAAATCTGATAATCCACTGACTTAAAATAGACAGGGTATTTGATGCGTTGTTTTTATTACAATCATTTGTTTTGCACAATATTCGCGTCTTTTAAACACAATATTTACACCGACGCACGCCCAAGCGCACAAATGGCTGGTTGCGATGATTACTCCCCACCCCAACCCGCATTTTTCTGTGGAGGGGAGGGGGGGGGGGCAGATGAATAGATATTTGCATCCTGGCCCCTAGCTCCTATATCAATCTAGCTTGTAAATGATATAACAATTTACCTCCTTTCAGTTCGGCAAGTTGGTCTTCCAATTCTGTCCTTCTACGTTTTTCATATGACAGACCATTCTGTAATGAATGGAGTTGATCTTCTAACTGCGTTCGTTTCTGTCTGTCATTCAGCAACGTCTTCTCTAGTATGAGTCGA